>OZ038510.1:36219537-36332037 GCA_964036315.1 Acanthosepion esculentum
AACCTCGAGCAGGTGCAGTTGAAGGTAAAATAAAAATAATATAATGAAACTAGTATAGATTTAATTATAACTTACTTCAGTTTATTTATATATTTCTAAACGTATTCAATTACATATCGATGTAATTCAATATGTACCAGCAATACATTTTTTTAAAATATACCGGCAAAACATTTATCTCTCGACAAAAAATCCCTATTTCCAAGATCATGTGAAAGTTAATTTCTTGACAAAAATGCCGACCTAGGTATGACGATAAACTATATCAGGTAGCAAGGCCTCTGATCAGGTTGTTTTGAGGAGCGTGGAACCATCTCTTAATTGCTTCTGTTACCAGTTCCATCCTGACACGGGGTTGTAGAGCCTGTTAGGGCACCAGCTATAGGCAAATAGTTGACCCCCCCAAACACTATAAAAGTGTAAAAATCTGTTTTAATAACAGCGATACATATTTGTAAATGATTATTTCCAGCAATACATTTTTGAAGAATAAAAAAATTAGAGCAATACATTTTTAGAAAATAAAGATCTTGTCGGTATTAAAAAAAACCACTGAGGTGTTCATATGCCGTAAAAGAAATTAAACCAAACCAAACAAAACAAACAAAACGACTCAGAAAAACTTTCACTTCCTTCAGGTATGTCTTGAGATTTCTTAATGAAAAACCAGTGAGGGAAGCGTCAGAAGAATGCTTCAAACCACGCAATAAGAAAAGGTCCAAAAGGTTCAGGACTAACGGAAATTAAACTGAATCCTCCAAGGTTAAATCTTTCAAATCCTTACAAATCCAGCTTGTTTTGAAGAACAGATGTTGGATTTGAAATGTTAAATATGTAACCGCGGGCAGGTGCAGTTGAAGGTAAAATAAAAAAAAAATGTTCATACAATAATTTACTATGCCTGGGAGTAAAAAGATAAGGAATAAATAATGAAAATAATATAGATTTGATTATAACTTACTTCAGTTATATATTTCTTAATGTATTTAATTACATATCGATGTAATTCAGTACGTACTTTTTTCATATTGTTTCACTATATCTTAGTAAAAATAGTTGAGAAAATGAAATATCAGGTTTGTATATTACCTTGTACAGTACTCATAAGTCATAAGATATAAAAGGAATAAATTATCACAACATTGTAAATGCCGGTATGCGATTTAGAGTGATTTAAAACGGCTGCAATATCATAATGGCGTTTGTTTTGGTGGCGATTTCTGGTCTGTGCTTGATTGAAAACTCGCATCGTATGCTTGCGAGCCAGTCTTTGTTGAATGTTGACGTTTTGACTACAAATGAATGCCTTAAAAATAGAGGATGAAAATGGGGCACATGCGCCATATTATTCTCTGCGAATTTCGGGAAGGAGACAGCGTCGGGACTGCGTAAAAAAGCATTCAGAAGGTTTGGATGAATCGTGCTCCAGCACATCAAATAGCCTAAAATTGATTTTGAGGATATCGTCAAAGTGATTTTAACGAAAAAGATCAAGCTTGCGGCGGGCGACCTACCGGCGTCGATGAAGACGCTCTCCTTTTCATTGTGGAGAATTTTACTTATATATATATATATATATATATATATATATATATATATATATATATATATATATATATATATATGTATATTTTTTAATAATTTCATAAGTAAAATTTAGGACAGAATTTTGTTGAAATGTAGTTTTCAGATTTTCTATTTCTTTCTTATTATCAGCCAAAATAAAAATATCGTCAACATAACGAACGTATATTTTAGGTTTAACAACTTTAGTAAAAATCTTGTTTTCGATATAGGGCATATAATAATTAGAGAAGCACGGCCCGAGAGGGCTTCCCATACTTACTCCGTCAGTTTGTGTGTAGATAGTACCATTATGGCTATAAAAAGGTACTTTAGTAGTGCAAGCAAGCAGTAGTTTCCTTAAAATATTGGGTTGGATTATTTACAAATGTTCCCGTCTCTGGAACTATCGAGATTATCAATAATTCGGTGTATAAAAATAATTCAATTCCACCTCCATCAATCCAACCCAATATTTTAAGGAAACTACTGCTTGCTTGCACTACTAAAGTATCTTTTTATAGCCATAATGGTACTATCTACACACAAACTGACGGAGTAACTATGGGAAGCCCTCTCGGGCCGTGCTTCTCTAATTATTATGTCCTATATCGAAAACAAGATTTTTACTAAAGTTGTTAAACCTAAAATATACGTTCGTTATGTTGACGATATTTTTATTTTGGCTGATAATAAGAAAGAAATAGAAAATCTGAAAACTACATTTCAACAAAATATATATATATATATATGTGTGTGTGTGTCTGTATTTGTGTGTGTGTGTGCGTGTGTGAGTGTGCGCGCACGTATGAATTTAAGATAAGAATTAAATATATCTGTAAAAGGAAATATGTATGAATAAAAAAGAAAGAGTTATTTTACGCCACACGTTTCATCCTCCGACGGTGTTTATCAATAAAAAATTGCATTGAAAAAACCATCAGAGGATGAAATGATTTGTCTAAGATAACTTTTACTTCTATCTTTATTCCAATATATATATATATATATATATATATATATATATATATATATATATATATATATATATATATATATATGTTGGAATAAAGATAAATGTATATGTACATTTATAAATATACATATATTCATATATAAATATAATTATACATAAATATATATTGATGTAAATAAAATACAGGCATATATATATATATATATAATATATAAGCATATACTTATATATACACATAGATACACATATATAAAATATATGTAAATATACATAAATAACATAAAACAAAAAATATATAAATAACAATAAATACACATATATGTAAATATAATATATATATATATATATATATATATATATATAATATATGCATATAAATATAATTATATATAAATATATAGAGATGTATATAAACATACATATATATATATATATATATATATATATATATATATATATATATATATATATAAACATATGTATCTATAGGGGGGCTAACCTATCCATATTTCAGGTGCTTTCTCAGGCATATTTGTGTTCGCTCAAACCTGTTGTTTAGACAGCAACTATGCTTGCACTTTGTGAGAGAGAGCGTGTCCTCTAGCATGATCACCAATTTGAACAAGGCCAGCTCGCCCAAGGCCTCGGTTCAATGTTCAATTTTATATTCACATTCGCTGTATCGCAGATATTGAGCACTTTATCCCATATATTTAGCACGCATTAAAACTATATTTCTTCATATATATATATATATATATATATATATATATATATATATATATATACATCCTCTTTCTTTACAACTGGAATTAAGATAGCTTTAGTTTATTGACATTTTCACGTGCGAATTTTAATTTTAAAATTTGCAGTTTTTCTCAAACTGTTTACGGTATTAATTTGTAATGTGATACTAGCTAGTTGGGGAGAACAATTCAGGGAGGGAGTTAGAAGGGATATGGTGGGAGATATAGCTTAAAACACTCTTATGGAGATGGGAGTGCCTGGGTGTAGAGAGAAGGAGAAACCGATGAGTGCCTTTTGTGAGTTATTTTGACATATTTCAAATTCTATATTTGATTAATAGGACCCGCCTAGATTATACCAACGGATTACTCCCTATATATATATATATATATATATATATATATATATATATATATATATATATATATATATATAGTGATTAATCCGTTGATTAACCTTCAAGATAGGACATCTAAAGTAGACTTGTTTAACAGGTGTAATATGAAGGAATTGAGACTTTTATCAATTACGGTGGACTGGTCATGTCTTGAGAATGTCTGATGATAGGATACACAACATCCTAATGTGCAGGCGGTTAGATCAGGACTACAGGAATATAGGATGCTCATAGCTAAGATACAACTATCAAGCTGAAGAGCAAATTGTCATCTGTCAGTATACCTCATAACACCCTCGAGCGCTTAGCCTCGGAGCGGGTAGAATGAAGTTCAACGTGTCCTAGTGGACTCAGCAGTTTTCAATCAGGTTGTCTTCAAGAAGCGAAAGCAAGATCTAAAAGGTCAGCCAATCTAACAATGATCTCATCCCACAATCCTTAATCTTGCTCCATGTGCGCCTCCTTTGAAAATCACTAGCGGTTTTTAAGTGCCATTTAACATTATCGTACAAGATTTCATAACTGAATCAATTAAGTTGTCAGATCCTCATACGTTGAAACCGACTGGAGATTCCATTATACATACATACATATATATATATATATATATATATATATATATATATATATATATATATATATATATATATATATATGATGAAAAATATGGAAAAGACAAAGGAAAATCCGAATATGCAAGTTTACTGTTTTAATGTTGTTTTACTGTCGACGTAAACTTGCATATTCGGATTTTGCTTTGTATTTTCCATATTTTTTATCATACCGTCTGATCTACATCCACATATTTGCTTATATATATATATATATATATATATATATATATATATATATATATATATATATATATATATATATATATATATATGTAGTGTGTCCATACTATTTAAAAGAATTATTACAAAAGAAAATAACTGGAAATTGTTACAAAATGAGGAATAATTTCTAAAGTTCTTTTTAAGAAATTTAATATGCTCTATATAGGCACCATTAGTTTTACAAAGTATTTCAAGATGGTACTCGATTTCTCGCCATGTTCGTCATAGTAATAGTGACAATGCCATCAGTGATCATTTGCTTTAGGTTCGAGATGTCCCGTATCTCTTTTCGATACACCATTTCCTTAATAGATCTCCACATATAAAAAGTCTAGGGAAGTGATTATTTGCTGAACAAGGTGGCCAGGGAATTGGGCCATACCTTTCAATCCACCGGGTCTGAATTCCCCAATGGCATGATACACCAATTTGTTGGATAATGATCGTTGGTTAATGGTCATCCAGTTGTGGTACTACATTAAGTGGCTTTGTAATATATATTTTTAAATTGTAAAGAGATTTTATGGACATCCTGTTTTTTAACACACATTCTTGATAAACCGTAAAAATACTCATTCAATGAAATTAAAAATAAAAAAAAACATTTCCCAGAAACAAAGGAAATGTATATAACCAAAGAAAAAAAATTCCTTCAAACGTATACTTTCAGTACCGGACATGACTCAACACACATTCCTTTCTCTTATTATTATTGAATTGTCATGTTTTCACACGAAAGATGATTGTGTGGTTTCTTGAGGCATCTCAATAGATATATTATCAAGGTTGTCCTTCTGCTAGTCAACCTGCCGTCAAAAATCCGGTAATACCGGTCTAGCCTACTATTTAACCCATAGTTGGAAGGTGAGAATGGATGGATTTATGCCTTACGAAATAGCCTTACTTTGAAAGACGACGCTGGCCATTGAATTCGGATTTATTCTATATTCTGCATCAATTTCCTTTCCGTTACTCATGCATACCTAAATACATAGTGGTCTTTATCAATTCTTATGTCCTTTGGGAGATTGTATATTCAAGACTGACAAACGTTAAATTCTTACACTGGCCACACTTACAACAAACTCTCTTGTAGGTTAACTTGTCATTTGTCAAAATTTAGTGCAATTTGCGCTATATGGAACACAATAGTAAAATAATATCAATATCAGATAAATTTTCCGTTGATAAAACCAAAGTTTTATATAGGACGCAGTGCAAATAAAAATTCAAAATTCTGGAGACTTTTGTAATGAAAGAGCAGCAGCAAACATTAAATAAGGTATCTTGTTCTATACAGGATCATATATTGAAGTGTGTTTAATATTAAAAAATGCACATAAAAATTCCAGTATAACCGTTTTTTGTGGCGTACGGTGGCCGTTAATAAATAGGTATAAATCAAGACTTCAACGTTAACATTAAAAAGTATTTAATTACATCCGCAAATAAATACTTACCAAGAACAAAGAAGTAAAAGTCAACCAAAGATAATTAACCATTTCAGAGAATACCTTGTTAGTAGCGCGGCTCGGCATAACGTCCGAGAAAATCCTAAATCAAAACCCACATCATCGACTCACAATAATTCACACTAATTCGACTGGATAGTTCCACTAAATAATCACTCGATAATCACTTGCAGTCAGTAGCCTGACACCGTTATTTATACACCTGGCGAAAAGTATATATTCATAAGTCCAGAGTGTAGTTACTCATTTGTTCATTTATCCTTTTCGCGTCAGGTAGGTGGCCTGCTGTCTGATCCTGTCGTTTTTGCCCTCGATGTGTCCTGTGAGTGTCAATTTTTCCATGCCCTCTTTCCTCATTATGCGCCCCAGAATTTTCGGTTGTCTTTTTATTGTTCTAATTACATCAGCAAATAGATTCTTACCAAGAACAAACAAGTAAAAGCCAACCAAAGATAATTAACCATTTCAGAGAATACCTTGTTAGTAGCGCGGCTTAACGTCCTGTAAATCCTAAATCAAAATCATCGACGCACAATAATTCACACAAATTCGACTGGATAGTTCCACTCAATAGTCACTCAATAATCACTGCAGTCATTAGGCTGACACTGCTATTCATAAACCTGACTGCAAACATATAGTCTAGTGTTATGTTCGAATCTCGATGTCGGTTGTTAATAATTTCCTTCTTATATGACGCCGTTTATATGATGTCACATAGAGTTTCCGTCTACCAAACAAGAGAACACCGGAATTATCCAAAAAATGTTGCGTAAACATAAACAAAACACAATTCTTGAAAATGAATGTAGCAAGATTCGACAGGAAAAAATGAAATATAAATAAATATGAACTTTGATAAATTTACTAATTATATAAAACAACCAATTCGGAAATTTGAAAAAGTTAATAAGAAATTTGATTTCGTGAATTTTAAATATATATAAAACATACACATAACAAACTATTTCTAATTCTAACAGTTGAAATATAATCCTTGATAATGGCTAAATGTATAGCCGAAAGCGCTCGGAAAAAAAGAACATTCGGACAATTTTTATATAATTTATCCTCTGAAAAGAAAAACTTTATTAGATCGCACGAGAAATTATATAAAAAACTAAATAAAAGCACCTTGTCAGTCGTTTTTAATGAAATGTGCTTGAAAGAAGGATTGCTGCCTAAATACATATATATATATATATATATATATATATATATGTGTGTGTGTGTATGTGTGTGTGTGTGTTGTGTGTGCGTGTGCGTGTGTGTGTGTGTGTGTGTGTTCGTGTGTGTGTGTGTGTGTGTGTGTAAAGGGGAGAGGTTTTAGTTGTTTCAACGAGGGAAATGTGTATATGTTAAAAAGAAAAGAGAAACCGCTAACGTTATTGGTTGTAATGTGGATTTAAAAAAAAAAATATGCTTCATTTTCCATAATTTAGCTACACGAGTTTCCGGTCTCGCGAACTTCATCGGGCAAAGAGTGGAGATTTCCACATATTATTAAAAGAAATTAATTTTCTTATTCTTTTCGATGTTAAACATTGTCGATATTAAGACATCCTCTTTTTTGTGTGTTAGTAACTCAAATGTCTTCCTTGGACGTAAAGGGTAATAAAACAAGTAAGATTAGTCCGAGAAAGGATGAGGAAAGATATATGCTCTTTTATCATTTAATGACGCTTTTGTGTTCTTAGATCTATTTCCTTTTTTTCAGCATGCGTATGCATACGTATATACTCTCTCCATATATATATATATATATAGAAGGCGCTCGTGTTAAATCGGACCCGACAGACGGAATTTGTACTTACGGCCCCATTTCCCATATTATAATACGTCGTCAGGTGGCGCTGCATCAGGAAAACGTCGTTGTTTTTTTCCACTGACTGTAGGTCATACTGGATTGTGCTACATTCGCTATCTGTCGTTTGTCTTCTTTTTTTGAGGGCGTGGAACTTTTTGACCTTCGTTATGACTCTTAAGCGTAAGGCAGTTTCGTGGGGGCTTATCTAGGAGAGTTCCGACCTACGTCAAACATCAGATTACGTCGCACCGTCGAAACGGATCTCCGACGTAAGTCGAGGATCTCCTGCATATATATATATATATATATATATATGTATATATATATATATATATATATATATATATATATATATATATATATATATATATATATATATCCGTGGGAGTGTGTTTGTGTGTGTGTGTGTGAGAGAGAAAGAGATTAAGAAACATCAATTCAGATACCGGTAATCATCAAATAAATTCTTGAAATGTAAAATCATTTACATCGGAGACATTACGATGTCTAAAAGCCCGCATCTACGAACATAAAACATTTTGAAAAAATCCTGCGAATTTTGAAATTAAAATTCCCAGGTGAAAATTTTGATTAACTAAAGGTATCTTAATTCCAGTTGTAAATATATATATATATATATATATATATATATATATATATATATATATATATATATATATATATATATATATAGAGAGAGAGAGAGAGAGAGAGAGAGAGAGAGAGAATTAATACCAATATATAGTTTGTCAATTAGTTGATTCTTGTTACTTTCAGCATCCCGACTCCAGAAGTTTTAGGCAAGCCATCCAGCAGCAATCACTCCGTCCACTCGTCAGGGATAAATATATATATATATATATATATATATATATATATATATATATATATATGTACAAAGAAATAATCACGCATAGAATCAGCAATATTAATGCGATTATTGGCGATATCACATCGCTAGTAGAATATATTGTATGCGTTAAAATACTGTTAATCCTTAAAATGATGTGATCCTTATTCATAAAACTGTTGTCGGTTGTTTACAGTTTATATATTTTTTAAATGCTAGTACTTTCGAATAATCCTTTATTCATCCTCAGGCATATTTTTTCCTTTAAAATTAAGACTTGGAGACGAAATGATTGTTTGTAGACCGAAAGATGTTTTTTTAAGAATGCGCTATTATTGACGGTTGTATACATTATAGGAACGTGCGAAGTCGCAACGCTAGGTTTTTTCAAATTTTAAGTGAGAATTTTTTATTTGAATTTTATATATATATATATATACATATATATATATATATATATATATATATATATATATATATATATATATATATATATATATATATATATATATGTGTGTGTGTGTGTGTATGTATGTATGGGGAAGTCTATTAAAATGTCGAATGAAATGTTCTATTACATGTTCATCAGATGGTTTGCCCTTTAATATGAGAAATAGTTTCAAAATTTGTATATTTTCTCTAGTGGAACAATAAACGACTAAAATAAGTCTCAGCAGAATCCCGACTCCAGAAGTTTTAGGCTAACCATCCAGCAGAAATCACTCCGTCCAATCGTCAGGGATATATATATATATATATATATATATATATATATATGGGGAAGTCTATTAAAATTTCGAATGAAATGTTCTATTACATGTTCATCAGATGGTTTGCCATTTAATATGAGAAATAGATTCAAAATTGGTATCTTTTCTACTAGTGGAACAATAAATGATGAAAATAAGCCTCAGCAGAATCTGGTGGCAACAAAATTAGGAGTCATCCCTAATGACTAACTGGAAATAATCTTGCAGACATTTGGTACTGATTATCAGGGGGGAAAAACAATTTCTTTTGTTCCTAGCGCCTTACTTTTTTGCCGCATGAGAATCTTTATCAGATACTCCAAAATTCACTATCACTAACAATTGGTGTGAGAAGTAATTTTACTTTCAAAGAAGAAAATTGAAAATATCGCTTTAGAAATATGACGGTACACTTAGAAAAAGGCGGACCATCGACCTAATGTAATGAAACATTGTCTGTAAATATTTCTGTAATCTAATATTAGAATAGGTTTATGTTTTGATAATTCTTTTGCCGTAATGGACGTAGCCCAGTGAAGAAAAATACACGGAGTTGGTTCGCTGGTAATCGAGTGTTCAATCACATAGTCTTCTAGTGTCGACGTCTAAACCAATTCTTTAGAGAAACAGATTAGAAGTATGAGAAGGAAATTGGAATTACCAATTCCGGTAATCCTGACGGAAAAACCCAGTTAAAAAAAAGAGAAAAAAAATATGCCGGGGACTATCAAATAAAGAATTTCCCTCGCATTAAGTAGAACATTAATTTATGACAGAGAAACCGTAACACAATGACCAGAGTTAATATCGAAACATTTTGTTTCATTGTATCAGGGTAGAGAAGCGAGTATGGAATATTCTTGCAGGTTTGCTTTTTACGTTCTCTCATATTGGACATAAACGAGTGAGAAAACATGTCGATGAAAAAACTTAAAGCGACACTGCAAAGAATGTCTTCGCTAATCTCACAAAGAACTGAAGAATTAATCTTCTGAAATTCCGGAAAATAATTAAGAAAATAAAATATTTTAGAAAGATAATTTTTTTTTCCAATTGAATGTAAAATCACTATATGCATCAATAACTGCATCTACTGCAAGGAAAATTGTGTAATTCTGTCGTACCAGAACATTTTTATCGTCAAAATCCATCTTGCACCTTTTACAAATCTATCATTTGCCTGTGCATAGAATGCTGTAGCCATATCTGGTTTGGTGTTCCTGCTGTACATCTCGAGACTTCTGCCAAAATCCAAAGAAGGATCTGTAATGTAATCGATCATGACCAGGCATATCAACTTAAGTCATTTTCTCACCGACGTTTCGGGGGTTTCCTCTGTCTTTTCTACAAATATTTTCATGGCGACTGCTCTGACGATCTTGTTTCCCTGGTGCCCAGAGTACATAAATTTGTGCGGGCAGCTAGTTTCGTCTCTATGTCCCAGATTTTCACTGTTGATATAGCTGAAGGCAACCGCCACGTCTACTCCAGCAGTTTCTTTTCCTCACTTTTCCCGCCTATGGGACTCACTTCCGTTTCCTTCTTCTCTGATAAGTACCTTCTTCAAAAATTTAAATGCGGCATCAATCGCTATATTCTGTCGTTCTGAGTCCTATCTTCATTTGTTCTTTCCTCAATCATCCCTATTCTCAGTCTTCGACTTCACTTTAACTCCCTGTTACCCCCTGTAAACTAGGAGCTTTGGCGCCTCCATCGGGGTGAAATGATTAAAAAGCGCAATGAAAACTTGCAGAAGGCTTGTATGTGAAATGTTATTTCGTACGATAAAATTCTAAGAAAATATATTTTGTTATCACAAGAAATAAACTACCTATAGGAAATTATATAATATTTAAAATATACGTTCCGAATGATGATAAAATAATTTGAATAATATTTCTTTCTAAACAGATAATTTTAAAAGCTTGATAATGCCGGCATGGATAAATGGCAAATGTGTTTCCAATCAGTATGTTAGATAGCCTCCGTCTAAACGAATTCCGTAGAGAAACATATATCGGCACGCCCAGAGAAAACCGTAACATGTAAGAAATTAGTGAAAATAAACGTATCATTTAGCTAGTGCCGATGTCTATACAATCGTAGGAACGGATTGGCATTTCTGAGGAAAAAACTGAAGAAAAATAATCCTAAAAATTCCCAAAATGATATGTTCCTGGTGAACGACAAATAGAATTATTCTGTATGAATTACCTGGAAAGTTACCGTACATGTATACAAGTACGAAATACTACTGGATGAATGGTAATGGACACGCAAGAAAATAATGTTTCACATCAAAAACTGGAATATTTCCTCATATAAATAGAAGAAATGACGTAATATATACTTTTATAACATTGATAATTCTTGCATGGATACCTGGTAGTTTATCCAGTCGGTATGTCAGAGCGGACGTTTACATCAGTTCTTTAGAGGAACATATTGGCAGTATGATGAAGAAACGAAAAATAATAACCCTGAAAACCCTTACAGAGAAAACCAGCCATGATAAGATAAAATTCAAAACCGTACTCAAGAATTTCAAGTAATGTTTTGTTAAAATAAATAAGTGTAGATATTTTTTTATCCAAAGAAAATGCGTTTCATTAAATTATGCATGTGTCCACACTCAAAAGAAATTATATTAAAAATGTTACTGTTGCAGAGTGATTTGTTAGTTTTAAGAAAACGTAGATCAGAAGGTTTTTGTTTTGATGGCGGAACGAAAATTGTCCAAAAACATTTTAATTTACTTGTATGACACAAGCGTGTCAAACATCACAAATATAAAACAACAATATTTTAAAAATAGATAATAAAAAGCATTTATATTACAATAATATACAAAGTTGAATGATGAAATGACTCAGAGGATTTATACTGAGTTGCAGAATTTAAAGTTGATGTTTTATACCGAAAAAAGTTTTTTTATGGCAGGTAAAAAGTGTCTTTATTTAGTGTGTTCAAAATGTATGCAAATAATATATGTAATGAATAAATCAGTTCGGAGTCAAACAAATCTTTTTAATTAAGAATTTTAATATAAAAAATACGGCAGAAGTTGTTTACCTTTGTTAAATTGTTTCTTTCGTTAGGGTTTAAAAAAATAAAATATTTTTTTAATAATATAATAGCTTAAAATTACATGACGAAAGTTGATTCCAGCTGAAAGGAAAGTTTTCAAAGAAGGAAGTGTTGTTCTTCCACAAAAAGTTCGTCGTAGATAATTCTTGAAATTTTGTAGAGTGAGAGAAAATTTGTGATCAAAGTGAGAGAAAAGTTGAAGGTCAAAGTTTAAAGGGAAAATTTAAACTTTACACTTCTGAGTTGATTTGATATAAATTATCGAGAATTCCTTGCCGAACAATCTGTTGAATAAGAATGTTCTAAGAGTGAATTTTGAGGTCTGTAATATATATATATATGTGTTTGTGTGTGTGCGTGTGTGTGTATATGTGTGTGCGTATATATATATATATATATATATATATATATATATATATATATATATATATATATATATATATATATATAATTCACTAATTGCTGAATAAGTCTTGTAAACATCATTTCAATTATGTTTGCATTAATTTCGGAAAAGCGAACGCATACATCTTATTAAGGAAATGGACTATGCATGTTCAAAAAAAATATCGACTGTCGTACTTTGGTAAAAATTTTAAGATGAGTCAGCAAAGGCGACATTGGAGTCACATTTGGAAACTCTTTTAGTTAGAGGCCAAGTAAGCGGACTATGTTACTCGATTGTATTAACAGGATCGTTCGCATATCCAGGGTGTGACAGAAGTACATCGCACATTCTAAAGGTGAATAATATCACACAACAAAAGCAATAACAACAATAATAATAATAATAATAATAATAATATGATTAAAAATATAATACTTAAACTCAAATTATTTTCAAGCTTACCCAGCAATCCTGGTAAGTTTGAAAATATGAAAAATTGAGATATGGCTAGGAGGGTTTAATATAAAACTTTCAAATAAAACTCGAAATTAGCCTGGCTCAGTTTTGAGAACGTGTCTTAACTATAAGAGCAGAATTATTATTATTAATAATAATAATAATAATAAATAAATAAATAAATAATAATAAATCTAGAATCCAACAAGAGTTCGAACGGTTGTGCAATGATATAATCGTAAATCAAAACAAAAATCCCCAAATGGCGCACGTCGGGAGTAACATACGTACTCCCCAAAACAGAGAAGATACAGAACCTGAAGAACTATAGACCTATCACCTGCCTACCAACAATGTACAAGATCCTCACTTCTATCATAACCGAGAGGACATACAACTTCCTTGAAAAAAACAATTTATTCCCAACAGAATAGAAAGGAATGTAAAAAAGGAAGTTACGGGTGCAAGGACTAACTAATGATCAATAAAACAATATTGGAAGAGGTGAAAACAAAGAAAAGAAATGTATCGACAGTATGGGTCGACTAGAGAAAGGTGTTCGATAGTGTTCCACACTCATGGATAAAGAAAAGCGTAAAAATATTCAGCGTGTACCCTACAGCCTCAAAATTCATAATGGAGGGCATGAAGAACTGGAAGACTATACTAAATCTACATACAGACGGTTCATTAACATCGAGACCAATCAATATCAAAAGCAGGATCTTCCAAGGAGATTCATTGTCACCACTACTCTTCTGTCTTGCACTAGTGCCACTGAAGTGCCTACTGAACAACTGTAGCTACGGATAAAGAATGACAAACTGATTCACCCATTCTATAATGATGATTTTTAATCATTTGCCAATGAAGACAACCAGCAGAAAAAAACATACCCAAATAATAATAATAATAATAATAATAATAATAATAATAATAACCTAACAATGTTCTGCTTTTGACTGACTTCTCTTTGGGTGAAAAATTAAAATTTATCTTTTAGAGGCTTGCAAGTTGAGAAATGACCCGAAATGTATTTCTTTTTTCTTTTTTCTTTCCCTTTTCTCTAACCTTTTGTCTAATGAACTCTTTGATAACTTCTCCACCAAAATGTAGTAGGGTTGATGGTCTACCCTATAAAACTTGATTAGTATCACTCATTGGCGTCGGATGGTTGAACATTGGAAAGACACTTGCGCGATCCCCTCACAATATAAGCAATCGTAAATATTACACCATTTTCTAATGAACAAATTTATTTTCTTTGTTTTCATTCTAATTCTCTTTGACTTTATTTAAGTTTTAATTCTTTCATTTTTATTTTTTTCTCACTAATTGTGTTATTTTTCCTTTTTACATCATTAACTTTAATTAATTTCTCTTTTCTGTTCCACACCTCAAATGGAACCTTCCATCCACTTTTCTTCCGCCTCAGTAAAATATATGCCTGTAAGTGCGTGTATATATTCATGTGTGGGTATGTATATATGTATGTAGATATATATGTTTATGTACATATGTGTGTATTCGCATCGGTAGGGGTCATATTGACTGCCCATTTTTTTAAATTTTATAACTCGCATTAATAATGTCTGATATTCCACCTGGTAATGGTCACTCTGATTTATACAAAGAAAGATGGGAATATAGAAGTGTAAACGGCTGTTTCAATGAAATGGAAATTACTATCAATTTTAAATCTTTTGATTTGTACCCTCTTCTTAAAATGACGACCAAAATTTATTATTGTTATCGCAATATTTTATTAATGTTGTTAAGCTCAAATATTTTAACGATGCGATAGCGGAATTTCTATAGATAATAAAGAAAGAAAGGATGAATGAGAGAAAAAAAGAAAGAAAGAATGAATGAATGAAAAAATAAAGAAAGAAAGAATGAAAGAAAGAAAGAAAAAAGAATGAAAAAATAAATAAATAAACAAAGAATGAAAAAAGAATGAACGAATGAAAAAAAAGAATGAATGAAAAAGAAAAAATGAATAAAAAAAGAAAGAATGAATGAAAAAATAAAGAAAGAATGAAAAAAGAAAGAATGAATGAAAGAAAGAATTAATGTAAGAGAGAAAAAAAATTATAGAAGATTTAACGGCTGTTTCAATGAAATGGAAAATGTTACCAATTTAAAATCTTTCCATTTGTACCCTCTTCTTAAAAAGACGACAATCTTTCATATTTGTTTTTGTTAACGTAATAATTTCTTAAATTTGTTAAGCTCAAATATTTAATGATGTGTAATTTACACGGATATTTATTATCCTAGTACTCGCCATGATCTTATTCAAATATTAACACAAGAATTAAGATACATAAGAAAATTAAAATAGGAAAACTGTGAAATTTTCACGGGTCATTCTTGTAATAATAATAACGTATCTGAACCTTAATTTTCTCCTGCAAATTCGGAAGTTCAGTGTCACGTTCAAGTGCCTTCTTCATTCAGGAGGAGGTTTTCCAGCATGCACTACCCCAAAAAAATACCATTAAAAGAAAACAGTTCAGTACAGTTTTCTTTGTTTCTCACGAAAGGTTTTTCTTTTCTTCTTTTATGCGCCGTGTCCCTTCAGGACGTGAGAGATAATGGCTCTCCACTGCCTCCTATCCCTTGTAGTTCTCAATAAGTTTTGTCCCTTTGCTACTTCTCCCAGCTCCTATCCTATAATCTACTTGCTTAAGTCCCCTAGGTATATCACGCGTTGATTTCCCTTGTCTCTCGTGCCCTCTGTCCGCCATGTGAGTATCAGATTCTCCATGCCCTCCTTTCTCATTACCTGTCCCAGAAATTTAAACTGCCACTTCTCGATGTTAAGTGTAAGCTCCCTTCTTGTTTTCAACCTCCCCAAAACCTCATCTTTGCTCACCAATATTCGCTGTCTCAATGAACCCTCGGATTTCGGTGATACATTTTGTGTCCTTTGGTAAAACATTTCCCATATTTAAATCTTTGTTCCAATTTGTAATTTGGATGCTGGATTCTTCTCTTTGTCGATAACAATGGTTTCTGTATTTCTAAAATTGATACTAAAAACCCTTGAGCAAATTAACTGCTTTAGTTTCCTTCCTTTCACCATACGGTCACTTTTAGATAAACTGGAGTGACAGGGTGTAATCGATTTCTAATTTTTCCTCAGATTAGGTGATTTGCAGTGGTTTGCGGTAATATGAATCTATTTTCGGGGTGTATGATGAAATTTGTTTGGTGTTCAAAAATCTTGCGTCATCCGTGATTGCATAATCACGCCCAGACACTATTGTCTCGACAGTTGATTGATTGTCCTACGGCCATTGTCTGCGATGGACGTTACTCCAAGGAAGCGTACGAGACCTTGATCGTAACGCTGCACGAACACACTGACAAACCTTACCAATGAACAAATCAAAGTACTATAGAATGGCTCTGAAATCTTCCTGATTTTTTTTTCATTTTTGATTTTTTAAGCTTATCACCCCAAGCAAGGTTGGAAGCCACTAGCACGCAAGAGGTTACAGAAGGTTTGGAGGAAGAGCAAATAGGAGTGGTAAAGGAGAGGATGTGGAGAAAGATAGTGGATCGATCAAGGCAAGGGTGTTACAGAAGATTTGGACCGAGAGCAGATAGGAATGAAAGGTGAAAGGATGTGGAGAAGGGAAGTGGATAGACCAAGGCAACTGGAGATGTCGATTGACTTAAATAGTTGGAGAGTGTATTTGTCAGGGAAACAGGAATAAGGAAGGGATTTCCACAGGCGAGATGTGCGGGACATGAATCTATTGGAGTAGAAGAGACGTCTACATCTAACAGTTTCAACGGTGAAGTGGTGGGAGCGGGATGCCAGCCTCGTAGGCCTAGGAACCAGCGAAAGCAGCTCCTCTGAGCAATTACCGTGAAAGTATTTGTAAAAAAGACAGAGCGAGGCGACGTCGCGTCTGTGAGAGAGCGACTGCAGACGAGATGACAGATCCGGGCCAATTACATTGCATACCCGTCTCTGGATCTTATCAAGAACCCCGAGGCAGACAGCAGGGGCTCCAGACCTATATATGGCAGCAATACTCCATGCAAGGGCGAATGATCGATTTATTGATTTGTAGGATCGATTCCGGGGAGAAAGATTCCCTGGCTCGCCACAGGGAGCCAACTTTCCTTGCGGTGGATGATGCAATTCACTCGATGTATTTGTTCCATTGTGAGACTACCCACCTCTGCAACTCGCTGCACTAAGATATAGACCCCACGTCGTAGAATTTCTGTGCGGTGGATCGAGCGAGAGGTAGGCTCACAGGTAAAAGAAAAACACAACTACAAACTTGGGTAGGACGAAAAGAGGAGAGAAGGTGTGTGACCTTTTTGTGGATGATAACTCTTGGTTGATTCTCGGCTGGCGGAAAAAAATATATCCTAACTAACAATGTCCGGCTGCTAATGGGTCGCTCTTCGATGTTACGTGCTCCGGCCTAAATCAACCTTCCTCGAACCTAAACTAAGTCTAACTACCCGTGGCCCAAAGCGCTGCCGTATATATGGAGAATCCTCTTTCCTCATTTCCGGACAAGGGACACCCACGAATAAACCCATAACTTTTTCATGACCATTTCTCTCTTTGAAGAAAGTGGACATAAAAATATTTCTTAGCCTAGCTGACTCCGATTCAGGGACATTAAATTCAAACCCTTTTAAGTTTTGACCAGAGCCGGTCTTTTTCCTATCTTAGTATTTTGACAAGTACTTAACACTTATCTACCCTTTTCGCCATATGTTTTTATCTAGATTCCTAATCTAATCATTTGGTCTTGAAGTTTGATGCCCAGGTCAAATCTAACTAATCTTCTCGCACATATGCGTGCGCGCGCACGCACACACAGATGTGGGGGTGTATATATACACACACACAGATGTGCGGGCGCACACACACACACGCGTGCGCATATATCCGACTCATAGTGTCACACCATCTCAGATCAGCGGCTAGCGTGAGACCGATCAGCCGCAGAGAGGAGCACTCGAGAAGTTGGTCTTCAGACATTCTAATGGGATGCAGGGATGGATCCTTGTGGTGGTTAATAGAGAGCAGTTAAATCCAATCGAGAATCTGATCAATCTGCAAGGAAAGACTTCGCGCAAAGTACTAATATGTGAACTGGGTCATGTTTCATTGTAAAAAATACGAAGAAAATATAAATAATAACGGAATTATTCATTTTGTTTTAACTAATTCACACAAAGCGTAGTCCTTTCTTTGCGCTTAACTTTACTAACTCCTATAGAAATTCTTGTAGTTTAATTTCTTTGTTCGCTATTAATACTGTGTCATTAGTGTTTTATTGACGTAAAACATACAGAACTAAAGATTTAGCAAAATATTTAATAGTAAGCCATTCTACGTCATAAATATAACAATGTGTTTTTGAATTTTCTCAGATAAAAAAAAATATATGTTAGATCGATTTAAACCGATATAAAAGCGGAAATAAAATAATAACAATAAAAAAATGATGATGGCGGATCAGAGAGCAGCTTTTTATGGTTCCATTTTTATGTTTCTCTTTTTATTTGGCGATTTGCTTTCGATGGTACAATTTTCTTAAGTCTGCGATTAGGTCGAATGCCTGCGTCGCAATCTATTATTTGAATACTTAACATATCCGTTACGAAAAAAAATGATTGCTTTGGAGGCAATAAGCGCGGAACTGAATTTCAAATATCTATATCTTTTATCTATATCAGACGAAATATTCGGAATCTTGTGTACATTACAAACTAACAATTCACGATGACAACTATAAATTTGTGGACATCGGAATGCGTTTTGCACATAAAATCACAGTGAATAAACAAATGAATATATATGTATAAAAATTTGTATGTCTGATGAATTGGATTAAGATTCCATTGTAATAAATTATAACCATGGATTATTAGTGTTTGAGCCTTTAAAATTATATATATATATATATATATATATATATATATATATATATATATATATATATATATATATATATATATATATATATATATATATATGTGTGTGTGTGTGTGTGTGTGTGTGTGTGTGTGTGTGTGTGTGTGTGTGTGTATATAGAAATGTCCAATTCTAAAAAATATATGACGTCATTTGTTTACATTTGATACGCTAGAGCAGATATGAATAGAAGAGATTCATGGAAGATTTAAGTTTAAAGATAGTAAAATCGACCTTGCTAACCAGACGCTCCTCTGTGGCCGAACTGTTAAGGTACATCACGCGAAATGATGGTTCCGTATAGGATACAGGTTCGATTCGTGTCGGAGAGCGAAAATTTTCTACGAAAATTTCTCGGACATTCAGGCCGGTAAATGTTATTTAATGCTGTTTATTATAAAACAGAGCATTTGCTTAAATACTTGTATCTATAAAAAGAACGTTAAACATGATATATATAAATGTCTTTAAATAAATTGTCGGACTATGTCCAATTCTAAAAATATATATATGTATATACTCTCACTAAAACTTTGTTTTTTTTTATACATGGAGTTATATTTTTTACGATTTCTTTTTGAATTTGTAGGTCTAAGGAATTGGATCGTGATTACGATTCCAATGTAATAAATTATAACCAAGGAATATAAGTGTTTGAGACTTTTATATTATATTCTTGCTCTATCCTGTAAATTGAGCTCTACCTGGATTCTATCATCTTGGAAATGTATATATATATATATAGTATATATGTATGTTTGTATGTATGTATGTATGTGTATGTATGTATTGACCACTAATATTATATATATATATACACGCACACGCACACCAACGCACAGATATATATATATATATATATATATATATATATATATATATATATATATATATATATAGAGAGAGAGAGAGAGAGAGAGAGAGAGAGAGAGATAGATATGTAGCATTGAATTCAACACTAATTTCATACAAAATGCAGTTATCAGGCCATGAAACTGTCTGTTGCCTCTGAATGTTGACTTCAATTATTATTTTGTATTTCAAAGTTCACTGGAAAAATGTTTATGAGAGTTTCTATATATATATAGTTAAAAAGAGACAACTCTTGTTTTATTCAACCTTTTCTTACTTAAATGCGTGCTTTCCTTCACATCGTTGTTTGATTGTAAATTTTGTTAAATACATATTTTATATGTAACAATGGCTTATCCTTTTCCACGTCAGTTTTTTTTTTTTTTTTTTTGATAATATAAAGTTAAATTAATCTGGTGAAGTCCGCCACAAAATGAGGCGTTAGAATTTACAAGGTGTTTCTTGCCAAAATAGGTTGCCGTTTCATTTTGTGGGGTACTGATTGCCAACCAAGACTGTCGAGCGCAGATTGTCTTGCTGTTCTACCCATAGCTGGGTGAGCATAAAACATGAATTCATACATTTCTCAATGGTATTTGCGCGTAAGAGAATGAAACGGAATTCTGCCTAAAATTCGAACACGGTTCTCCGAAAGTTCTTTGTAAGCCAATAGCCATTACAAAACAACGGATATCTATCCCAACAGTACCATTAGCAGTTGTTTAATTATTACTAATCTAGCGACTTCTCTCCGGTTAATAAATCTGTTTTTCAGTTTCCTAATTTTCTGATGGAGCTGACGATTAAAATTCATTTAATAATAACTACTGGATAATACAAATAATATGTCGAGTGCGTCATGACATTTATCGCCCTCAGCCAACTTCGGCTGAAAGTATTCATCGGGCACTCTGTGAGAACAAACTTTCGGGCGACTTTAATTCGTCAAATGTCACTTCAAGTATCCAGCTGTCACTCAAAACATTGACCCGCATCCGAACTCTGCCAGGGCCCATTAAATGACCAGATCAAATCAATGCCGACTGCGTACTGCTCGGCGTCAGTTGACCCATCATGACCTTCCGCTCATCTCAATGACTTCTGTCTCACGCTGAAAGAATTAATTGGTGCAAGAATTGCAAGAAGGCTTCACTGATTATGCGGCTGCGTTTCGACGGGCTGAGGAATAAGATGCACCTTGCATGGGGAAGAACTTTAGCGGAAGACTAATCGTCCGTTTGCCCGCATTTCAAATCTGACATGTGAATTCTCATTCTAACTACTGATGGGGGATTGACTTGTTGAATCATCCCACTTCAGGAACGGGGAAACTCAATGTGGCTTCTTTTTACACAGGCAACCGCATTTGTAGCGGTCGGAGATATCAACGGCATTGCTGATTGCATAGTTTGCAAATTCGTCATCATCTTCTATGATGTATGCATGCATATATATATATATATATATATATATATATATATATATATATATATGTATGCATATATATATATGTATGCATGCATATATATATATATGTATGTATGCATATATATATATGTATGCATGCATATATATATATATGTATGCATGCATATATATATATATGTATGCATGCATATATATATATATATATGTATGCATGCATAAATATATATATATATGTATGCATGCATATATATATATATATATGTATGCATGCATAAATATATATATATATATGTATGCATGCATATATATATATATATATATGTATGCATGCATATATATATATATGTATGCATATATATATATATATATGTATGCATATATATATATATATATACGTATGCATATATATATATATGTATGCATATATATATATGTATGCATATATATATATTTATGCATATATATATATATATGTGTATGCATATATATATATATAAATATATGTGTACATATATATATATATGCATATGTATGCATATATATATGTATGCATATATATATATGTATGCATATATATATGTATGCATATATATATATGTATGCATATATATATATATATGTATGCATGCATATATATATATATGTATGCATGCATGCATATATATATATATATGTATGCATGCATGTATATATATATATATATATATATATATATATATGTATGCATGCATATATATATATATATATGTATGCATTCATATATATATATATATATATATATATATATATATATATAATAAATTAAATTAAATTATTAAGAAATAGGCAACCTAAAGTCTCCATGACCATAATTTATTTCCCCAGAAAATTCATTTTTCCAGGCTCATCAGGTAACGTCTCTAGTTATCTGGTTGTCTATCAGGTTGTCTTATTCTTAATTATTTAATTAATATTTACTGGATCACATCCTCTTTGGAATTATCCACACTGATAATCAAACCCTTAGTACTATATATATATATATATATATATATATATATATATATATATATATATATATATATATATATATATATGTGTGTGTGTGTGTGTGTATTTGTGAAGACATTTTTATATTTATACATTCTTTTTATTGATACAAATATTTAAGTAAATATTTAAGTAAGTATATTTAGGCAGCAATCCTTCTATCATGCACTTAAATATTTGTATCTATAGAAAGAATGTATAAACATAAAAATGTCTTAAAATAATTTCATTTTATAATATATATATATAAATGCGGATGTGTGTGTGTGTGTGCCCGTCTTTGTTATTGGAATAGATATTATACGGAAAATATACTAAAATATCTGTCGGACTTCACCCATTTAGTAACACACACACACATATATATATATATATATATATATATATATATATATATATATATATGAATTTCTCAGAGTTAACCTGTAGAAAAAGACAATATTTATAAATGTAAAAGGCAATAGGAAAACTGTAATATTAGCTGACGCGTTTCATCCTATGTGGACTTTTCCAAGCTAAAAACGAAATGAATTTATTAAAACAAAATAACTAATAATAACAAAACAACATGTCCTTAGCAACTGAAAGAATACAGAAAACGCTTTTATATTCATATTGTCAACTGAAAATTACGCCAAGCACTGTCACGTGTGGAAATATCTTTTTTATTGTTGTGTTGAAGAATTCAACCTTTTTGTTTTGAATTCTTGATAGAGTTGTGTGTACGTTTGCTGAGGAGAGTAGTAATTACTACTCTCCTCAGCAAACGTACACAAAAACTGAGGGGTATAATGTTCTTTTCTTCTTTTTGCAAAAAGTCGTTGTATTTTGATTTAAAATCTAAATAAATCGTTCACTCGCCCGTAATTTACAATCGCTGATTAGATGCATTAATACGAATCGAAACCCGATTGCAAATGTGTAGTAATTTTTTTTTTCTGTGTGATATCTTATCATAAATAATATTTCTCAACTTTGTATTGATCCTTCTTTTAAATTAAATGTTACGACCGTTGGAATTGTACTCCATTCGTTCTTATCGTACCTGTATATATATATATATATATATATATATATATATATATATATATATATATATATATATATATATATATATATATATATATAAGTGAACATTGAAGTCAACACTTAGAGACGACAATCTGTTTCAAACTAGACGCAATCGTCAGGCCATCGTGGCCTGACGATAGCGTCTAGTCTGAAACAGACTGTCTTCTCTAAGTGTTGACTTCAATGTTCACTTTTATATTTACACACGATCTATCTCTGATATTGAGCACTTTATCCCATAAGTATAGCTCACCTTAAGACTATATTTTTTTAATACAGTTTTTTCATGCGATCTAGTAATTTTTTCTTTTCGGGTGATAAATTATATAAAAACTGTCCGAATGTTCTTTTTATCGGAGCGCTTTTGGATATACATTTAGCCATTTTCAAGGATTAAATATTTTAACTCTTAAATAAGAAATAGTTTTCTGTATGTATGTTTTTTAAAAGATATGGTGTCCACGTTCAAATTTAGTATTATTAAATGTTGCCTTTTTTCGTTTTTATTAATAAGGCTTCCATTATTTTTAACTTTTTTCATTGTGTGTAGATGATACTTTTATATTAGAGTTGTCAACCAGTGTGTTGCGAATGTTAAATGCCCATTAAAGAATAGTATTCCTGATCAATCAAAATTCTTAAATAATTATATAGGCCACACTACAACATATTAGACACGTAGACTCACTTTACACCTTTCTGACCTTAGCTCAATTTGACGCTATTCGTAACATACTTGTTGACAACACTAATATAATAGCATCATCTACATACAAAAAGGCTAAAAATGATGGAAGCCTTAACAATGTATACAACGTGTGAAACACGTGCGATATCCTGCCCTAGTCAACCGCAACAAGGAAGATAACACACTTTCAGTGACTAAGGCGGTGCTGATAACACTGGTGCCGCTAGCAGCTTTTGCCACCAGGCAAGGTATTGTGCTCTTTTTTTCTTGTATGTATGTAGACCTGTCAGTCTCAACTGCAAGTCAGATTTTCAATGTTTTGTTAAAAGTGTTTACTTTTGATCGTTAAACAATACACAACGCGATCGTAGCGACCGTTATCAATGACGTAGAATGGAAGGTAAACCGATGTGTTTCACATCGGGAGTGGCATTGTCTTGCGAGTATGGAATTAGTTGACTTTGTTTATTTGGGATCTTGACCAGATCCAATGTTGTAACCAAGGGAAGGTTACTGAATAGAATTATCAAACGATGATTTTTAATGAACGATACTAATTAGGACAAGAACAACACATATAAGATTCGCCAGCGGCGCGTAGTAAGCTTAGTCAACTGCTAGAAATGAGTCAAGTGAATCTCCAAATGCAGACCAACATACAGTATATACTACTGTATTTAAGTGAATGGGGACATACCTATTATCGCCCGTAGGTATGCTACAACATCCAACTCGATGCCTGTTGAGCTGTGGCCTTGAGACAACAAATACATTTGTGTGTGTCTTTAAAATAGGATACAAAATGCAGTCAAAGTTTTGAAATTTGACAAATGAAAACGTTTCATTGAAAATAAATTTGATTACGCGTTTCCCCTTTCTAGGATTCATCTGAACCAAGAAACGAAAACAGAGAAATGAGTGTATGCGTATTTGTGTTTATCCTTAAATAATGAATCATAGTACTTTCTTCCTTACGTTGGTGTTTCTCGTGATTAACGAAGAAAAAATGACTGACTTTTAAAAACAGCCGTTAAGATTCTTTCGGTAACTTTTCTTTATAATTCTTTGTTCATTTCGAAAATTGTTCATATATTTTCCTGCATTTTTGTATCAAATTAAAGGCTAATGCTCATCTGATTTTCAGCTGAGGGATAAATTTCTATGATCCATTTTTTAAGCATCCAAACAAATACAAGGAGATTTCATTTGTTTTTGGATATGATGGAGCCTTTAAAGACGAAACGCGAAATCGATCCATTCTTCATATATATATATATATATATATATATATATATATATATATATATATATATATCACTGGGAAACACTTGGGCGTAGATTAATATCTGGACAATATTCAATGGCGGCACACTCGAGGATATTCTTATCTGAGTGAATTATTTTTTATGAGTATACCATTTTAAATTCAAAATTTTGGTTGAATTTATTTATATGCATACCGATTGCATTTGTTAAATTCTTATTTATGAAGTCTCTTTTGTGTTTATAGATGCGTTTTTTTTTTTAAATTCCTCATGTTTCGCAAATACTTCCAAAACCATTATGGATATAATCAGATCCTGAAACACATATAGCAATATTTATTCTGTGCTATACAGAAATGTGGCAGAAGGTCTAATGGGGGTTGGAGAAAGGATGGTCTTCTTCTGTCTTAACTATATCTTAGCTAGCCGGAATCACTGACCCAATCGTACGAACAATATTCCATACACCAAAACAACACATTCATACGTATCTTTCTTACTCCAAACACCATAATGCCGCACTGTCTCTATACTAACTAGTTCCCATATTTACAATTCATTGTCTGTGGGGACAGGGAAAAAAATAACAATTCTAAAAACTACCCCAATGAGTATCTACAATGAGAATACAAAACTATTTACAAGAAACTAAAGAACATATTGTTAGTAATAACAAAATACATATAGCAATAACATTTCTGAAGCCGGCATATATAAAATAAGTTGCCAAAACTATTCTTCACTATACGTTGACAGTTACGGCACGACAGACATTACTGGCGTTATTTGCATACATTTGCTGCTGAACACATATTCGCAGAAGATTACCTTCTTAACAGCTTGTTTTTTTTTTTTTACTGATCTTACTTGCTTCACTTACTGCGCAACTGAGGACTCATTGCGTGCGCAATAATCAAGACAAGTCAATGTCAATTCACTAGCAAATATATGCAAACAATGCCAGAGAGCTCAATGTTAAATCAGAGCGAATAATTTAATTTAAGGAAAACCAGACAACTTTAAGGTTCCATGGTTATCATTTATTTCCTCAGAGAGTTTCTTTTTCCTTGGGTTATCAGTCCTCACTTCAATACTCACACACACACACACACACACACACACACACACACACACACACACACACACACACACACACATATATATATATATATATATATATATTGTTAGATGTGTATCGGAGTTAGAAAAAAGGAATGATGAGACTAGTTCGAGAACGAACGGGGGTAATTCGTTACAAAATGCTCTCTGTAAATTCATTGATTTCCAAATGAAAGCATCGCATAACCCGGACACGTAAAGGCACCCGAATTAGGAATGACTTGATTTTAGGTTCCCGGTTTTCCAACAAAAACACTAAATTAGGTCCACTAGTTTTCTAATCGATCACATTTCCCGGCATTACTCAGGCATCTGAATATGCAGTAGGCACGTCGGCGCAGATAACATAATATGACGTCCTTTTAAACAAAGTTTGCTTAAAAAACGCAATACTGGAAAGGAAATAATAAAAACATCTTGGTAATAATATTTGTCAGTCTAAATGAGGGGTCGTTAAACTTTTTCGAGCAGAGAGCCTCTTTTATTTCTCCTCCACAGCGGCCCTCGTTTAAAATACTTTTGAACCATAAAACTCGCACTGATGTTGGCAAATAAAATATATGAAAAGTCAAGAAATTTGGATCAGCTTCAAAATTTTCTCCCCAGCATCATCAGGTACAACATTTCTCCACCAAAATATATTCAAGAAGAGGACGATAAGTGCGACAGTGTGATCCGTAGACGTATTGGGATGGCCAAAAACACATTCCAAAAGATGAGCAGAGTATTACGAGACTGGAGGATTTCTTCGGTAACAAAGAAAATAATACTGAACTGTACTTTACGGCAGCGAGTGTTGGACGATTTCCTCAAAGATGAAGAAAAAACTCGAGGCCACGGAGATGTGGTTCTACAGAAGGATGCTAAGGATATCAGAGACCGAGCATGTGAGCAACGATGAGGTCTTAGAGTGGTTGCAAACAAGGAGGAGGCCTAGACTTAATATCAGGAACAGGCAGCTGAAGTTTCTGGGGCACATAACGGGGATGAAGGGCCTGGAGAATCTGATACTCATGTGTCGAAGAGAGGGAAAGGGAGACAAGGGAAAACAAGGCGTGACACCAGCTAGCTGGCTTATGCAAGTGGATGACACCAGCTCGCTGGATTATGCAAATGGATGACAACAGCTGGCTGGCTTATGCAAGTGGATGACACCAGCTAGCTGGCTTATGCAAATGGATGACACCAGCTAGCTGGCTTATGCAAGTGGATGACACCAGCTAGCTGGCTTATGCAAGTGGATGACAGAACGTCGTCGGGGAGAGGAAACAGAGCGAAGGAAATTATTGAGATCTACATGGGATAGAGGGAGATGGAGAGCCATGATCGCCCACGTCCTGAAAAGACATGGCACATGAAAAGAATGAAATGAATCGCGCACATCATATCTTAAGTACACCAAGCTTAAATATAGCTGATGCTATTGAATAGAAATGCATAACTGATATTAATATCCAATGCATAAGGTATTCTATGTAAAGACGATGAGTAAAACAAGAGCGAATTGTCTGAAAGATGCTCTGAAATTAGTGCCCTATAAAAGGCACGAAAATGGATATTATTGGATCGCAATGGAAAGAGCATGTGCTTCATACCAAAACATATAACAATATCAAATGTTTTTTTTTTTGTGAGTTAGACACTTCTTTAAAACAAGTACCAATCTCTCAATATGCAGGAGAAAATAATTTAGATACAAAAACCTATAGTAGTTAATATATTAAAGCATCTCATGCCAAAAAATACAAAATACCGATTTTAGAAGAGATAAATTTAAGGTGCTTTGTTTTGTTGTATAAGTTGATGGTTCTATGCTGAACTGAAGTTCAAAACTCACAGAGGCCACTCACCAATTGACAGAAAGGATTCATTCTGTATTGTCATAAGAATACAACATACATGTACACTAACTGAAATGTAGTCCAGTGTCTACGGACCCCAATACGACGCCTGGACTATCAACGACACCCCCTTAGAACTCCTCATCGACTGTGTGTGTGGGATAGGACTCGGACCCCGTTTGATGACCACTGGTTTAAATATAGATTGCCATGGACTATTGTAGAATTAGATTTATACATTTTCTGTTTGAAACCTGTTAAAATAGCATCACAGCTAAGTATTCTCAGTTTGTGATGAACCCATTAAAATCGGATCCATAGTTCAGTAGAAAACAATGCTTTCTGATTGGTCCATAAATAATGTCATGTTTCTGCTTACGCCTGCAGGATTGACCTCGAATTGACCTGTTCAGAGTTCATCGCGCCAAAAATTGGTAAATATTATCTCGAACTTCCAAGTGATCAAGAAAATTCATAAATATGAAACTTCGACACGACTTAGTCTGTGAGTCCTTAAAATAATCAACTCATCACACGAATCCATGAAACCCAAATTCCTCACTAAAAGTTATTTTTATTAACATCAACCCGGCTTGTGGAATTCAAATTTTTTTCAACATCAACTCATCTAGTGACGAATTCAACTAAGACGAGATTCAGAAACCAACTCACTCAATATCTTAAGAACATAAAGGAAATCGTAACTATATCAGTCGAAGCGAGACAACTCTCCAGTAAGTCAAGCAATCTATTTCCTTCAGTTTCATCATCAACATAAACTGTTTAATTTTTTACCAGAGTAATAGCATAACACCTTTTATATTACCCTTCATCACGCAAATAAGAAATCTAAAATTTTAAACAACTTTATTATACGTGCGTACTTGTTTTTATATGAAAATATTTTATGTTAAAACAAATATTTTGTTGCATTTGATTTATTAAAAATGTTAGAGTCAGTTTAATTTGTAATTGTTATTGATACAGATTGTTTAACCTACAACACTATCAATGTTATTCCAACAGAATAAGCTTAAGCATACGAATATTTTGGGATCTAACAATACTGATCCTAATTTGACACTGCATTGTATATGAACAAAGTGTTCTTCTTGTTTTTTTTTCTTCTATATGCCTTGTCACATCAGCAGAAAAACGATCATGACTCTCCACAACTTTCTGTTATTTGTAGCACTTACTAAGGCGAGTCTTTTCACCATTTCCTGTTCTGCCATCCATTTACAAACGCTCCTTACTTGTTGCTTCCCCGTCCTTCTGCTGTCAATATATTCTCTGTGTGTCGCATTCTCTAAACCTTCTTTCCTTATTACGTTTCCTAGAAAATTCAACCCTCTTTGTGATTCTAAGTATAAGCTACATATTTGTTTCATGTCGGAACCAAATTCCTCCAGTTTTCTTCTATGTGCGTTCTCCCTTCAGGACGTTACCGATCATGGTTCACCACAATTTCCTTTTTTTTTTTTGTTATCTTAACTAAAACTTGTTACGTAATTCATTTTATCAAGGTTGCTAAAGACGTTATGCACGGTTTTCCTCTCCCCTCTTCCCTTTGACCTGTCCTGTGAGTATCAACCTTTACAATCCGCTCTTTTCATTCTGTGCTCGACAAATTTCACCTACCTTTTTCCCATATTAAATAGTCCTCGTTGCACACATATTCAATCTATGGCATTCCCAGAACACGCACAAATAAATATTAAATAAAAAGCTTAATCGAGACATGTATAAATGAGATATTACAGCCTAAATACACACACACACTATATATATATATATATATATATATATATATATATATATATATATATATATATATATATATATATGTATATGTATATGTATATATATATATATATATATATAAAGAACAGTAAGATATAAAATCCGGTGTTCTTATAGATATTTTTATTTTTACACAATAGTGCTCAATGTAAACTTACAGAGCATTAATATTATAAATTAATTGATTTAAAATATAGGTTTTTCGCTACACAATGATAACCATGTTTCAGAAATGGAAGCTAAAGCTTTCGAATTTAATTTTGTTATTAAACCAAAGACATTAGTTCTATTTCCTCGTCAAGCGAATTTTGGAGTAACTTATTTTTTTATTTTTTATTTTTTTTTTAATTTACGGTTATTAAAGGCACGGCAAAGATTTGGTGTCCAAAATTCGCTTGACGAGGAAATGGAACTAATGTCTTTGGTTTAATAACAAAATTAAATTCGAAAGCTTTAGCTTCCATTTCTGAAACATGGTTATCACTGTGTAGCGAAAAACCCATATTTTAAATCAATTAATTTATAATATATATATATATATATGTATGTATGTATGTATATGCATGTATATATGATAGGATAAGATAAATAACAAGTAGGAAAATGATCATAACCTAATACGTTTCATTCAATTAATGTTTCAAAATGGATCAAGTTTGAAAGTATAAAACTGATAAAAAGAGACGCAGATTAATGGTACGTTGGGTTTGATTATTTCGTATTGACATGAGACGTGCAATTAAGTAACAGATAATATTCAAATAAGCGTGGTAAACAATCTTGATGCTAAAGTGTGTAAAAGTTAGTAAGATGCAGTAGGATGTTTCGATTGGATACGTGTACGTGTGATGAAGCAACAGATGATATTCAAATAAGTGTAAGAAAACATTGTGGGTGCTAAAGTTAGTATAATTGAAAAATTTTGAAAAATGTTGTTTTGTTAGATAATTCATTAAAGTCTATCTCGTGTCTATTTTATATATATATATATATATATATATATATATATATATATATATATATATATATATATATATATATATATATATTGAATTTTATGTATCCGGAAGAGAAAGAAAGGAAGGAAGGAAATAGAAAGAAAAAAGAATGAAAGGAAAGAAGAGTGAAAGAAAGGAAGAAGAAAGAAAGAAAAAAATGAAAGGAAAGAAGAAAGAAAGAAAAAAATGAAAGGAAAGAAGAAAGAAAGGAAGAAGAAAGAAAGGAAAAAGAATGAAAGGAAAGAAGAAAGAAAGGAAGAAAGAAAGAAAGAAAAAATGAAAGAAAGAAAAAAGAAAGTAAAGGAAGAAAAAGAAAGGAATGTCGGAAGGAAGAAAAGAAAGAAAAAGAAAGAAAGAAAGAAAGAATGGAAGGATTATGGAAGAAAAAAGGAAGAACAAAGAAAGAAAAAAGAAAGAAAGGAAGAAATAAAAAGAAAAAAGAAAGGAAAGAAGAAAGAAAAAGGAAGAAAAAAAGAAAGGCAGACAGAGATAAACAAATAGAAAGATACAAAAAGACTGAGTTAAATAGATCGAGTAAGCCATCAACATTGCTCCTATGTTCGTATTCTAACCTAAGGCGCTAGCAATTGTTGGTAGCCGCTTCCTTAATTACTCTTTTTTTATTAATGAAATTATCTGAACGGTCTATGGACAGTTATTTGTTTTATATCGTATTATTGTGGTTTCATTACAATCAACAATGGCTTAGTATGATAACAATGCAGAGATGAACCTGAATGTCTGTTGAAAGTCTAATAAATTGAAAGCGCTCTTCACAGAATGAATAACAATCCATTCATTTTGACAATGTTACATCGTTAAGATTAAAAAAGCACTTTGGAGATGCGAAAGTCTTTTGTTTTGGACTTTCTTTCGAAATCGAAGCTTCCGTTTTGTGTTAATCTAATGACCAAAACTAATTCGACCTTTTGATGAAAAAAAAAACCCTGACATAATTTAGAAATTGTTCCTGTACGTACCTTAGCACACACACGGAAATCTTCGGCTCTTTCACAGGTACTATAGGATTTGTATCAAGATTCTCAACAAAGTTTATTTTGGCGTTACAAATCCTTATTTGGGTTTGGTTTGGTTTCGGCAATTTTGTTTTACGGCATTATCAACCTCAATGTTATATTTAATGTTATATTTATGTTATATTTAATGCCGACATGATTTTTAGGATAGGTTTATATGAATACTATATGTATTCTTTGTAAGAAATCAGTAGGTTAGATTGACGAATTTTTGTGAGGAAGTTTTTTTGTCGAGAGTCAAATGTATTGCTGGTAATATTTCTTATCCAAAGCGTATTGCTGGTATTTTTACTATAACATCTGTTTTGATACTTTCATAGTGTTTTGAACCCAGTTTGTGAGTTAAGTATTTGCCTATTGCAGGGACCCCTGGCAGGTGCTTCCAGCCCGGGTGTTGATGAACCTGAGAACAACAGTAATTAGCTGGCGGTTCCAGGCTCATAAGAATCTCCAGATCAGAAGTATTTATACTGGGTGTTGTTTATCGCCATACCCAAGATGCGTTACTTGGGAATAATTAAACTATATTTCTCTACTCATAGAAAGAAAACAATCAATTGGAAATGTCTATATCCGGGAGAAGGATTGACTTGTTAAGTTTAACACTTCAAAAATTAAACATCTCGCCTTATTCATCTTAAATAACATTTTTTGTTCGTCTTCCATTAGGATGGCTAATGCTAACCTACAGGAGAGCAAATGACTACGGCTTTTTCGTTAGACGTTTTCCACTGGAACGTCTACTTAATTACTTTCTAAATCTCTTAATAACGACGTCATTTCACTAAGTCGTGCCAGATAATTGTTACTGCTATGCTCATTAAAAATCTTTTACTTTTGTTTATAAATGTTAGATAAAGTTGATCAAATGCGGAAACGTGTCGGTTAAGATAACATTTCCTTTTGTTTTTATTCATATATATTTACTAGCCAAATTACCAGCGCCGTACTGCGTGTCACTCACTTTTTTCCAAGAAAAGGATGATTGGCTTTAAATAATTGTTATAAATTGTGGAGTATAATGATGCATTTCAGTATTACGCAATGATCTTTCGGATGTGACCTCCATCTTCTGGATTTCTCCTTCTATATTTTGCATAGGATTCATTCCCTTGCTCAAATTTAAATTTCAGTTAAATCAAACGGAAAAGATTTCAGTGGGTGTATGTTCAAAAACAGCTTCATCCGACCACTTCGATATGCATTTGATGCAATACTAGACTGAATGAATTGATGAGAAAATTTCAACATTGATATGACAGCTGAATTGTCGCAACAATTATTTATTGTAAGGCACTAACCACTGATTTGTGATCTCTTTCTCAACTTGATGTCCATATTCTCTGATTTTGACTTTGCCGACCCATCTTCTGGATTTCTCCTATATTTTGGTTAGGAGTCATTAGCTAGTTTAAATTTAAATCGAATTTAAATCAAAAGAAAAAAAAATCAGTAAGTGATTTGTGCCCCACCCTGGAACCCCTCTGATCAAAATAAAATATACTTGACCAAATAACCTAGGAGACATTCCCTTGTTCCAATTTATATTTAATTTATATCAAATGGAAAAAAAAATTCGGAATTTGTAATTACTTTGTTTCGATTTGAAAGAAAACAAATAATCAATAACAACACTTATTAAAATTCATAAACAATTTTTTGAAGATTATCTCTTCCTTGGTTTTCCACACGCGTTTTTCTCTCTCTCTCACTCTCTCTCTCTCTCTCTCTCTCTCTCTCTATATATATATATATATATATATATATATATATATGTAAACAAATCCAAAATTACTTTTACCTTTACTATATTCATCTATCTATCTATCTATCTATCTATCTATCTATCTATATATATATATATATATATATATATATATATATATATATATATATAATGTAGACAAGTTTTCTCTATTTATTTTAGGTTGGTTCCTTTCATATACACGGATAAGCTTTTTGCTCTCATTATTAAAGGAAGAGAGAAAATTACTTTGTTGAGGCATATCTTTATTCCGAGTATTTTCCACATTAGCATAATGTCATCATCAGGTTGCTTTTTTTCAAGAGAAATATTGTATTGTTCATCATTTTGAAAGAAAAATTTCCTGTGTTCATATGGAATTTAAAATTTTCACTGATGAATTGAAGTACGTTGAGTTTAGTACGATTATTTTGAGTAACGCTTCAGAGGTGGTAACTAAGTTATGCGGTTATTGAGAGTTTTTTAAATAAGTACTATGAACTGTTGATAAAAAAATAGGCATTTCAAACTATCTACTTCAAAATTTTTAAAAACCGAAAGAGCAAAAGAGTATCAACATTGAATAGTATATTTTTAAAAAAACATTCCAGCCCAAGTAAGGCCGGAATGCCACTAGTACACGGGGTGAGCGCTTGTGGGTGTTGTACAGAGAGTGAAAGTAAAAGAAAAGACTGACTGTAAGGAGGATTGAGGAAATGACAAAAGATGAACAGGATTCAAGAAGATTCAAGATGTCGATCGACGTTGCATTTAAATTTTCGAAGGTTGCAGTTATCAGAGAATCAGGTAAACGGAATAGAGTTCCACAGACGTGAAGTGCGAGGAAACAAAATTGTTATAGTATGTGACGGTTGCATTTAACAATATTCAACCGTAAAAGAGTGGGACCAAGATTCCAAAATAGTATCAAGCTTAAATTTCTGTAGTCGGGACACTAGGCGAAAAAGCTGGTCAGAGCAGTTGCCATGAAAATATTTGTAGAAAAGACACTGAGAAGTCCGGCCACGACAAGTCAAGATGCCAGGTCGATTACATTATAAATCCTTCTTTGGTTCTTGACAAGAAACTCGATATGAATGGTAAAAGCACTGGACCAGATATGGCAGCAGTATTCAGGGCATTATTCACGCTCTCAGTGAACTATTCTAGTAAGGTTCACTGGAAGTATATATATATTTATATATATATATATATATATATATATATATATATATATATATATATATATATGTTGTAACATGGGAAGGGTCACTAATTGAGGAATAACCAAAAAGGAGGTTTGAAATGAGATTGTAATGTTTAAAACATCAATAAAATACAATACTCGCCAGCGGCGTGAAGTAGGTAAACCACTGCTAGTGGTGAACTACTTAGACAACATATTACCCCGGCTTACAATAGTGCCCAAAGTATTTATAAGGATTGGGACATACCCATTAGTGTCCATAGATAAGGTATATAGCAACATATATATATATATATATTTTATATATATATATATATATATATATATATATAATAGTGAACATAGAAGTCAACACTTAGAGCCTCTAAGTGTTGACTTCTATGTTCACGTTTATATTTACACACGCTCTATCTCTGATATTGAGCACTTTATCCCATAAATATAGCACACTTTAAGACTATATTTCTTCATATATATATATATATATATATATATATATATATATATATATATATATATATATATATAATATAATAAGTTTTTAAAAAATATGATTACTTCGCTACATAAGAGTTCTCATGTTTCAAAAGCGAGAGCCGAAATCCTCAATATAATTATTGAAATTAAGTTGAATTAAGGTATCGGATCTCGTTTCTTCCTCAAGCGAAAATTTAGGAATAAGCTATCTTGTGGTTTGCGCGTGTTTATAAGTATGGTCTTTGGCAACATTAGTTACTATGGAAACGGCTGGGTGCGGCCATATTTGTTAACCCCTTGTATGTACTCCTTAAGTCAAACCACCCTCCATCTATAATTAGGCATATACCCACATCAATAGAGAAAAGAATAAGCATGAACTCCGCAAATAACGAAATATTCCGACAACACAGTAATTTTTATAACAAAGCCTGAAAAATAGCGGATACAAAAACGCTGACATAAGCTATAGAAACAATAGTACCAATAGTAAGAAAAACAGGAAAAGAAAGATCATATGGTATACCCCTCCGTTCACTATCTCATCCATTGTGAGTCCTAACACTGACAGTATATGCATTGGGTCAACGAAGAATAAATTTAAAATTAGATGGAGACAACACAAGAGCTCCTTCAACAATAGCCAAAATAGAAATCAGACATCTCTATCCCAATATTTCTGGCATTTAAAAGAAACGAATAAAACACCAAAAGTAAAATGGAAAATAATAAATAGAACAAGAACTTGTAAAACCTGGGATGACCCATGCCCTTTATGCCTACATGAAAAACTACACATCATTAAGTTTCTAAATAATGAAAAGTTATTAAACCATAGGCAGGAGTTAACAGTTTTTTGCAGACATCAGCAAATTTTCGCTTTTGAAACATGAGAACTCTTATGTAGCGAAGGAATCATAATTTTTTTTTAATATTATAACATAAGCTTTACTTCTGTATGGAGCACTGTCTTTTTAAAAAATAAAAAAAAATACTAAAGAACTCTGGATTATTTACCTAACGTGTTCTTTCCTATTTTTCTGCATACCTGCACACACACACACACACACACACACACACACAGAGAGACACACACATACACACACACACACACACACACACACACATATATATATATATATATATATATATATATATATATATATATATATATATATATATATATATAAGTGAACATAGAGCTCAACACCTGGCTTCTGAAGATTTCGTTTAAGCATGAAACAGATAGACCCCTCTGGTTTTTGACATCAATGTGCACATATATTTCTATGCGCTCTATCTTTGAATATAGAATACATACCTTAAAACTATATTTGTATCATATACCTCGTGTAACCGCAATATTGTCCGAATCGTATAACAGAAAAAAATTTTCAATTCTTTGATTAAGATTAAAACCGTTTAGAAATGATTAAAGATATCTTACTGGAATTTTCGAGTTTTTATAACACTGTTTGACACTACTGTGGACAATAACAATGTATTTACCTATAAGTTGAAATGATGAAGCCTTACTGTTGTGAGCTCCTGATCCAGTTTTCCTCTTTACTGTTCCCTATTTTTTTAAAGTTTTTCACTATTCTCTTGATGGTTCTTGAATGGGCTTTGAAGAGGGAATCCAGAGTATGAATATTGGTACCATTACTGAAGGCCTGAATGATATTCTTCCTCTCACCATTGCTCAGTTGGGAAGATTTCTGACACGAAACGACTTTAAGCTATTCTCTTTCTAGCTGAAGAACTCAAAGGGTTTTTCAGTATTCCTTACGGCAAGGTGCTAAGATGGTAAAACGTGTTATCTAAAAATCTAGAAAAAATAAACTCAATTAGTTTAATCTTTTTTTTAGATATTAAAAATTTTGAGGGTTCAACAATTATTGCATGGTGTCACGTGGTTTAGACAATTCTGCTGTTACACACACACACACACATACATATATATATATATATATATATATATATATATATATATATATATATATATATATATATATATATATATATGGGCGCGTGGCCGATCGGCTACAACGTTTGCTTTCTAACCATGTTATGGTCAATTTGTCAGTTAAGAAACTTCTCGACATTATCGGTAGGGATTGTGATCGATTCCAGCGTGCGGCACCTTTGAAAGCGCCTGAAAACCATACTTGTGTGTAAAACTGGGTAGACAGAACATGAGGGCCGACGATAGCTGTGCTATCATGTAAATCCATACGTCATCGTGGCCGAGGGCTTGAGCGTGTTGGCCTTGTTCAAATTGCTCATCACACTAGATAACACGTTCAATGGTCTACTCAGCATAGCTGCAGTATAAACCAAAGGGGTGTTTCTGTTAGTGTTGTGCAAAACCAAAATATGCCTGAGCGAGCGTCTAGAAAAGGAGTGTTCTCGAATACATTCATATATATATATATTAAGACATTTCATAACATACATATATATATATATATATATATATATATATATATATATATATATATATATATATAAGTGAAGATAGAAGTCAACAATTCGAGGCGACAGTCTGTTTGATGCTAGATGCGATCGTCAGGCCTGACGATTGCACTAGCATGAAACAGACTGTCGCCTCTAAGTGTTGACTTCTGTGTTCACTTTTATTTTTACACACGCTGTATCTCTGATATTGAGCACTTCATCCCTCAAATATAGCACACTTTAAGACGATATTTCTTTATATATATATATATATATATATATATATATAAAGAGAGAGAGAGAGAAGTAGATAGTTATTTGCTCATCGTAGGTTGGATATGGCACAAGGCCGTATGTATAGGGCAACAAATGAGGATTCATTCGTAACTGATCCAAGGTGACAAGTTTGCTGCCCATTACAATTAAATACATAATGGCAGCTAAACCGACAAATAATTTGTGATAGAAAGTCTAGCGTAATGCCAGAAGATACCGAATATGATGAATCTAAGTTTACGGTAATTGGTGTTCAAAGTGTGGACCCATCTTAGTACTGACCAGGTTCGATGTAGCTTAACTTCGACGATGTGACACTAAGCCATTATAATTTGATACGTTGACAAAATCAAATTTCCTACATTTAAATTAGCACAAATTGTGAAAGTTAAATTGCCTAACATAACAATTTATGCCAAACCATTTAAAGTCGCTTAAAATGTCAAAACAAATATCTAACTTTAACTAAGTACCAGGGCGTCCTGGGTATGACGATAAACAACATCCCCCTCCAGGGTAAGACGATAAACTACGTCCAACAGCGTGGCCTCTGATCAGGTGGTTTGAGGAGCGTGGAACCACCTCTTAATTGCTGGTGTTCCCAGGTCCACCCTGACCCGGGTTGGTAGCACCTGTTAGGGTCCCAGCTATGAGCAAATAGTTAACCCCGAAACTGAGGTAAAAAGCATTATAAAAGTGTAAAAATAGGTTTTAATACCAGAAATATATTTGTAAAAATTATTACCAGAAATAAATTTTTAAAAATATATATATTACCAGCAATACTTTTTTGAAAAAAAACTATTACCTGAAATACATTTTTGAGAAAATATTACCAGGTGTACGTTTTTGAAAAAAATAATATTACCAGCTATACGTTTTTGAGAAAAAAATATTAACAGAAATAGATTTTTGACAAAAAAAATATTACAAGGGGGAAAAAAAGTTGTCTGCATTAAATGACCTATTGAGGTTGATATGGCGTAAAATAAAACAAACCAAACCAAACCAAGTAGTAGGAATGTATCAAAGAGAATGTAAACAATGCCCCACCTACCAGAAATACAAGGGTAAAATATTCCGAAATTAAAATTTACCTTTTATTAAATTTTGTCTTTTTTAAAATTTTTCTTAAACCTTGTTCCTCCATCCATTTACTCAAGCACACTAAGTAAGTTACGCTCTGTTTTCCGCTGTCCATCTTGGCTTCAATATGTCCTGTGAGTATCAGATTTCCCAATCCCTCTTTCCTCATTACGTGTCCTAGAAATTCCAGCTGTATCTTCCTGGTGGTAAGTATGAATTTTCTTTATATATTCGACGTTGCTCATATGTTCGGTCGATGTTATCCTCAGCATCCTTATGTAGTGCCATATTTCTGCTGCCTCTTGTCTCCTCTTCATATTTGAGAAGATCGTCCAGCATCTACTGCAACACACCTGGACTGACGTAAAAATTCAGCAACCTTTTCGTTGTTTGTAGCCAATTTTGTCTGTTTCTTAATACTTTACTTATCTTTTGAAATGCATATTCGGCTATCCCAATGGGCCCTCGGATTTCAGTGTAGCACTTTCCGCTCTCTATTAAAACACTTTCCGGATACTCGCTTACACTGGAATAAAACAATAGCCATGGGTTCGGTGCCCAATTGGAAGGCGGGCACTTTAGTGTAAGTATCAGGTATCTAGATTAGATGCCGTAAGTATATTTCAAGCCCTTTCGGCAGGGTAAGAAATAAGTAGGTGACTCGTTTCGACAGCTAATTTAAAATATCTAACTCCAGTTAATTGAAAAAAGATAAAACACTTCCTCATGGTTTATTCTCAAGAGACTTCTCTAATGATCTTTACGATCGCTAGTATTAATCTGCTCGTTGATTCCGAATACTGTTTAGCGTTACCAGAGATACTATTAATATTGATTAGGTGTAGATCAAAACGATATACACCTTCTGGAAAGGTTACCTATCATTTGTCAGTCTTCCTTTTACGTTTCACTAAATACTATCTCGAGCTTTTGTTGCCTTCTTATCAAACTATAAAATTAACCCATTTTCTCAGACGTACGATATTTTCAAAAATCTGCGATGAAAGGTTATTTTTACAGATGTTTGCATTGAATTGTCAGAGAGCGTCGGTTTTGTGTTTTGGAAGATTATATTTCCAGTTCCTTGGAAGTTTTTTTTTTTCAATTATATAAGGAATCAGTGGAAGCGTGTTCTCAATTATAAAATTCTTCTAACAGTTCCTGAAAGTAATTATTAACGGGGAGTCCTCCGATGTTCTTGTTCTCAAAGCAGACGTTCCTTCCAATGGTCAATTCTCGAACCATTCCTGTTTCTGATTTACATAAATGATCTGCCTAAGAATATATTCTGATCATTTGTAAATATCTTTGCCTATGTTACAACGAAATACGGTTGCATTTCTAAAACTCTTGATGATCAGAGACCTCTTGACAAGCAATTGTCCTATCTTCCGAGCTAGTATTAATTTCCCAGTGGGGACAAAATGGTTGCTTACATTCAATGCCTGGAAAAGCAAACTAGTTGCATTCTGTCACTGCCTATTAGGGCTACGAACTACCGTCAGTCACGATGAACGGTTATCCCGTCGAGTAGGCACCGTTTCTTTGAGACTATTGGATCTCAGACTCACACCTGACATCAAGGGGAACTCTCATATAGGAGCCACCACTAAAGATATAGGTAAAATGATCGGCTCTCTGTACCGCTTCAGTATGTTGCTGACTCCTTATGTTATCCTCTACATTTATAAGAGTCAGATCACGCCCAAAATGGAGTACTTCTGCTATATTTGGGCGTGAGTTGTTGATATGAAATGTCCTCTTCCAGTCTTGATAGAGTTCAAAAGCGTCTCTGTGTCCTTGTTGAAGAAGAATCAATTTCCCACCCTCCAATCTCTCTTTCACAGGCGGGATGTTGTGAGCATCACAAAGCCCTATCGCTATTTCTTTGGAAATTGCTCTGACGGACTACATTCCTTGGTTCCGTCAGGTCTAATCTTCACAGCTAGAAACCGCCATGCCACTCATATTGTAGCAAACCAGCGAAATTGGAAATAGGACGTACTTATTTTATCACCATATTAACCATTTAAATTTCAGTCTGCAATCATCTACTTTGTCCAGAGATAGGTAAATATAGTGCGTTTATAAGCAATGACATGGTTTGCAGATAGGGAATCTCATTGTTTATATCTGGCTCTATTTAGCTGTTCGTGGATAGGTAAATACTGTCTGTGCACAACTCAATTTAGAGGGTATTAGTCGTTTACAGGATAGGCAAATATTGATCGTTTATATTTTAATCTAGACACTTTAGTTGGTTTGTTGAGAGTTATTAAACAATCTTTTATATTTGAGACTAAATATTTTCTTGTTAGGTGGCCACTTTTGTGAGTGCCGTTTCTAACTGCAGGGGATAAGAAATTATATTCCATTAATTTCGGGTAAGGGATTAAGTGCATTCATTTTGGATAAGGGATTAAATATATTCATTTCAGATTAGAAATTATGTTCATTCATTTCGGTTAAGGGATTGTGTGCATTTCGTTCATTAACGGATGTTGTACATTCATTTTAGATAAGAAAAATATACATTCATTTCCAATACAGGACGATTATGTACGTTCATTTTCTGATCAGGGATTATGTACATTGATTTCGGATAAGTGATTATGTCCCTTCTGTTCGGATAATAGTTTATGTACATTGTTTCCGGATAAGGAATTATGTATATCATTTCGGAAACGTGATCATATATATATATATGAATTTCCGAAAAGATATTACGAACAATTATTTGTAGTATGAAACTGTACGCATTCTTTTTGGAAAAAAAAGATTACGTGTAGATTATTACAGATAATCTTGCGTTTAAGGCTAGTCAATCTCTAACTACAAGTGAAGGAAGCTAAAACGAATGATCAGATTTTTAAAAGCCAAGTTATCGTGACAGCGCCAAACACTATCGCGCCATTAGACGAGCCCATCCCACCCATGGAAAAACCCTGATCGATACGGCTAGGTGTCAGTTGGACTCGAAGTGATTAACTACCAAAGATATAAATTGATTGATGAATTGTAATGTATTGAACCCCCTTCCAGTCACATGAATTACACCTTTCTTTTGGAGGGATATTTATGAGCAGAAACATCTTGACCGAGGTTGTTTTGACGGTGGTATGTGGGGCTGCGAGCGTTTGGGGAATATCTATAAATTTATCTCTTTTCTGTCCATAAAGAAACCTACGTAGACCTACTTCTCCATAAACTTTACTGGCTACCTCTTCCTGGCCCATTACCACAGCAAACAGTTTTCTAATTCTTCTTTCGTTAAACTTTCTTATACCTAAATCAACATCCTCGCCAATACAGCGAAATTAACCTGTTCTGTTCACGGATGTAAGATTTCCTTCCCTGTCATGTTATATTATTCACTAATATTTCGGTAGCTGTCACTTTGTGGGCGGCAAGATGATCAAGTTTCAAATCTAAATTGTTTATCTATTTAAAATAATGTATTTATTAAAAATATATTCAGTTTAACAGATTGACTGTCAAACTCGAGATAACGCAAATCTTGCAAGTTTAATTTATATATTTTTTTAAATAATGATGCAGAGAGCGAGTTATCTCGTCCTGATTAAGAATTATCTTGTTCTTGACATTTTATGATATATCTTTATATGCCGTTGCCAACAACGAGTTTATACGGAGTGACACTTTTATTTTTTTTTAAGCATATCACCCAAAGCTATGTGGGCGTGCCACTAGTGCGCAACGGGTTACGGAATGTGAGAGCAAGAGTAAAGAGTGGTGTTTGAAGAAAGGATAAAGAGAAGGAGGGGTATCAAAATCAAGGCGTCAGATGATGTCGAGTGACATTACATTTGAATATTTGAAGATTATAGCTATCAGGGAAGCCTGTAAGAGGAAAAGAGTTTCACTGTCGGGAAGTGCAAGAGAAGAAGCTGTTGCAGTAGAACAGTCGGTTACATTTAACTGTTTCGACAGTGAAAGGTTGGGACCGAAGTGCCAACCTAGTAGCACGCTTAAATTCATGCACTTGCGGTAGCATTGAATGTAGAGCAGTTGCCTTGAATATATTTATAGAAAAGAGTGAAGGTACAGCACGTCTGTGAGAAAGTGACTGTAGACGAGATGACAGATCATGACCTATCATATTGCATATCCGTTTCTGGATTTTGTCGAGGACCTCTAACTGCGCAGCGAGAAAACCAGAGGGAAAACAACATTAAGACTTCAGTTGAAGCTATAAATCCGTTTCTAATCTTTTATTGACATAGTTGACTATTATAAAAGGTGTCGTTTGAAGTCAAGATTTCAAGGGGTTAAATACGGATGTCATATAAATTGACTTCAAAGGGCCGGTTTCTACTTTCTTCTTGTTATGCAGGGTATGTTCCCAGACAAAACGGGAAATTATCCCTTGAGACATGTCCTCTTCAGATTAATTTAAATTATGTGTATGTAACTGCGCAGATAAAACGGACATAAAAATATTTATATAATATGGCTTGCATAAATAAAATATTACCCAATAATGTTTCTGAAATTTTAAATAATTCCGATATTACGTTCTGTTTTGTTCTTGTCTCAAAATATATGATTTCATTGTTCCACATAGGATCGGGTTTGTCTTGACCGAGTGGGAGGCAAATATCTACTCCAGTGTGCTGGTCATGTGTAGTTTAATTGGCACAAGAGATGTAAGTTTCGAAAGACACGATATACCGAGATTTATAATTTATATTTAAAAATGAAAAATCTTTTTTGGAGCTTTTATTTTAGCTTTAAATTTACGCTAATAGATTAAATTTAATATTTCCAATAAGAAAAATATTTTACTGTATTTCAATACTAATTTAAATTCACTGGAATGAGTTATATATATATATATATATACATATATCGCTAAAATTTGCGGATTTAAGCAATGAATAGCTATCAGTCAAAACAATGTAATTCTCTTTATTAAAAATATTGCAAAAATATAGAATATTAGCTGATTAAAAGTTTAAATAATCTGATTTGAAACAAATACTACTTCTACATTAAATATCAAAGAAATACATATATTTTACACCAAGGTAAGTGTTTTGATTAGGTGTTGACAACTTCAGTGACAACCGGAAATTTATCTAATTTTTTTGTACGAGGGGCATATATCTAAAAAAATATTATATAACATTTTTAATTACCCAATAATTTTAGAAATTTAGGAAAATATTCCACGTAATCTAATATTTTATTTAATTTTAGTTACTTTGGATATAAATTTGCTAAAATTACTGCTTTTATTTTCTGATAATGCCGTTATGTACGGCAGTATTTACAAAAATCGTCATTTTTATGCACACGTAAAAATTCAAGATTATTTTTAAAATACTGGTGGTCAGTGAATTGGAGTAAGCATTTTCATTTATGATAAGTAATTTTTTTTTATCTACAGGTACAAATTAATACAGATTTTTAAAAAATTTAAAAAAAAGAAAAAGATTATTTTGAAAATTCAATATTCATCGATTTTTTTCATAATATATTATTCGTGAAATCAATTAAAGCGTTTCTAATTTTTCGTTTTATAGTATTTCTTATTTTACAATTCAGAGCAGATTTTCGGTAACTGGATGTCCCATTTTACAAAAAAAAATAATATGGCTAATATTTGGTTCCTCGCTGATACAAGGAAAAGAAAATTCTGAACCAGAATTTTTTAAAAGAATTAAAAAATATATAATTTAACAAACAAAAAATAATGTTTCCTCTTAAAAATAATAAATATCTTGATAATAAAGAATTGTTCTGTTTTATTTTTTCAATTTGTATGATCATATTTTTTTATGAATCTTTGAAAGTACCTAGATGTAAGTCATTCACGCATAATACAGACGGACACATATACATTCTATAAAAAGTACGCTAAGAGTCACAGGCAGTGCGTGACGGACAAAAATAATATCTACTTTTATAAGCATGTTGTCAAACAAATTACGCATTGTGGTCTGTTAGGGATTTTTCTTCAGTCAGAAAGTTTTCTTGTAGCGTTAACAGGAAAAGAAACGGAATTGGTAGACTAGGTTCTACTCACAGCCCGGGTCGTTTATGATAACTTAGCACTAACATTTAACACTAATGCAATTTCAAAAGACATGAAACACATCCTCATTGTTTTCTGGCCACTACAAATCTTTTAGAAGATGCGTGTTTTTTTTTTGGTGGGGGTATAATAATACTGTAGTATTTTAGCTTTACCTATGGATACCGAGGGTGGTTAGCAATTGTTATGTGATTCCGTGGCAACAGATCGATTGTTTGTTTTTTTTCTTACGGTTTATCAAGCGTTCTGGTTCATTTAACGCTAAAACATATACTTTGAGTTGTGAGAATATATTTTATTAGTGAATATTGCATTGTTATTTGAGAAGAACAATTATTGTGCCAGATACAAGCATTAATATTAAACTCATAGATGGCGATGGAAGACAAATATTACTAAAGTTTCCAAAAGCATGTGTATAGATTCTGATTTATTTGAAAACATATTCTAAATAAATTCAACAGACAGTTATATATATATATATATATATATATATATATATATATATATATATATATATATATATATATATATATATATATATATATATATATATATATATATATATATATATATATATATTTAAAGATATTTTTGTAGGTTCTGAAATGAAGGTGTTAAGCTTTATATTACTAGACATATTAAAATACTAAAGCAAAGAATAAAAAGGGAAGCAAGCGAAACCGGTTTCGCTCCCGCTCTTCAGGCTTCGTACGGGAGATTTTAATGTCATTAAAAAACAGAATATGCAATGAAAAAGGAAATGAGTGTCAGGGGGAGGAAAAAAATAAAACATTGGAGCTAGAGGCAAAAGACAGCCAGTCCCAATAGACACTCACGCTGTTTACACAGGGAGGGCCTGCGGGACCCGATGTAAATTGACTCCAGCACCTTTAGATGAAATGAAGAGTGTGAACGGGACAACACGGTGAACCAATCCGCACTAAATTTAGCCGCACACCTTCTGTTCTTTAATAGATTCTCACAAATGGCTGAACTGTAGGTGTTCGGGACGAGTCCATCAAACGGCAGGGTATGGTTCCTGACTTTTGTGGGAAAGTGTTATTTTTTTCTCCCCTCACACTCATTTCCTTTTTAATTGCATATTCTGTTTTTTTAATTACATTAAAATCTCCCGTGGAAGCCTGAAGAGCGAAGGCGAAACCGGTTGCTTCCCTTTTTATTCTTTGCTTTAGTATTTTAATATGTCTAGTAATATTAAGCTTAACACCTTCATTTCACACACACACACACACACACACACACACACACACACACACACACACACACACACACACACATATATATATATATATATATATATATATATATATGATTTAAAGAAAAAACAGACCACTTTAAGGCTGCATTCGTTATAATTTATTTCACCATAGATTTGATTTCTCTGGTGAAATATATTATAACTAATGTAACCTATATATATGATAAAATATAGGTTTAAGGTATGCATTATTTATGGGTTAAAGTGCCCAGTATCAGGAATAGAGCGTACTGGACACTGAATTCAACATCCAGAAAGGACAGTCTGTTTCATGCTAAATGCAATCAGCAGGTCTATGTTAACTTCAATGTCCATATATATATATATATATATATATGTTAGGAAAATTCATGATAACTTGGAAATTTTTTTGTAAGAAGCATTTCGACATTTAGGAAAAATGTTTTTCATTTTGTCGATTATCGTAACATTGTTCTCGTATATGCAAATTTATATATCCTTTTTCTCCCATATATATATATATTGATGCATATTTCATTAAATAATATAGACAAGTTTTTTCTATTTATGTTAAGTAAATTCCTTTCATATTGTCTGATAATTTTAATAACATTATCATTGAAAGATGAAATAAAAACACTATATTGATACATGTTTTTTAATCCTATTTACATAAGCCATTATCAAAGATGACAAATACATTTCAATATATTAAACAATACACGGACACAACAATATCTTTTAGTTTATCATGTGCTGTTTGTTGCTGTTAAGGGTGTTCATTTATATATATATATATATATATATATATATATATATATATATATATATATATATATATATATATATATGTATGTGATAGATTGACGCCCCCACACACACACATATATATATATTTATATATATAAATATACCATAATGAGAAGCCACTTATACGTTCTTAATATGTATATACAGAAAAAAAACAACTAAAAGAAGATAATCTATTCTTATGAAAGTATTTATTTATATTTTTATTTTATATATATATATATATATATATATATATATATATATATATATATATATATACTTCCATAAAAAAACATTATATTTTCTTTAATTTATAACTTTTTAGTTGTTTTATATATATATTTAAATATATATATATATATATATATATATATATATATATATTGCTTTCAGTCCTTCTGATAGGAATGGATAATTATTTACCTTAGATTCACTGCAGAAGAGCTGGGAGAATGTACAAAAACTTTTCAAAAAGACAAGAAAAGTTCGACTTCAACATGGTAACTTAGTATCATAACCAAAGTCGGATTGTCTATGATAACTACAAATAACATTAATTGAAGAACAGTGATGAAGTCGATAACAAACGGAAATGACAAGTTCGTCATTGATTAATCATAGCTAAGCATCGGAAGCTCATGAAGGATTAAGTTCATATATATATATATATATATATATATATATATATATATATATATATGTATATATATATTATTTCAGGGTGATTTTCCAACTTTTGATGATCTTCGCCTTCTCTAACCTTATATATTTCTGTCCTGGAGTAAAAAGGTGTCTCACGCGTTTCACGTACGGTTTCATTTTCAAATCTTTTTTCTCTGCTCTTTAGAATGTCATACCTGAAACTTCACTGTCACAAGCCGAAAGTTTTATGAATTGAGTTGGATCTTTTCTAATAAATCTCTTAACTCTAAGTTGAAATGATGATCCAGTTGTGACATCTTTTTCCTCTCCGCTGTTTCCTTTTTTAAAACTTATTCACCGTTCACTTGATGGTTCTTGAATGGATTTGAAGATGGAAGTCAAGGTTTCCATGTTGGTAACATTACTGAAGGTAATGAAGCCTGAATTATGCTTTTCATCTCACCATTTGGAACGAGAGTGAAGCTGACACAAAACGATTTTAACCTGTTCTCTTTCTAGCTGAATAACTCATGGGGTTCTTCACTGATTCATACGGCAAATGGTGTCAAGATGGCTAAAGATGTTACCTGGAAACCTAGAAAAAGGAAAATTAGTTTAGTGATTTTTTTAAAAATATTAAACATTTTCTAGGATGGACAATTATGCTGTTACACCATTTGGACAATTTTGCTGTTACACGCAGTATAAAAACAAAATTAAGCAGATTGGAGGCGTTTATTTCTGAGAAAATGTGAAAGTTTTATATCAGTCTATTTTTACGGATGACGCAAGATTTCGAAGACATAAAATTAAAGAAATACTCAATCAACATATGTGTACTGTTCCGAATCCGCAAAATCCAGACTAGAGACAAGCATCAGTTTACGATTAATGTGTCAGCTGGAAGTGCAGATGGCTGCCTGCTAGGCTCACAAGTTCTCCCAGCACATCTTACAGATAGCTTTATCTCAAACACACTTTCAGACCTGCTAGAGGATGTACCCCTGCTAATACGAAGTCGTATGTGGTTCATGGATGATGAGGCTCCAGTACAGTTTAGTTATATTCGGTTGCGTGGCCTGCACGCTCCCCCGAGATCAATCCTTTGGGGTTTCATCTGTGGGGCCGCCTAAAACAACTGGCTTATGCACCAGACATTAATAATGCAGACACGGTTCATCAACATGTCTTGGAGGCTTCAAAAAACCATTCGATACCTTGTGCGAGTAGTTGAAAGGGTCCACCAGTCAATGATCCGACGGGTTCATATGTGAGTAGAAGGAAACAGAGGATATTTTGAACACTTTTTTATGAGTTGCTGTATTGAGGTACAATGATAACCTTGTTGACATGATTATATGGATATTTCACCTTTTTTTGGCGTCAGGGACACCAATCAACCAAATTTGTAGATCTATATTTGGATTGTATCTTGGATTGTACATTTTAAAGCATCTAAACATAACTCGAAAACAAAGAAATTGCGGCCATGTGTTTATATTGGATTTGTCCTTGTTTTGGTGTGAGGAACCCGCCCCCCACATTTTGTAAAAGTATTTTTGATACACCCTAAATAGACATCACAGTTTTTTTTCCTTTAGAACAAACGGGGTCATTATTTTCTAATTTTTAATGTTTTCATTAATTTTGGACTTTTTGGGTGAACCCTGATCTGTAATATTGGAAGACGCGGCCAAATTTATGCCTCGTATAGAGTCGTCAGATTTTTTTTTTTCATTAGACGAAAGTGTCATTATTTTCAAATTGTTAATATTTCCGTTAGTTTTTGCTTTTTCGGAAGATGGATGAACAGGAAATCGGTGGATGCAGTGCACAAATTCTTGCTACTTTTATAGAGTTGAGTGTTTAGACATTATTTTTATGCTTCTTCGTTTTTACATTCATTTATTTTTAATCATCTTGTGTACTTTGAAATCACCAAAACTGTTACTTCTAATTCTTGATAATTGTAACTGGCACCGGTTCATGATATCTTATTTCCAAGGGATCTTCATACATCTTTGATACTACTATCAGAGAAAACCTACATTAACTTCTTATTGCTTCTGCCCCATCATCAAAACTTCACTAGTTATTGATCTGTGGCATTGATTATCTCCGCGGGAGTTTGATCTTATTCATAGACGGAATGATGAAAACGCCATGGTTTCTAATTTGTTTTCCGAATGGTTAAATTTTATTCATATTCCTGAATAAATTAAGAATGTTAAAAGTGGACGAGCTGAATGTCCTCTGGACGAATTGATTGTGTATTTTGTTATATTTAATTTTAAAATTTCTTTCTTTCTTTTCACTCTTTAGACACGTATATAGACGCCATTTTTTTTTCTTTAGACGAAAGTTCATTCACCTCGTTTTGGTATCAGGAACACTCCCACCACGTTTTAAATGTATTTTTGGATTGTATCTCGGATTGTACATATTGATGAAACGTCTCTGCATTATTAATATATTCTTCATAAAGCAATTATTTTAGGTAGCTCCCACAGATAAAAATCCAAGATTGAGGTCGGTGGAACGTGTAGGCCATGTAAATGGGCCTTCATTACCTAGCCATCTTTTTAGGTAGATGTCTGCCAATCCATTGCGAACAATATGACTAAATTCTGCTGGAGCCCGATCATCCATGAACCACATGCGAATTTGTATTAGCAGGAGAACGTTCTCTAGCAGGTCTTATAGGTAAGGTGGAAGAGGATAGCATGTGAGGCGTTTGAAAGAAAATCAAAGATTTAGAAACAGTTTAAAAAAAACTGATATACCAAAAATAAATAAGATTTCAAAATTTAAAATATTATTTTGGATTATTTGTAACTGCGTGTATGAGTCCCAGTATAAATAGTTATAAATAATTATTGACAGATTTTATCATTGCGATATTAAGAATATAGTAACTAGGGTCTGCAAATTGGAGGAGGGAGTTATCAATGATAATGTTCTGACTTCGAATCCTCAGTTATCCTCATAGTGTGGAGCGGAAAAAAGGATAGCAGGTGAGACGGAATGTTTCAAAGACAATCAAATATTTACAATCAGTTTCAAAGTATTAAATTGATATACCAAAAATAAATATGATCTCAAAATGGAAAATATTATTACGGATTTCTTGTGATTGCATGCCTGAGTTCCAGTATAAGTATTTATAAATAATTATTGACCAATTTTATCATTGTGGCATTTTTGCATTACATCAAGTATGAAAAATATAAATTGGCCAGGAAGAGAGTCATCAATTGTGGGGACACCTGCTATAGAGAAAGCTAGGATGGTTAGTATAGTTCTAGCATGCTCTATTGCATAAAGCAATCACGACAGCACATGCGTTCTAAGCTCATTGTCGTGAAACATGGTGGGAGAGACTTCCGGCGTTTTCGCTGTTGCTCTATTAAATTTAACGACACATGGTTCGGTGGCTAAAAGCGTTGCTTGGACCCGGTGACTTGACCCAAAGTGTTGTGAGTTCAGTCCCTACTGCAGTGATGTACAAAATCTTAGAGAGTTGAGTTAAAAGGAGATAACTGAGACATTCGTAAGGAGCGTGTCACTTGGAATTACAACTTTATACCCCAGTAAGCGAAATAAAGGGATCAGTTCGAAATTTTAATCAGCTGAAGAAGTCCGGAGCGTATAAAGGCGCCGTGAATATGTAAATAAAGATAAGGAAAACAGTCCGAACAAGGTAATTAATGTAAACTAAATATAGTGCTGCACTAAATCCATTACTTGTGACTATTACCAGATTTATTTTCTTACAAAATGGATTAATGACTAATAAGATTGGACACAGTCTTTAAAAAAAATATATACGACTGAGTAGTGAATTCGATCCTCACTGGGGACCCATAATTTCCGCTTTGTGACACATCTAAGCTACACTTAGAATATCTCTCTCAACAGTTACTACCGTTTTCGCGAAGGATCATTCGCAATTGAGAGAGGAAGATACACAAACTCAGTAGACACAAAATGACTATGCTCTTCCATACGAAATAATTGAAGTAACAGTTGCTTCAGAACGTGGGTGCTTACATTTTGCTATCTTTCCTAATCGTCGTTTAAATTAAATTAACTTACCAACTCCATGTCCTGACTCAAGAGAGTGTCTCTTCGGCTGTTTATTCTTTTTATCTATATTAAACCCGTTTGGTGTTGTTGGATTTTACATAATTCAACGGAATCTACAGCGTCCTGGTTTTAACGATAAACTACATCCGCGTCCTGGTTAAGACGATAAACTATATCCGCGTCTGGGTATAACGATAACAATATCCGCGTCCCGGGTAAGACGATAAACTATATCCGCGTCCCGGGTAAGACAATAAACTACATCCGCGTTCTGGGTAAGACGATAACCTATATCCGCATCCCGGGTAAAACGATAAACTATAGCCGCGTCACGGGTAAGACGATAAACTACATCCGCGTCCTGGGTATGACGATAAATATATGAGCGTTCCGGGTAAGACGATAGACTATATCCGCGTCCCGTGTAAAACGATAAACTATATCCGCGCCCCGGGTAAAACGATAAACTATAGCCGCGTCCCGGGTAAGACGATAAACTATATCCCCGTCCCGGGTAAGACGATAAACTACATCCGCGTCCTGGGTATGACGATAACTATATCAGCGTCCCGGATAAGACGATAAACTATATCCGCGTCAAGGTTAAAACGATAAACTATATCCGCGTCCCGGGTAAGACGATAAAATATATCCGCGTCCCGGTTAAAACGATAAACTATAACCGCGTCCCGGGTAAGACGTTAAACTACATCTGCGTCCTGGGTATGACGATAACAATATCCGCGTCCCGGGTAAGACGATAAACTACATCCGCGTCCCGGTTAAAACGATAAACTATATCCGCGTCCAGTGTAAGAAGTTAAACTACATCTGTGTCCTGGGTAGGACGATAAATTACATCCGCGTCTGGGTAAGACGATAAACTATATCCGCATCCCGGGTAAAACGATGAACTACATCCGCGTCTGGGTAAGACGATAACTATATTCGCGTCCCGCGTAAAACGATAAACTATATCCGCGTCCCAGGTAAGAGATAAACTACATCCTGTCCTGGGTAGGACGATAAACTACATCCGCCCCTGTGTAAGACGATAAACTATATCCGCGTCCCGGGTAAGACGATAAACTATATCCGCGTCCCGGGTAAGACGATAAACTACATCCGCCTCCTGGGTAAGACGATATATTGCATCCGACACCAAGGCCTCTGATCAGGAGGTTTGAGGAGCGTGGTACCACCTGTTAATTGCTGGTGTTCCCAGGTTCACCCTTATTTAGCGGAAGTCGTTTATTTGTTTATTTATAAATAAATAAACAAATAAACGACTTCCGGTAAAAGTAACCGACAAAATAGATTACCCACAGTGCACCACTGACCCTTACATATAAATAGCCGATAAAAATAACAGCACTAGTTGCCTGACGATTGCACTAGCATGAAACAGACTGTCGCCTCTAAGTGTTGACTTCTATGTTCACTTTTATATATATATATATATATATATATATATATATATATATATATATATATATATATATATATATATAACAGAGTCTCAGCAAAGTTTACCTTCCTCGAAAATGCACATGTTGAAGCATTTACTGTATATTTGTCTGCATTTCAGTGATGAGTTATTGTGATACAACACGTTATGTCAAGTCACTTATGAGTCAACTGACTGGATAACACATGTTCCATCGGATAACATCTTTGGTAGAGGACACGAAACGTAACTTGTAACACATAGTTGCGAATTCAATCACTGGCCACCGCAGAGATAATAAAAAAAAATTGTAGAGTCGATTTTTCGTTGAGAAATTACTATAGCTGATATATCCAAAGGCATGAGATATTCAATTATAACAATCTAAACTCGTGAACTGAATAAAGGGTTAAGTTCGAAATTACAACATGGTAATATGGCAATAAATATACGGACAGCTGTCCAAACAATGTAGTGTAAATAGTTACTAAATATTGTTTGAGGCTTGATGCATATGATTGTAAACAATGGAGCGAAACAGCCAATAAATAATCAATATCTATCAGAAATTATAGACTGTGAACGAAGAATATCGACTGAAGACCGCGGGATCATAGTCTGCGTAAATATTTAATTAATGGTCATTACTTTTATCTACGTTTTTATGATTTGATCCTAATTTTCAGCTGCTACCTCTCAGTCTCTTGTGGTCTCGCGGGCGACGAACCCGCGCTGATATGATCGAGATGCGCTTCAAAAACGACAAATTAATAACTTCTCTTTCTTTCTCTTACATCTATCTTGACCACACTATTTTAAAAACATTAAACTCTCTCTTTAAACTCACGCATCACGCTCATATCTCTCTCTCTCTCTCTCTATATATATATATATATATAAATATATATATATATATGTGTGTGTGTGTGTGTGTGTGTGTGTCTGTCTGTCTGTGAGTGTGTGTGTGTGTGTAATTTGGCAGCAACCTTTCTTTTAAAGATGTTGTGTTGAATGTCAAAGACAACATAGTCCTGCTCTTATTCTCTTTTGAATTTTCTCATATTTTCTAATGAGACTTTTTATTTGAAAATTATATCGAAATAAATATTGTCCGTAAGATAACCGAGTTCTTTCCAACATCATTGTTACTCAGTTATCTTACGGACAATATTTATTTCGATATAATTTTCAAATAAAATGTCTCATTAGAAAATATGAGAAAATTCAAAAGAGAATATGCAGGACTATGTTTTCTTTGACATTCAACAGAACATGTTTAATATATATATATATATATATATATATATATATATATATATATATATATAGAGAGAGAGAGAGAGAGAGAGAGAGAGAGATAGATATATAGATAGATAGATATAGGAAACAACTGATTCGCGATATATATATATATTATATATACACACACACACACACACACACACATATATATATATATATATATATATATATATATATATATATATATATATATATATATATATATATATATATGAAGAAATATTGTTTTAAGGTGTGCTATATTTATGGTATAAAGTGCTCAATATCAGAGATAAAGTGCATGTAGATATAAATATAAAAGTGAACATTGAAATCAACACCCAGAGCCGACAGTCTGTTTCATGCTAGGTGCAATCGTCAGACCACCTGACGATCACGCCTACCAGGAAATAACCTGTCCCCTCTGGGCGTTGACTTCAATGTTCACTTATATATATATATATATATATATATATATATATATATATATATATACATATATATATATATATATATATATATATATATATATATATATATATATATATATACACACACAGACACACGCACACATTTATATATTTTTTATGTTAAACATTCTTTTTATAGATACAAATATTTAAGTAAATGATCTGTTTATAATAAATTTTGTGGCCGAATCGGTTAAAAAACACGTCAGGCTATATGACGTTTCCGTATAGGCAACAGGTTAGAATCCTGTCGGAGGACGAATATTTTCTATGAAAATTTCTCGGAGATTCAGGCCGGTAAAAGTAGTTTAATACTGTTTATTATAAACAGAGCAGTTACTTAAATATTTGTATCTATATATATATATATATATATATATATATATATATATATATATATATATAATCAATTAATCCGTCTATTCAAGGAAAGCTGAGTGACTGTGTCGTATTTAGAAAATGTTTCCCGTCAGAATCCGTCTTGCACATTGAAAATTCTAACATTCGCTCCTGCACTGTTACCATATCTGTTCCGGAGGTCCTGTTGTGCATCTAGAGATTCTTGACAAACTCCAAACAAAGATCTGTAATTTAATCGATCCTGACCAGGTATCTCGAATTCAGTCACATTCTCACCGACCTGACGTAGCAACCCACTGTTTTGTCTACAGATATTTTCGAGGAAATGACTCCGACAAGCTTTTTCCTTGATGACGCGACTAAATGAATTTAAGCGTGCTATTAGATTGGCAACTAGGTCCCTACTGCTTTATTCACTTAATAACTAAATGCAACAGCCAGTTCTACATCTACAGCAGCAGTTCTTTTTCTCGCACTTCCCTCCCGTGGAACTCTCTTCCGTTTACTTGCTTCCTTGATAACTAGATTCTGCCTGCTTGAACACTGTTTATTTTTTCCTTTTCTCAAATCTCCTCATTCTCAGTCTTCCCTTTCACTTTCACTTTCACTCCCCGTAGTCCCTACGCGCCAGTGGCATTTCCAACTTGCTTGGGCTCAAATGATTGCAAAAATAGCACACACACACAAGACACACACACAGACAGGCATACACACACACACACACACACAGACAGGCATACACACACGCATATATATATATATATATATATATATATATATATATATATATATATATATATATATATATATATATTATTAGTATTATTGCATCAAACTATTAATACACACACACATATATATAAATATATATATCTTATTATTAATATTATTACATCAAAATATTACTATACACACAAACACACACACACATACATACACACACACATATATATATATATATATACATACATACATACATATATATATATATATATATATATATATATATATATATATATATATATATATATATATATATATATATACGTATGCTGACAAAAACACAAGAAAGTGGAAATGGATCTAAGAACACACAGGGGTTATTAAAAGATAAGAATGCTGATGACTCCTGCACCCTTTCTCGGACCAATCTAATTTATTTTATAACCCTTCACGCAGAAATTTTCATTGCCAATTCAGGAAGACATTTGGGTCACTAACACACATAAAATAGAATGTTTCATATTGAGAATATTTAACATCGAAAAACATGAGAAAAAAATTATTATTTTTAATAATATGTGAAAATCTCCACGCTTTGCCTGATGAAGGTCACGAGACCGCAAACACGCGCAGCATAATTATAGAAAATAAAGGATAATATTTTTTTAAAAAATCCACCTTACAACCAAAAGCGTTTGCAGTTTCTCTCTTCTTTTTAATATACACACTTTTCTCTTGATTAATTTAAAGATTAATTGGTGTATGTAGGTCCTTACTTTCCGTACAAACAATTATTTTTATTTCATGGACGACTTTCGCTGGATTTTGCAATTCATTTTCGATTATTCATAAATTTATTTCCCAGTTATAAAAATTATTGTTTAAAAAAAAAAAATTCGTCGCAAAAATCCCGTAAAATATCACCGAAAACAATCACCTTAATGAAAATTTGGGAATCTGAAATTTCAGGATTGCACGTCTGAATCCAGCCTGGAATCTTCTTATTGGTTCAGTGAGTCGGCCTGATTTCAAAATGGTATCATATATTGGCCTACGGCCTTTAGGAGTAACGTTGAAAAAGTGTGACCCGCTGTCATTCGCATTTATTACATAGATGAAAATGTGCTCTCCAGCAGAAATGAAAAAAAAATAGGCCCACCTTAGATCCAGTGTGCTTTACCGATCATCTACAAAAAGTGTCACAGTACAGTAACCATAAAAAACGTAGGTAAACGTTACAATCGGTCTGGAAGGCAGCAGGGAAACTCTCCACTACATTTCCCAAGAAGTCGTGGTGATACGCAGATATTAATATAAATATAGAGCCTGTGGAGAGTCCAGTTCTTATGAATTTGATCATGGTACCCGAATCATAATGTAGTTTTCTTGCTAGCTTGTTTCTGTTTTCGGTTGTTATTATTAAGTTGTTCGGAAAATAATGCCAGAATTGTGGAATAAACATTTTGTGTTCTAATATATTATTATAAAGTTTATATAATAATAATAATAATAATAATAATAATAATAATAATAATAATAATAATAATAATAATAATATATTACTATAAATATTATAAGGTCTTCAGCTGACATGATGTGGAAAGAATATATTGACTCAATTGCTAAGTTTGCCTTTGATAAAGTTGGTTCACAGACTTACAATTCTTTGCTATCTTGGGAAAAATGGCTTGATGAAACTTTATTATAGTGGATTATTATAGCGGATACTCGTATTTGAAATAGACACCTTTATTCATTTTAACTTAAAACTTTGCGTGTTACCTCTATCGGCTTGCCATTCCGAGAAATCTTTATGAAAATATCGTATTGAGATCATTTCTGAGCATCCATTTTTAGATGAGATCCCCGTTTGATCCTGTGCGATTGACTTATCGACTACAGAATGTTTCACAGTTCAGCAACCAAGCGGTAAAGCAGAAAGGATCAAACGATGATTCGCCCTACACAATTCCTTTTTTTTTTTTTTGAGCGCCTCACGAACAAAACAGCTCTCGTATAATCGTCTGCAAGGATCTTTTTGCTTTCCATCAACATGGCTGATGCTAAGAGTGACACTTTGCTAATTCTCAGGCCAATGTTTTCGGCTGACATGATGTCGAAAGAATAGATCAAATGCTAGGTCTGCTACTAGGAAAGTTGGTTCACTGTGTAGTACTAAACATTTTTTTCTCCTGCATCTATCTTACTTATTTATAGGTCTACCATTCATTATTACTTTGGATATTGCTGCTAAATCTGGCCTGGTGCTCCTGTTGTATATCTAGAGGCTCTTGGTCAAATCCATAAAGGATTCTGCAATGTTATTGGTCTTGACCTGACATCTCGGTTTCAGTCACGCCTTCACCGTCCTAATGTAGCTTCTTCGTGGCTTTTTAATGAATGTTTTCGTGGTAATTCTTCTGATGAACTTACCTCATTGGTACCTAGATTTTATGATTATAAGCATAAGATTAGCAGCAAGGACTCATGATTTTATATTTGAAATTGCTAAAGGTAACCGTATGTTCTATGCTAAGAGTTTCTTCCATCGTACTTCTCTCTTATGGAACTCTCTTTTTACTTTCCCGTCAAATTCGATCTCCCAAGTAATGCCAATCGTTGTCTTCTAACTTCTTAATTCCTGTTCTTTTAATCTTCTTAATAGTATTTTATTTTTCTCATATTCTGTATCGCTCCATAACCCTTGCATCTTAGAGGCTTTATTGCGTTGATTGGTGAGTGTTATATAAGAATAAAATGAACAAACACTTGACTTTGAATATAGATCGCCAGTGAGCAAACACAGGCGATCCCATTATTGAATTAAATACACCACGTGAACATAGAGAAAACGCATATGTAGGAAGTCGCGTGACGTCTAAATGATCGTTATTTCTATTCTATCCTCTATTATTATTCGGATCCTCATTTTTAGTCTATCCTCTATTCCTATACGGACCGCTGTTCTCCGTTCTATTTACTATACTATTGCTCTATTCGGATCATTATACGGATTATTCGAGTATTATCGAGCAAGTACTATTAGTGTGAATGTTATTCGAAGGCGTCTGACACGAGTATTTTTCAACAGCGTTACTATAGTTTATAATCTACGATTACCAAGCCTCTACTACAACGAGCATTACAAATTTGACAACACGTATTCGTTGGCATCACAAAAGTGGCAAGGATTGTTCGTTGACATCACAAAAAAGCTAACTCACGGGGCGTATTGAAGACGAAGAATTAATTTGTGTCACTTTGATAGAGCAGGAACCAGGAGAAATGGTAAAGATTAAACGGTCGCTTGAAGCCACACTAGAAAGGAAAGTGAAGTGTCATTATCGCTTATTTCGTGAAGTTATTTGGTTGAAAAACAATGACGAAGGCTCAGAGTTTTAAGTCAGCGTCGGTTACACAAAGCTATTTCCAGTCTTGTATGTATGCTATCTGCGCAGAAAGATCTGATTAACTCGCAGAATTCCTATTCTAGCCGCAGCCGTTGCATTCGTCTTCACACAAATTCATTCGAAAGATATGAACCAGCCTTTCCTGCTAGACTTTTGGTGAAAAAAGTCTGTATGAAAGACCACACCAAATTCGAAACCAGTTCGCAGAGAGTTGGTCCCCAACAAGCTAACCTCTCTTCGACACACCATTGCAGCTACGACGGTAAGGCATGTGGTGCTCCTGCAACCCTAATGTTTACGGAACTATTCTTATCTGAAGACCCGTGCATATGGTGCACATCGCAGATCTGTCCAGCAATTGCTGCATTATAATTACCTCATTGCTACATTTGAATTGGCTTAGCAGCTTGCATTCAAATTCTTGATGGCAACGCAAATATTTTTTCTTTCTTTCCTGTTAGCCACGGATTTGTAGAAAAATGGCAGCGTACGTCTTGCTATGTCGCTCAGTCGATTTGAGTTGCTTTTGATCCTGGATCCTTGGTTTTGCTTGACAAAAGAAGTTAATATCAAAGCAAGCAACCCCCGTGGAGCGTTGTGCGAATCACCTGCCCGTTGTTTGAATCGTTGGGGCGTTAAGAGAATACTGAACGCGCTTAGGGATAAAGTAACATCTGTTCGAGAGTAATGCGGATTTTAGAAGATATTTGATGAACAGAAGACAGTATTTGCTTCTTACTAGTTATCCATTTGAGCGACAGTAGTTTAAATCCAAGCAGTGTTTAAACACACTCTCTCTCTCTCTTTCTCTCTCACACACACATAAACACACACACACACACACACACACACACACACACACATATATATATATATATATATATATATATATATATATATATTATGTACTTATTGTTATATTGATCCTTTCATGTTTTCTAATTAGTTTCTTGATATTGAGATGAAATCCATCAAGGAATCCATCAAGGGAATTTTAACTCAAGGATTTTCGGCCTTTTCATCTTCAGGTGTAAATAACAATGAAATAATATGTTAATATTTATTCAGCCAAACACAACCGTAAGGTTGTCTCTCTGTGTCTTTTTGACAAATACTTCCATGTTAATTGGTCTAATGAGCTCTTCGCTATGGTACCTAGACTGTATGAATTTAAGCGCAATACAAGACTGGGGTGGAGATCGCATCAATTTAGAATTGAACTCTGCTTGATGTAGCCATAACATCTATACTCCAGAATCTATCTTACATATCTATAGGTCTACCATGCCTAGGATTTTCCTGCCAGATATGTCCGGTGACCCTGATATTTACCTTGAGCTCCTTGATAAAATCCAAAGAAGAATCAGCAATATAATTGGTCCTGATCTGGCAGATCGGCTTCAGTCCCTTTTTCTACCGCCGTAAGGTTGCCTCTCTGTGTCTTTTCTATAAATACTTTCATGGTAATTGTTCGGATGAGCTCTTCGTTATGGAATTTAATGATTGTGGGGGTTTTATTACTCATATTATTTTCTTTAGTTTCTTGTAAATAGTTTTATTTTCATATTGTAAATACTCAGTGGGCCTAGTTTTTAGAATTGTTGTTTTATTCCCCTCCCCCCACATACAATGAACTGTACATAAGGAGACTAGTTAGTATTTTCATAGAGACAGTGAGGTATTATGGTGAATGTAGTAAAAAAGGAGACAGTGAGGTATTATGGTGAATGTAGTAAAAAAAAAGACAGTGAGGTATTATGGTGAATGTAGTAAAAAAGAAGACAGTGAGGTATTATGGTGAATGTAGTAAAAAAGAAGACAGTGAGGTATTATGAATGATTTAGTAAGCAAGGTACGTAAAAATGTGTTTTTTATGTAAGGAATATTGTTTGTATGATTGGGTCAGTGTTTGTGGCTAGCTAAGTTATCGTTTTAGACAGATCATACTTTCCCCAATCCCCGCTTCGGCCATGTGCCACATTTCTGTGTACATATCAGAATAAATATTGCTCTTCGCTATGGTACCAAGACTGTTTTAATTTAAGCACAGTATTAGACTACTGTCAAGATCTCATCAAATGAGAGCTGAGCTGACTAAATGTAACCTTATTTTCTATGCAAACATTTTTTATCGCACTGAACTCCATCCCGGCTCCATACTTTCCAACTTTAATCTGTAAAAATTTAAATGCAATGTAAAATCGCTATATATTGTCCACCTGATTAATCTTTTTCTCTTTCCCTTCATTAATAATGTTTCTGTTCCTAGTTCCCTGTAACCCCTTGATTGTTAGTGGATGTCCTGCCTTACTTGGCGTGATACTGATTAAAAAAGAATATAATTGTATATTTGGGCAGTATTTCTTCTTTTATACATGTTTCCTTAAAGACGACAGACAAGGTACTGAGATTAAGCTTTTTATTTACTTTTTCTTGTGTTCCGGTAAGTTTTATATTTTTTTCTTGAGATATAGTGTGTAAAAATTGTCCGGATATTTTGTATATATCTGTGCGCCGCTTTCGGCTATTCTTTTAGCCATTATCAAGGATGTTATGTTTTGTTTTTTAAATTTTTAACTGAATGTGTACATCTGTATATATGTATCTAGAGTTGTTGAAATACATTATTTATGTTGCAAACAAGGTTAGCACATTGCGACCGTGTTCATAATTGATGTTATTGAGTATCTGTATATATTTCTGAGATGATGTATTATATACACTATTTACATTTTTCGGACTATTGTCCCCACCTTTGTCGCCATATTTATTAGAACGTTTCGGCCGTTGTACGCTCCGGCCTTCTTCGGGTGGTTGTAATATCGAACAGAATCCTTTATGAAGCTCTCTGGGGTAGACTGTTCTATTTCCACGTGCCATGTTTAATGGATGTCAGTTATCTCCTGTTAATTCCCCTCTGCAAGTTCTCCACTGCCTTAACCGTATATTGAACTCACAGTGGAATTAACAGGAGATAACTGATACCTGACATGCATTGAAACATGCCTCGTGGAACTAGAATAGTCTACTCCAGGCAGCGAAATAAAGGGTTCAGTTCGACAATCCAACCACCCGAAGAAGGAGGGGGCGTACAAATATGAGGACAATAGTCTGAATAATTTAAATAGTGTACATAATACCTCATCTCAGAAATATAGAGTTTGATTTGTTTTACGGCATATCGACATCAGTGGTTTATTGAATGCTGGCAACTTTTTTTTCCCGGTAATATTTTGTTTTGTCAATATTTTTTGTCTCAAAAATGTAAAGCTGGTAATATTTTTAAAAATGTATTGCTGGTAACCATTTTCTTTTCAAAAACGGTATTGCCGGTAATATACTTTTTACAAAGTATTTCTGGTATTAAAACCTATTTTTACACTTTTATAATGTGTGTGTGTTTTTTTTTACCTCAGTTTCGAGGTTAACTATTTGCCCATAGCTGGGACCCTAACAGGTGCTACCACTCCGGGTCAGGGTAGACCTGCGAACATCAGCAATTAAGACGCGGATGTATTTTATCGCCATACCCAGGACGAGATACGCTAGTTATGCAGCGTTTCTATCGCTACAGCATAAAAAAGCTGCTGGTCACTTATCGTGCATCCATTAACTAGACAGACCACAGCCAAGCTAATTGGGCAATTGCAACATCGTACAAGTAGATCAATTTCGGCAAAGTTATCCAAGATTTATACAGATTTATACAGTGCATCACATCCTTTTCATTACTTAAACTCTATAGTGGATACTCGTATTTGAGTAAACGCCCCGTTTATTTATTAAAGAGGATATCTATTTTCGTCTACCAGCCCAAATATTCGAGAGATCTTATTAAAGAAAATATGCGCCTTCCCTCATGATTCGAAACTGCTTCTTCCTTGCCAGGGAAATAAAACGTCGTTAGATCCGACGTGCTTTAGACCGTTTCAGCTACGAAGTGTGTTGACAATGATCCAAATAGTAATAATGCCTTATAAATACAATTCTTTCAGAGACGACCAAAACTTTCATATCTGTTCAGTTTCGTATTAAACAGTAATGGATTTTTTTTATTCATTAATACGACAGATTTTATCAATTTAAATCTTATTTTGAGTAGATAGTCGTATTTGAGTAGGCACTCCGTTTATTTATTAAACACTTTCATGTTATTAAGAAAGCTGTAGCAAAATGTAAAAACTTGTTAATTTAAATTTGTGTTCATTTGTACCCCCTTACTTCTTTAAATAACAACATGGATTCATACTTATGATTGTTATTTTAATATCTTGTTAAATATCAAACAGTATAATTAATTATTTTTTATTTTCGCCTACCGGCCTGAATATTCGCGAAATATGGTCATCCACTAAAAAAATGTTTACGTAATAAAATCTGTCGGATTAATAAATAAAAATGTATGACTTATTTAGAAATTAGATAACAGCCTTCAAATACCTAATAAATAATGGAGTATTGAAAAAGACACGCCAGTGCCGCGTAAGAAAAATACACACATCTATAAAGAAAGAAAGAAACAAAGAAAGAAACAAAGAATGAAAAATGAATCAAAGAAAGAAAGCAGGAAATAAAGAAAGAAAGAAAGAAAGAAAGAAAAGAAAGAAAGAAAAATGAAACAAAGAAAGAAGGCAGGAAAGAAAGAAAGAAAGAAACAAAAATGAAACAAAAAAGAAGGCAGGAAATAAAGAAAAAAAGAAAGAAAGAAAAAAGAAAGAAAGAAAGAAAGAAAGAAGAAAACGAAAGAAAGAAAAAAGAAAGAAAAATGAAACAAAGAAAGAAAGCAGGAAATAAATAAATAAAGAAAGAAAGAAAGAAAAAAGAAAGAAAAATGAAACAAAGAAAGAAGTCAAGAAATAAATAAATAAAGAAAGAAAGATAGAAAGAAAAAAGAAGAAAAAAGAAAACAATGAAATAAAGAAAGAAAGAAAAAAGAAAGTAAAAAGAAAGCAGGAAATAAATAAGGATTGAAAAAAGAAAGAAAGAAAAAAAGAAAGAAAGACACTAATAAAAAAAAATACTTGGATACCGATCTGTCCTTTGCTAAAGTGTCCTCCGTGACACACTGCGAAATTATTGACGTGATCCCAATTTCGATTATCTACTGTCGCTTACACAATATGCTTCTAAATATATAGAATCTCATGGATTTATGACATTTTAAAAAAATTCTAGGCAACGTGGCTCTCCACAACTTCCTATGTCTTGTAGCTTTTATTAATGAATCTATTTTTGCCATTGCTCGTATCCCATGCCGCCATCCTTTCACACAAGCTCATCATAAGTAAATGACTCATTTTTTTTCTTCCCTTATATTTTTCCTCGTCGTTTTATAAACGATAGCTTCAGTAAAATCGAAAAAAAAAATTGAAAGGTTCATTTTTTTTTATTTTGTACATTCTTCTTTCATTAAATAATAACCTGTACTCATATCTATGAGCATTGTTGTAATATTTTGTTAACGTTCAAATATTTACCAACGCAATAGCGGTATTTTATATTTAGAGAAAACGCAAACAGTTTATTCATTGTGTCCTCCAACCTTCTACCGGTGTATATCGAGCTGGGTAATCTAGTCCGAATATAAATAGGTAAATAAAAATAACTTTAATAAATAGACAACTGCATGCCGAAATACGAAAGAGCATTATAATACAGAATGATGCTTTTCAAAAGCGAAACAACGTATATTGTAACGGAATGCCCCACACTCCCTATCGCCTATGTGAACTGGCTATATCAGTAGCTATATAGTGAGCACAGGACATATCTGGGGACTTGCAGCGGAAATTACTAGCCACTCGTTTTTCCCTATCTTTCACTAGTGTATTCTTTTTTACAATAAACCTTTCTTCTACGCGCGTGTTGCTGTTCCTTCACTCGAAAACCACCTTTGTCTGCTTGTAACCTCTTTAAGGATACCACACTATGAACAATCAGGAATTTTCTTTTTTTTTAAACAAAGAAAAGGGTAATGAAATGCTATGTAATATCTATTAGCACTCCTAGATGTCAGTATATGTAAAGTACTTAAGATATTCTCTGAAATATTTACACAAATTCCTTAAGTAGTTATTATCTGCTATCCAATCTCCCTCTTGACATCAACATGTCTTGTGACTGTTAAATTTTCCAAGCCTACTTTCCTCAATATGTGATCTACAAATTTCAATTGTTTCTTTCTAATTATATGTACAAGTGCCCTTTTTGCTTCCATTTTCTCTGCAACATCGTCATTGCTCGCCTGTTCGGCAAGTATTCCCAGCATCCTTCTGTAGAACCACGTTTCTGCTGATTGAAGTCACGGCGTCCAGGTTAGTATCTGTGGTTGAGGCTCAATATATATTCATAGCAAGGAATATTCTTTTTCGCCTCTGCTATTAACACTGCATATTATGTTTATGGTCGCCAATTATTAATCCTGCTAAGACATCTACGCACCATTGTACAGTTTGAATACGTCGAGCGCATGAGCAGAAGCAGACAAAAGAGAAAGATAAAGAAGACCCTGGTCTGTTTATCATGACTAAAAAGAAATATCAGGGTCTACTCTGTGATAATGACCTCTTACTAGAGTGATTTGGGAGGTACAGAAATTTACGAGTCAGTATTTTTCTCATAGGTCAGAAGAGATATCGTCTTCCGTGGTCTGTTCATTTTGAATTTTTTGAGAAGCTCTCATAAATTGTTGTAAGATCTGCATCGGTATTGACTAATAATCTGAGAATGTTTGTATGCGAATCGTTAATATAAATCAGAAAGACGTTAGGATCGAAGGTAGCGCTCTGCGATACGTTAGAGGCAAGGGGAGAGACTTGGAGTTGCAAACAGATGTGTACAGATTTCGGTTAATTATCGGAAAATAGAGCTAGGGTCGTACACTTCATCAACTTATCGACTGTCTAGCGTCTGAAAAATACTGCATTATGATATGTCGTAAAGTTCATCAATTCAAACTCGAATACTAGATTATTTAACTACCGATATAAAAAGGTTAAGTATGTTTCAAACTAATCAGGTTCACAAAGACTTTGCTCCAAATGAATCAATCGTTATTTTGCGGCACTGATTATCGACGCTAGACTGCTTGGCCATTACTACTGAGTAGCAAGTTCGATTCTTGCCGTCGACCCCCTTACAGAAATCCGTATTTAAAAATCCAGCAAGTATTGACATATATTAAAATCAATCAGCCAATAAATGATATAGCGATGTTTTCACAGTTGAAATCAGTGAAATAATATGAATAGACAGTTAAAAGATCTGGTTGCGACATTTTCACAAAAAAAGAGGTCGCAATATCAACACAATTTTCTTGTCCTTTTTAGCTCTTAATAAATTTTCTTTTTATTATATGTCCTAAACCATTTTTCCACCATCCATTTACTCAAGCTTACTAAATAGGTTATCCATTGTTTTCTTGTACCTCTTGCCTTCAGTATCTGTCTATATTTCTGCGAGGAGGTATTATGAAGAAGGCCGAAGCGTACAACTGCCGAAACGTTGTAAGGCAGAACACAAAGAAAGAAAGAAAGAAAGAAAGAAAGAAAAAAACGAAAGAAAGAAAAAAGAAAGAAAAATGAAACAACGAAAGAAAGCAGGAAATAAATAAATAAAGAAAGAAAGAAAGAAAAAAGAAAGAAAAATGAAACAAAGAAAGAAGTCAAGAAATAAATAAAGAAAGAAAGAAAGATAGAAAGAAAAAAGAAGAAGAAAAAAGAAAACAATGAAAGAAAGAAAGAAAGAAAAAAGAAAGAAAGAAAGAAAGCAGAAAATAAATAAAGATTGAAAAAAGAAAGAAAGAAAAAAAGAAAGAAAGACACTAATAAAAAAAAATACTTGGATACCGATCTGTCCTTTGCTAAAGTGTCCTCGGTGACACACTGCGAAATTATTGATGTGATCCCAATTTCGATTATCTACTGTCGCTTACACAATATGCTTCTAAATATATAGAATCTCATGGATTTATGAAATTTTTTAAATTCTAGGCAACGTGGCTCTCCACAACTTCCTATGTCTTGTAGCTATTATTAATGATTCTATTTTTTCCATCGGTCGTATTCCATGTCGCCATCCTTTCATACAAGCTCATCATAAGTAAATGCTTCATTTTTTTATGGCGACAAAGATGAGGACAATAATCCGAATAATGTAAATAGTGCTCTTGTCTTCACTCTGTCATATGAGTATCAGATTTTCCAAGCAATCTTTCCTTATTATGTAGCTTAGGAATTCCAACTGACACTTCCTGATGTTAAGTATACGTGTCTTTTTTCGTCTCTGCTTTCTCTGACACTTTGCCGTTGTTAACATTTTTCTTCCGTGCTATCCACATCATCCTTCTGTAGAATCACATTTCTTTTGCGTCAAGTCTCTTTATAACCAGTGAAGTCATTGTCCATCATTCACTGTCACACAGGAGATCTGATATTACGTAACAATTCTGCATTCTTTTCTATGTTTCTAACGATCCGTGTTTCTTAATACTATGCTTAGCTTTAGGAAGGCATCTTAGACTGAGCCAAATGACATTCGAAATTTGGATTGAACAGTGGCATCTGATAATAGGTGGTCGTTCGTATCCGAATATGCCTGACTACTGGAGCGCCTATCCAATCCCTGTTGTAGACGCCTTCCCGGGCACATTAGTGCTTGTTCAACGCCCAACTATTTTGAGCGGACCTTAGATACAGTTGCTCCCAGAGAGAGCCTTATCTGGTGTGATCAACAGTCAGAACAAGGGCAATACGCTAAACCTCTCGGTCACGATGACTTTGACTTTGTGCTAGTCAGCCAGAGAAGGCTTTCAAATAGTTCCAGTTCCCCGATTTCAATCTCTAGACTTGGTTCAAAATGTGACACGGTTTTCAGTAACTTTCCGAAGATGCTCCACGCTGGTATCGCCACCCAATTGATATTCGAGGTAATGTTTTCTCCATCATAGCGGCTGGCAGAAGATAGAAAAAAATTGTTTATAGTTACGTTGTTCTGGAATTGTCATCATTGGTCGACTGAACTTGCTTTGTTTCAATGACTTTTGTTTTGTTATTATTAATTACTTTATACCCTTTATTATTAAAAAAAAATATCGGCTTCCAAAAAAAAAAAATTAAAAATTATCGAGTAGCGAATTGATATAGTATCATGGAATTCTGTCAGTCAGTTATGTGCCATCCGTAATACACGCTTAGGCTATCCTGTATCTTTCGATACATGACTGAAGAGGCAGATTTTTTTCCCGCAGTAGGTTGCCATTTTTTTCTGGATGAAATTAAAATAAAAGCTCAGGGGGATACTGTTATTGGAGAAAATAATTAACAAGTATGGTGGGACTTTCTCAGCCTGCAATGAGTTTTAATGTCTGCTGAAAGATTGATAATGTCTGCATCCCTTCAGAAAAGGATCTTGAAAGAATTTCATACAGATCATCCAGGTATCTCCAGAACGAAATCCCTCATGTGCAGCTATGTCTACTGACCCAATATGGACAAAGACATAGAGAGATTGTTTTTTTCTGTGGTAGACCAGTTGCCATCCAAGGCTATAGAACCTGGTCAGTCCTGCTATTTACCCATAGCTGGGGGGTTAAGATGATTGATACCTTTCCTAAGAGTATTAGCATGTAAGTGAATATCACAAGCACAAAGATAGGTCTGTAAAAGAGATAGCACATGCACCAAGAACACTTTTTTCAGTTGAGAAGAATTATAGCCCGATAGAGAAAAAGGTGTTGGGAATAATTTTGCTGTGAAAAAATTTCACAAATTCATCCATGGTAGGAGGTTCACCCTACAGATGGACCGAACTCCATTGTTATCTGTTTTCAGGTTAAAAAAGGGAATCCCAAAACTTACAACGAATTGACTACAATGATGGGGGATAGTTCTGTTGAATTACAATTTTAAAATGGCATTCATGCTATCAAAAAGCTAAGTCACACGTATGGTTTGTTGAGACTCATACCTAAATTATGTAATTTCTGTACTAATAGCTGAGAATGAAATTAAGAATGTTCTCTGTAATACCATATGTGATCTACTAGAGACACTGGATGAAATTAAAATAAAAGCTCAGGTGGATACTGTTATTAGAGAAAATAAGTAACAAGTAAGGTGGGATTTTCTTAGTCTGCAATGAGTTTTAATGTCTGGTGAAAGATTGATAATCTCTGCATCTCTTCAGAAAAGGATGATGAAAGAATTTCATACAGATCATCCAGGTATCTCCAGAACGAAATCCGTCATGTGCAGCTATGTCTACTGACCCAATATGGACAAAGACATAGAGAGATTGGTAAAAGTGGGCAGAGGTTGTGCCATGGCTTCAAAATCACCACTAGTTAAATTCTACCCTTAGCCCAAGACAGACACACTGTGGTAAAGATTAGGTCAGTTATGTGCCAAGCATGATACATGCTTAAGCGATTATGTCTCTTTTGATACATGACTGATGAGGCAGATTTTTTCCTGCGGTAGGTTGCCATTTCTTTCTGCGGTAGACCAGTTGCAATCCAAGGCTAGAGAACCCGGTCTGTCCTACTATTTACCCATAGCCGGGAGGAGAAGAAGAGGATTCATACCTTTGAAGTGAATGTAATGGATTCGACTGGAATTCGAACTCGTCAATATAGTTTCCTTATGAATCAACCAGGGTGGGATTGGAACCCGGGTTTCATGGTCGGAAAACGAAAGACCTAACAATTCGACCTCTGACAATGGCGCGAAAGATCTAAGCATTGCCGCCATGAGAAAGATTAAACGATCGATCGACAAAACTTAATCAACCCGGTTCAACCGGCTATATCTCATTATACACTTTGCGCACTCGACTATTCATTACTAATGTGTTGCGTTTTTATAAATATTCGAAGATTTCGTCTTGTGCAATGGACAGAGACCGGCTTTTTATGGGCGGCTAGGCGAAGTGTATGGGCCGAGTGAACATCAGACGATGAGCAGTCAACTGTGGACGGATTGCGCTGTTTCGTGACTAAACAACCCGAGTCAAGTAGACACCACACCGTGGAAAAGAGGATCACAGCTCCCAAAACAATATGTGTTGCCACTATGGTTTCCGTATCAGATAGACTTTTATGGGATGATAATGCTAGATCCGTGTTTTGAATTCTGAGTTGTCCTTCTGTTAGATTGGCTGCTAATCAAGGCTGAAATATCTAATGAAAAAAACAATGTACTAATTACAGATGGATTATATCGTCATCATTATCTTTACTATCGATTCGGCTGTTGGAATCTACTGCCTTCTTCAAGTGTCTGTCGGCCCGCATAACCACATTCACTATGTTTAAATACTTTCCGACAATCGAACGCGAGATGGAACTAATGGATTCTTCTTCAGTGTGCGATTTTCCTTCAGGATATACGTCATCAAGACTCTACGCAATTTCCTGTCCTTCGTCGCTCGTTCCAGCATTCATTTATTCAATTCCTTAAGTATAGATCATGCGCTGTATTCCGCTCTACTTCTTGCCTTCAATCTTCAACTCCTGTGTGTACCAGATTTTTCAAGCCATCTTCTCTTATTATGTGCCCTTCAAGGGAATACATGCACTTTGCTATCAATAGTATTTGCTACGAACAGGGTTTTCCAACCCGCACTTCTCCTGGGTAAGACGATAAACTACAGACAGCAGCAAAGCCTCTGACCAGGAGGTTTTGAGGAGCGTATCTACAAGGTCATATAATGTACTTTTGCGGGTATATGTAAATAGAGGATTATCACTATAGTGGGAGTCGTCCTGGGTAAGACGTTAAACTACATCAGCGTCCTGGGTAAGACGTTAAACTACGTCCAGCAGAAGGCCTCTGATCAGAAGGTTTTGAGGAGCGTGGAACCACCTCTTAATAGCTGTTGTTCCCAGGTACAGCCTGACCCTACGTGGTAGCACCTGTTAGGGTCACAGCTATGGGAAAATGCTTAACAACCAAACTGGGGTCAAAACACTACGAAAGTGTAAAAATAGGTTTTAGTACCAGCAATAAATTTTTAGAAAAAATATTACCAGAAATAAAAATCTTGTCTGCATTAAATAACGTAAAACAAAATAAAGTAAACCAAACTCGCATTGTTTCATGCCGATAACATATCCATTACGTCTTCTTCTTCTACATACCGTTTCCTTTCAGGATGTTGACGATCATGTGTCTCCACAATTTCCTCTCCTTTGTAGCTTCTAATAAATTTTCGTTTGTTATCTCTCTTAAACCTTGTTCCGCCATCCATATTTTCAAGCTCACTAAGTAAGCAATGCGATGTTTTCCTCTGTTCCTCTTGCTTTCAATATGTTCTGTGAGTATCAGATTTTCCAAACCCTCTTTTCTCATTATGTGACTTAGGAATATCAACTGACTCTTCCTGCTATTAAGTTGAAGTTTCATTTTTGTTTCTATTTTCTCTAACATATTGTCGTTGTTCATATTTTCGGTCCATGGTATCCTCAGCATCTTTCTGTAGAACCACACTTCTGTTGCTTCAATTCTCTTCTTCATCAGTGAGACGATTGTCCATCGTTCATTGACATATAGGAGGACTGCTATTACATAACTGTTCAATATTTTTCTCTAAAAATGTTTTTTTTCGGTTTCTATACTATGCTTAGCTTTTGGAAGGCATCTTTAACTATCGCAATTCACCTATGGAATGTAACAAACTAATGGATAATTCACGATAAATCAATATTGCTATAATTTGGAGAATATATCTGACTGATGATTTAGTAAAAATCATATTGATTTGCGAAAAAATCGATCTTTTGAAAAACAATTTTGTAGCATGACATTCGTGAAAGTTTGAGGCAAAGCATATGTTCTGAAATATTGGTGGAAAAGGAATTACTTCTTCAGTACATAGACCAAAATTGGAACGACACAGAAAAGATTAGCATGGCCACTGCGCAATAATGGCCCACCAATTCCGGAAGCGTTTCATATTTTTTCAAATATTGTATAGAAGAAGAGCATCAAATATTAAAACCAAAGAATGATGAAGTAATAATGTCCAGACTTCCTATTGGAAACTCCATGATAACACATTCTTATATTCAAAAACAAGAGCCCCCACCAATCTGTATCGCATGCCAAGACAAGTGCACAATACTAACAACTTGCGACGATTTTGTGATGTCAGCATACACTCGTTGCCACCTTTGTAATGTCAATGAATACTCGTTGTCACCTTCGTAAATGCTCGTTGAAGTAGAGACATTGTAATCGCAGATACAACTGGAGTAACGCCGTTGAACAATACTGGTGTTAGACGCCTTCGAATAACACGCGCACTAATGAGTCCTTGCTCGATAAGACTCGCTCGAGTAGTGATCCGAATAGTAAATCGTATAGTGATTATATTCACAAACCGCCTCACGCGGTCGGATGTGGCACAAGGCCGAGTTTATTCCGGGGTATCCGAACCCGTAGTTTCGGGCAAAAATTCCCCGTAGACTCCGTAAAAACGGGCTTGGGTTGCTGTCTAACACCCCAGACGAGATTTTACCCTTTGGAATAGACTCATCTGGGTTATTCTATACACAGAGGCAGAGTGTTTGACAAGCACACTGCCGAAGTAATCTGCATAGCGATCATTTAGACGCCATGCTAATTCCAATATATATATATATATATATATATATATATATATATATATATATATATATATATATATATATATATATATATATATCCTTTACCATCATGTGATCTACTTATTCAAAATTGGATCGTCTTTGTTTGCTCTCTCATGATCTGTGTACCAGCTCCAGTTTCGGCAGCGACACCTTATTCCTATATGACACACAAACAAAATAAAACACTCTTTTCAATGACGGCTGGGCGAAATTTATTCACTGTGGTGCATAAAATCTTTGTCAACGGCATGAAGATACCGTCTCTAATAATGTGCCATTTCTATTAGATTGCAGGTGAGAAAAATTATGACAGCTGAAAGTACCCAGTCAATAAAATTATCGTTCGGCAAGGACGAAGATCTTTCTATTTCTGTTCATATCTTTTGTGGTGTCAACAAACATTCATTGATAATTTTATAAATTCGTAATGCTTCTTGTAGAAAAGACTTTGTAATCGTAGATACATCTATAGTAATGCCGTTGAACAATACTGGTGCCAGACGCCTTCGAATAACACTCGCACTAATAGTACTTGCTCGAAAGGTGACCATCGAATAGTGACCCGTATAGAGAATAATTGATTTTGCATTCAGTTGAGATAAGAATTCCTTTTCAATGGATAGCAACAAGTAAGATTCCAAATTCACTTCAGACTACGAATTTAAAATAATTATAATATACGTAACGTACATAATTCTAAAAAAAGAAGATTATTAAAGTTTAGAATGAATGGATAGATGACAAATCAAGGGCCAGAAAGAGATACTGTCGATAAAAAAAGGGTTGCAATAGTAACGCCGTTGAACAATACTGGTGTCAGGCGCCTTCGAATAACACTCTCAATAATAGTAATTGCTAGATAATACTCGCAACTTGTTTCTGCGATGTGAAAGAATACTCCTTACCACTTTTGTAATGTCAACGAATATTCATTGTCACTTTCGTAATGTTCGTTGTAGTAGAGACTTTGTAATCGCAGATATAACTATATACACCGTTGAACAATACTGGTGCCCGACACCTTCGAATATCACTAAAACTAATAGTATTTGCTCGATAATATTCGCTCGAACAGTAATCCGTATAGTGATCCGAATAGAGGAATAGTATAGTGAATAGATTAGAGAATAGCAGTCCGTATAGTAAGAGAGTATAGAGGAGGAATAGTGAACTGAATAGTAATCAGTATTTTATATCGTAATCTATAGTTTTTTTATGTCAACAAACACTCGTTGCCACTTCTGTGATGTCAACGAATATTCGTTGTCATTTTCGTAATGCTCATTGTATTAGAGACCTTGTAACCGAAGATACAACTATAGTAACGCCGTTGAACAATACTGGTGTCAGACGCCTTCGAATAACATTCGCACTAATAGTACTTGCTCGATAAGACTAGCTCGAATCGTGATCCCAATAGCGATCCCAATAGCGATCCCAATAGCGATCTGTATGAAGAAATAGTATACAGAATAGTATAGAGAATAGCGATCCGTATATTAACAGATGACTGAGTAGAATTAGTGATCCGTATAGTAATAGCACGATAGAATAGAAAGAGTAATCGCTTAGACGCCACGCTAATTCCCATATATAAATTTCCTTTGCAATCGCACAGTCTACTTATTGAAAGCGATACTTTACGCCTATATAACATGATTACACCCAAATACGCTTAAAATACTACCGAACAACCAACTTTAAAGAAGATTTTCAAGACATTAATCCATATAATTCATTAAAGAAATCAAAGAGTTTTCCAAAATCTAACTTCAACAAAACTGCAGCATAAGGCACATCAATCAACTCCTTGAGTGTTCATGCCCACAGAAACATGTATATGCAGACATGCTGAGTATCATCTACCATGTATTCAATTGTGAAAACAGAATAACATATATCATTTTTATTAATTCACATCTCTGAAGAAATTTATATGTCGGCATTAAATTGTCCATAAGTATTTATATGCCGTTAATCAAACATAAATACTTAGATTATAAACACAAACTTGTATATGCAATATACAATTGTGAAAAAGAATAGTATATATGGTATTTTTATTACTTCAAACCTCTCCCAAGAATTACATTTTAGTATTAAATGAACCTTGAGATGTTGATATGTCGTTAAAAGATAAAATCAGATCAAATCCTAATTCTATTTGAAGAAAAATGTTTTTTTGTTGTTGTTTTTTTTTTTTTTTTTTACCAGACCGATGTGAGATGGGCCCTAAGATTTCTATTGCCTGCATGGTATTTGAATCGCAAGGACGTGGTATGTTTTTGAATTTTGAATTTTCTTTCTAGACTGGTTTCTATCCACAGCTCATGAGCACAGACTATGAATTTTTTTTTTTGGGGTGGGGTTCAAATTTTCGAATTAGTTTTTTTAGGCGTTTTTAGGTTAAACACATCATAGGCAAAACGTATCCATTTTAGTTAACCAGACATGTGTGCTATGATTATTGCCGAAACATACCATATAAAGTTTATTTCAGAGATTGCTAGATTGTGTCCAGATTGGCAAAAGACAACTGAATCCAGATTCATGCTACTATGATTGGTTGTGCCGATATGTAACTGTTATCGGCTTGCGTGAAGAAATCGACTGGCCAAGTTCGAATTCAGTGATCTCGTTCCATTCACTTTGACACAAATAACCTTGAGAAATATATGAATCTCTCCCCAGTGAAAAGAACAGCTGTTCTTATGAGCTGTGGATGGAAACCAGTCTAGAATGAAAATTCAGAATTCAAAAACATATCGTCCACGTCCTTGCGACTCAAATACCATGGAGGCAATACAAGTGTCACGGCCCATCTCAGATGGGTCCGGTAAAAAAGAAAAGAAGTTCATACCAAAGTTCATATTTATTTTTACTTCATATTATTTTTCCGAGTAATTCCGTATGTAGTTAATCGTTATACCCAGGGCTAGGTAACTGTCATTTAATTTGTATTAATTAATAAGAGAAGTCAAGAAAAAGAAAACTAAATGACAATTGCAACGAAAACTAGAAGAAGAAATTAAATGATGACCCGAAAGAGCATAGATAGAATTCAGGTGAAAACAGGTGAGATGGCTCGTCATTCAGCGAAAAGAGTCAAGACGTGACAGTAATTTCTTTGCTCAGCTTCCAAATAACATACTGAACTGAAACTTTCAATTGTTTTTCTATGCTTCGTAGTGCAGAATGTTTATTCTTTATGCTTCCATCTCCAATCCTCCGTATATAACTTCATTTTTTTTTTCTTTATCTATTTACACATATCATTCCTAAGAGAAACAGATTTAGGTCATTTTTATTAAACAAGGAAAAGAAGGTGTTAAGTTTCTTACCAAAATGGAGAGAATTACTGAAAGCGGAATGGGAACAACGGTTAAAGGCAAAGGCGAAGAATAATTAGTCTAGGGTGAAACTGAAAGAAACGCCACGTGGCGAAATATAGTTGATAAATGAAAGAAAGAAAGAAAGAAAGAAAGAAAGAAAAAAGAAAGAAAGAAAGAAAGAAAGAAAGAAAGAAAAAAGAAAGAAAAAAAGAAAAATATGAAATACAGAGTGGGTTGAAAAAAGAAAGAAAGTGAAGTTAGAAGGGAAACGTGTAAGAAGAAGAGAAAAAGATGAAAAGAAAGAATGGAAAAGTGAATGTATGATAAGTTTGAATGGGAACATGTAAGGAAGAAAGAAAGAAAATGAGAGTGGAAAGAGGACTTTGGAGGGAAAAGTTTAATAAAAAAGACATAAACGAGGAGATATAGAAAGGACAGGAAAAATAACGCAAGAAAGAAAGAAAGAAAGAAAGAAAGAAAGAAAGAAAGAAAGAAAGAAAGAAAGATTGAAAGAAAGAAAGAAAGAAAGAAAGAAAGAAAGAAAGAAAGAAAGGAAAATATGAAATACTGGATGGAAAGAAAGAAAGAAAGAAAGAAAGAAAGAAAGAAAGAAAGAAAGAAAGAAAGAAAGAAAGAAAAATATGAAATATAGGTGGGATTGAAAGAAGGAAAGAAAGAAAGAGAAGTTAGAAGGGAAACGTAAGAAGAAGTGAAAAAGAAAAAAAGATAAAAAGAAAGAATGGGAAAGTGAAAGTAAGATAAGTTTGAATGGGATCATGTAAAAAAGAAAGAAAGAAAATGAAAGTAGAAAGAGGATTTTGGAGGGAAAAGTGTAATAAAAAAAAAGTCATAAACGAGGAGATATAGAAAGAAGGGCAGAGTCACGTCTAGGGTTGTAGACAGCTATCCGAACACGTGTATGCTGATACTTCGGAACATTTGCCCGAGCCTACAAGCTCCGTTTTACCCCGCATTATAAAAGGCCTTGTGCCACATCCTGCCTCGCGGGGATTTAATGTAAATAACCTTTGTTCGGGAATTACTAGCCTGCCACCCGATTCCTTGTCTTTCAGCAATGTATTCATTTTTACAATAAATCTCTCTTCTTTCATCTATGCGCGTGTTTCTGTTCCTTCACTCAAGTACCACCTTTGCCTGTTGTAACCTTTTTAAGGATACTACAATTTAAAAAGAACAAAATTTCGCTGGGAAGGTTATTTCCGACAACTTCCATTTTGCAGATCAGATTCTCGCGTGATTGGGTCCCCGCACACTAATTTTAACCCATTGAAGGCAATAGTCAAACGTTATCTATCCTTTTTATACTCATAAAACATCAACTTCTACTACGGTCTTTTTCATGCGTATCACGCCATTCATACATCATTATAATTTTAATAGACATCGTCTAACTTGAGCGATTCTCGAGGATTATTCATAGTAAATACTATTATAAAAAGCAAAACAAAAAGAAGAAACAAAAGGATCTCAAAGCAGTTCTGCGAAATTATCTTTCTATTAAACTTTGTTAAAACTGAATTCTTTCATCATCCTTCAAAAAGATACCTAATTGGAAAGATAAAACTGGTCTTCTCTACGGAGTACATGAAGGTCGAAATTTAGATAAACAAAAAATTAAAAAAACATCTCAACGGCAGCTGTTCAGACCCGGCAATTCACGCTTTCCTGCCAATATTCATTGGTGTTGGCAAAGGCATCTTACGTTTCCTCTAATCAAAAATGCACGACGCCTACTAAATGTTTAATAATTTCCCTTGGCCGGTCGTTTGTTCTTTACATCAGGCCAATCGCAAATGACTACTTTTTCTTTCCAGAAAAGAAGTTATTGATTCTTTTCGACCTCAAGAACGTATCATGTCGGGTCCAATCTAATGTCAGTAAAATCGTCCTGTCGACCGAACTCCTTGTCTCAACCAGCATTGTAAAAATTAGATCCGAGTTTCTCAACCATTTTAAGCCTAAGAGCAAATTATAGCACACTTACGAATATTTTTAAATGTTATGAAATAAAATCATAGATTTACCAAAATGCACACACAAATATAAACTTACTTTATTCCAATGTTTCTATTTCTGTAGATTATTTAGTGTGAAATGTGTGCCTGGTGTTTTTTACGCGATTTCTTCACTCTTTGGTTAATATTTCCTGGGCACACCGAAGAGGATCGCGTAGCAGACTAGTTTTCTGCGGGACGGTTGTTGAGAATCCCCTGGATTAGACTGTGGCAAAAGACACCATATCTCGAACAATAATTGCGAAATCTTAGAAGTGTCATCGAAATTTCCTTCGGTATGAATATTTTAGTATCTTCTAGCTTAAAACGCTGATAATCGGAGTTGGCTTATCACCATTTTATTTACTTATACTAACAAAATTCAAAGCTCAAAAGCCACTCAAAGTAGAGTAATTCTAAAAGGAGACGTGCTAAATTATTGTAAGATTAGGATGATGGAGGTTAGATAACAATAGATACAAGATTAGAAAATGTTATGATTCTAGTGATCTCTATACTTGTAGTTGATGGGACAAAAATTAACTTCTTTATATTTGGAATACAGAATGAATGTGGATGGTTCGACACTATGTAATTAGCAAAGTGAATTTTACTTGTAACTATCTGAATATGTGGAACTAAAGAATGGAGCACGTCTTAACTTTCGACATGGAAATAGCAACAGAGTAACGGCGGTTTTGCGACGTTGCACCTTTGGGGAAAGTAGGTGTATGGAAGAAAATATGTATCGCCGCTATATTGCCGCGTTAACAATTTGGATTCTATCAAAGAAAGAACGACTGACATTGGGGATCGGGAAGATAATTTGTGAAAGTTGTGTTACGTTTTGGAGATTTTTTTTCTTCTTCAAATATGGTTACAGAATTTTGACCGGTGCCTCGAGAGATTAATGTTTCTTTTTCCCTGATATAATTGAAAGATGTTCGAGATCACGTAAAGGTGTTAACGATCAAATAAAATGTGATTCTAAAGTATTTGCGAGACGCTGAGACGGGCAAGGTACTCTATAGTTCAACACACTACTTGACTCAAGCAAGGCGGAAATTCCACGAGTACGCAGGGGTGTTACAGAGAATGAAAGTGAGAGAAAAGACTGTCTATAGGGAGGATTGAATTGCGTTTAAGACGACGGAAGGTGGCGATCGACGTTGCTGTAATCTCCAACGTAGTCAATTGAGAATTGTTCTATGTTGAGTTGGAAAGAAAGTACCGCCCAATTTAAAACTTGAAACTAACCAAAGGCATATTTAGTTATTATTATTACATTTTATCAAAATCAGTTCCTTATTACGTATAACATTATCCCACCTCGTCGTCGAATTGTAATTGTTTATTCAAAAAAAAAATAATTATAAATACTCGAACAAGATATACAAAGGGATGAAGACTATAAACGCTTTAAAAAAGCTTCACAAATGTTCACTATGCGCACCATCTGTGTCAGAACACACGTCAAGTAGGTTGTCCAGCTCCTGCCAAACACGTTGTAGCATGTCTTGCGTAACATTCTCCAGCACCTCAATGATTTCTCTAGGCTTGTAGGAAGAGGGGGTATATAAAACTGATATATATACACAGAGGTTGGACAAAATAATTGGAACAGGTGCAAATTCCACTCCTATATTTCAAAGACATATTATATTAAGAACTTTGAATAAAACCTCGTAATTGCAAGTTATAACTATTGTAAATACGTTTATTTATCTAATTTACTGTCTTTGGCTTATTTAATTTTAGAATTTAGTAAAATTTAAGTTAAATGCGTAACTTCTCCGAGTTCGAAAAAGGGCAAATTGTTGGTGCTCGCATGGCAGGAGCCTCGATCACTAAAGTTGCTAAACTGTTTGGTTTTTCAAGAGCTACCATATCAAGAACTATGACGCAATTCAAGAAACAGGATAAAACCTCTAGCAAGCATAGCAATTCGGGTCGGACTTGCAAATTTACTGACAGGAACCGACGTGCATTGAAACGCAATGTGGCGAAAAATCATCGGACTACTGCCGCCAAAGTGACTTCTGATTAGAATAATCATCTGAATAGACCAGTTTCTACTAAAACTTTTCGTCGTCAGTTCCATAAGGCTGTATATCATGGAAAAGCCGCCGTAAGGAAACCTTTACTCTCCATTCGCAACATTCAGAAGTGGTTGAAGTGGTGCAGAGATCACAATGTCTGGTCTGCAGAGCAATGGAAGCAAGTCGTGTTCTCAAACATGTCCAGTTTTTCTCTTTTCCGAACTTCAGGGCACGTTTATGTGTGGAGGCAGCCCAAAGAAGCTTACAACCCTGACTGCCTTCATCCAACAGTGAAGCATTGTGGTGGATCAGTGATAGTTTGGGCCACTCTATGATGGAAATGTCTCGGTCCAATAGTTGCACTGCGTGGTAGAATCAACAGCAAAGATTACCTGAACATTTTGGGTGATCATGTTCATCCAATGGCCCAGACTTTATTCCTTGATGGTGACTGCATCTTCCAAGAGGATAATGCTCCAATCCATACCACTCGAGTGGTTAAGAATTGGTATGTAGAGCATGAAAGTGAGCTAGAACATATGGCCTCCCCAATCTCCAGATATCAATATTATCGAACATTTGTGGTGCATTTTGGAGCGACAATTTAGGAGCCACTATCCTCCACTGTCGTGTCTTAAAGAGCTGGAGCAGGTGTTAATGGAAGAACGACTGAAAATTCCTCTGGATGAAGTCAGAAAGCTGTATGATTTCATTCCTAGACGTATTGAAGCTGTATTTGAGACTAAAGGAGGACCAACTCCATATTAAATAAATTTTCTTTGAATTTAACAAATATTTCAATTATTATGTCCAACCCGCGTATATATATATATATATATATATATATATATATATATATATGTAGGAAAAATCACATTTGCAGAAAAACATTGCCGGTCACTTTTACCTGAAAGAGAAACAATTAAACTAGCATTATTTTCATTATTCGGACTGTCATCCTCATCTTCCTTGCCATATTAACATCGTTTTGGCCGTTGTACGCCCCGACCTTCTTCAGGTGATTGGAATTTGCCACGTGTCCTTGAATTTTTGGAACTTATAAACAATGTCTCAGAAATATTCTTTTACCACTCCTCATAATAATCATTTTTTATCAGAGCGTATATTGCAATTTTTGTTGTTATTCATTGCTTTCCTCTAGCACTGCCTATTACCGGTTCCTGTTATTTACACATAGCTTCGGGAAGAAGAAGAGGATTCATAAATGTCCCAAGAGTATTAGCAGTAACTGAATGGATTCGACTGGAATTCGAAATCTTCACAACCCACCCCAAAAGCTGAACTCCATAGAGAAAGTTAATGTGTAATGCGATTGCTGTGATATTATTCATAAAGATTACTTAAGACGATATGAAAAGATAAATGCACATGTATAAATCCAGCATTTGCAACATTTGGTCGAAAACCGCTCTTCAGTAGGCAAAACGTTGTTCACCACCATGATAAAGTAAGGCTGTACAGTTGCCTAAGAAAAATTTTTAGCCAGAAGAAATAAACTACATCCAATTTCAAAATTTAGTTACGTAATCCGGATTCAATATAAACAGTATTTGGAACTAGTATGGAGTGGGTCCTCCATTTGCTAGATTCAGTGTTTGTATTCGTTTTTTCATGGATTTGATCAAGTTATCAACAATCGTCTGAACCATATTTTGCCACTCCTTTAGCAATGTCTCTTTAACGGTTGCTACTGGCGTAAATTTGGCTGCCCCTCTACAAATCTTCAGTCAAGGTGCTCGCAAACGTGCTCAATTGGATTCATGTCAGGATTTGGGGCTACCCATGGCAGTAACTTGATTCCTTGCGATACCTTCCAGGCATTTGCTACTTTGCTCGTATGACATGGCGCTCCATCTTCTTGAAAAAGGTCAATCTGATTGGTTTCAAGTAGTGTGAGTAGTCCTTTCTCTAATATTTCACAGTATTTTGGACCATTTAACCGCTCGTCAACAAGAATCAGCTCAGATTTCCCTCCAAACAAGACAGTGTCCCACACTATTACGACAATTCCTCCATGTTTCACCGTCGCCAGCAGATATTCAGTGTTACCATTCTGATTTCTCCAAAGATAAAGCAATCTGGAATTAGAATATTGGCAGAATTTACATTCATCTGGCCAAATTACAGACTGCCAAAATTCATAACCTTTGCTCTCGAATTCTCTTGCCCAGTCCATACAAAAGTTCCTGTTAAACTCTGAAACCAAAGAATTCTTTCTTGCAACTCTTCTTTCTCACCGCATATGGCGATATTTCCAAACTGTTGGCGCCATCTTTGACGCTCTGACGACGGCTTCTGATAACGTCCCTATTCAGTGCCCTTTCCGTTCGCTCAGTTACGTTGTTTGGTCTTCTTGAACGTGGTTCCACACGACAATGACATTTCTCATTAAATTTGTTGGCAATATTATTAACCGTTTGATGATTAACCTGGAAAATAACTAGCAATTTCTCTATTTGACTATCCACACTGATGTCATCCTATTATTTTTCCTTGTTGAAATTCACCAATTTCCTTATTTATACGAACTTTCTTTGCAAGATGTAAGTCAACTATTGTTCATAGATGAGAGAAACTTTATACTAACAGGTTATTGTGTGAAAAAGAGGCGTTATTAAACAAGCCATAATTGCTGTAATCAAGGTTGATTAAAAACTTATCATAGGCCACTTTGTATAGCAAGAACAAAACAGAAAAAAAGAAAAGTGTGGAAACAGGTTAGGCCGATTTACTCCACTTGACATATTCACCAAGCCATGCATCCAACGGTTATTACATTTTTGACGTAATAACCGGTGTTATTACATAATAATAACGATAATAATGACGTTATTACATTTTGATGTAATAACCAATGTTATAACATAATAATAATAATCATCATAAAGTCATTACAATTTTGATGTAATAACCTGTGTTATTACATAATAATCATGATAATAATGATTTTATTACATTTTGATGTAATAACCGGTGTAATTACATAATAATAATAATAATAAGAAGAAGAAGAATATTACATTTTTATGTAATAACCGGTGTTATTACATAATAATAATCATAACAATGATTTTATTACATTTTGATGTAATGACCATTGTAGTCACATAATACTAATCACAATAATGATGTTATAACATTTTTCATGTAATGACCAGTGTAGTTACATAATAATAATCACAATAATGATGTTATAACATTTTTCATGTAATGACCAGTGTAGTTACATAATAATAATCACAATAATGATGTTATAACATTTTTCATGTAATGACCACTGTAGTAACATAATAATAATCACAATAATGATGTTATAACATTTTTCATGTAATGATCAGTGTAGTTACATAATTATAATCATAATGATGATTTACATTTTTTATTTTTTCCCGTCAAAACATTTGAGGGGGAAAATCCCCCTAATCAAAAGCAGATTTAAGTGTTCGAAATACTTCCATAACTGAAATGAGAATGTAGTCAAGGGAAGCGAGAATAATGGACTAAGCATCAATTATAAAAAGACAGAATTTTAGCTTGTTAGCGAAGGGACAGGCCAAGGTGCGAACTGTGAATTGGAGATGCCAAAATCAATGAACTTAAAATTTTAAATCTCGAAGAAGTGAAACTGAAATCAGAAGGCGCTTTGGAATAGCGAAAGATGCCTTTCGAAAAGCAACAGAAATATAGATCTACAGAAGGATGCTGAGAATACCAGACACTGGACCTATGAAAAACGATGATGTCTTAAGGACATTGGAAACAAAAGGACACATACTTAAAATCAGAAAGAATCAATTGATATTTCTGATACACATAAGACAGAAAGAGGGCTTGGAGAATTTGACACTCACAGGACATGCTGAGAGCAGGAGAGGCAGGGAAAAGCAGTGATTTACGGAAAATGTATCGAAAAACTGGCAGATAGGGGGCGAACAATTATTACAAATAATGGTAAATATATAACTGAATAAATTATATATTGTTCTTTAATATTATATTAATATACTAAAGTATATGTATTTATCTAATCTTTTATTGTTGTACTCTTGGGTAGCTAGACTTTATTAATTTAAGCTCAGTACTCGATTGGCGGTAAGGTCCCATCATTTTACAATTGAAATATCTAGATTTAACCATAAGTTTGCTAAGAGAATCTTCTATCGCACATCTTTCTTAACAAACACTTGCAAGCTTCTTGCTTCCCAGTCAACTTTGTTCTGCAAAAATTTCAATGCAATGTCAATCTCTGTCTTTTTACTTTCTTTTATTGTTCTCTCTCATATTTGTCGCATATTCACTGATATTCCGTATCCCCTTGCGTCTTAGTGGCTTTATTGCCTACATTGGCTATATAGTATAATCACACCTCTTTGCCAAGTTCTAAATGTATATTTATAATACATAATACATATTAATAAAATATCTTGAATATTTATAAATATTTATTTATAATATATTATACATATTTATAACTCTAATTCCAATTATTAATATGGAAGATAGATTCTGGCGAATTCATCTTGCATATTTATAAGTCTAGCATTCTTTCCTGGATTTGAAAATTGCTGCCCATTTGGTTTGTTGCTCCATTTATAATTTAGAGATTATTGGTAAATCCAGAGATATAATTGTTTTTAAGTAAAGCTGTGTATTTCGTCTATCCACCTGTTGTATTCGAGAAACCTTATTAAAAGAAAGAGTGATCTCCAGCAGATATCGAAACTTTGTAGGAGAAACCACTATTTTATCTGCAGTGCTTTATCTCTCCGCTAAGAAAACTGTGGAAAATAAATTAGGAAAACCCCCCACTATCTTTCCCAACAATTCATGATAATACGCAGATATTAGTATAAATATAGAACCTGTGGAGAGTCCATTTATTACAGATTTAATCATGACACCCAAAGTCATCCAGAAGTTCTCCTGCTAGTTTGTTTCTGTGTTTGGTCGTTATTATTAAGTTGTGCGGAAAATAATGCCCTATTTTTGAAATAACCTTTTTAATTGTGTGCTAATATATTATTATAAGAGTTCATATATATATATATATATATATATATATATATATATATATATAATAGTAATATATTATAATATTTTCAGCTGACATGAAGTGGAAAGGTTATATTGAATCTACTGCGGAGTTCGCATTTAATTAAGTTGGTTCACTATGCCGTGCTAGACGTTTTTTCCCGGCAAAATCTATCATACATATTTATATACTTCTTTGCTTTGAATATTGCCACCATATCTGATACTCCTGCTCTGCATTTATAGATTCTTGATAAAATCCAATCAAGAATCTGCAATGTTATTAGTCCTGACCTAGTGTTTCGGCTTCATTCACTTTCCAACCTACGTAAAGTAGCTTCCCTGTGGCCTTTCTAAAAAATATTTTCATGAAAATAGTTTATGCTGAACATACCTCTATAGTACGTAGACTTTATGAATATAAGCATATAACTCGATTGGCGGCAGAGTTGAAACGGCTAGATTTAGCCGTAAGTTTTATGCTAACTGTCTTTTCTATCACACTTCTCGCATGTGGAAATCTCTTCTGCCTTCCGGCTTCCTGCTTCCCAGTCAACTTTAATATTCCAAAATGTAAATGCAATATCAGTCGTCATCTTCTGTCTTCTTATTTCATTTTGTTTTATTGTTCTATCTCCTTAATAATGCTTTTCGCATTCTTTCACCCTTAGTAACCCCTCGCATCTTAGTGACGCTATTGTCTTGCCTGTGGGGGAAATGATTAAAACGAATTGTAAGTGTACTTTTTTTTTATTTTTATGAATAACTTACATAAACAAAAACGGAAATTATTTATTTCTCACCTTAATGCGTTATCTATATAAATAAAGTGCAGTGTACGTGTGTCCGTCCGTTCGTCCGTTTTTCGATCTTAGCGAATCTTAAACAACCTGAAGTAACAGGTAGTAACTGCTGTAGTTACACTCGATTAAGAATTAAAGGAATATCTTATTTTATTTAAATGTAAATATCGACCGGAGGGAAAGGTTTACAAAACATTCTTTATTAAAGGTCTGTGGAATCTTTCACGACAGCCAGTTTACCCTCCGCTGGGAAATGCACTATTCCTGTTGTAATTTTCACCACCATCATACTTACAAATATATAACAAGCATTAATTGGTTAATCACCTTCAATCTAGCTTGCTGATCGGTTAGTTTCGACCAATCAAATAGCCTGCACGCGACAGGTCTGTTTTTGCGCCAACTAAGTGTGATCCTGTCACGTGATACAACATTCTATAAAAAACGAACACAAGTGATTCTCGCCCTCTCTTTCGTCGTGCTCCCTCTTGGTTCTCTCTCGCGTCTCAACTCCGCTGCCAAAATGTGACCCTTAAAGAACTCCTGTCTTGACTAATGTAGTCAGACTTAAAAGAACTTCACAACATTTCATGCAAGTATAATATTGTACTTTTACCAACTTGTACGATACACACTTCCAAACATGCAACAACTCATTCTTCTACAGTTTAATAAATCCATTTTTTTGTTATTAGCTTCGGTACAAATATTACCTAGTCTAAGAGACACAACTCCGTCTAACTCTTTCAGTTTACATGCATGTACATCAAATACTTAATAAATTCAATTGTTATGTTTTGAAACATTATGTTTGTCATTTATTAATTGTTGTGGATGGAAGATTATGAACACGCACAATTTTAAGCCTCTCTGATCATTCAAACCTTCTGATATCTCTTAACATCTTCGCACAACCGCAACAGGTCTAACTTTAATTTCGTTGCAGTTGCAATTGATATCGTCTAATTAAACTGTAATTAAAACTTAAACGTGGTGCAGTAATTTGTTTATATGTTTTCTTTTTCTAGCAAACGTACTGAGGTGTATTCCGAATATTACATAATTCGGGTTTCCTAATGTTTTTTTAAGTTGGAATTAATGTAAAGAGATCATAAAAAAATCTTGATTTAAAAAAAAAAATATTGCGCGCAAAATAAATGTAAACAAACTACGTAGATCGGTTGCGTATACGAAGAAAGATTTTGCCGAATTAAGGTGTCGAATAAAGATAAAATAATTTTATTATTTCTAAATTCTTTTACGTATATAGGACGCTGAAGATAAAAGCCCTCAGCAAGAAATAGCCTAAATTTCTCCCGAACGGCGCTTATTTTCCAGTTCTGTAATATATTTGTTGTGATGTAGATATTCTCCACCTACTGAGTGATGACTTACTAATTTTGTCGATGGATTCTATGAAAACTAGGGTAAGTTCATTTTGCCTATGTCACTATTGTATTCAAGACTTCTATTAATTATCCGAGTTTAATTCTGTTGAAATGTTGTTCTGCATTATTTATAAAAATTGATCAAGGAAAATATATGCAAACATTTAATTAACATGAGTATTAATTATAGCGGAAAATACTAAACAACTTAGGTTTCTTTTACCAAAGCTATGGGTTAATTTGTAAGACTTTTTTTTTTTAAGCGTATCACCCCAAGCAAGGCCGGTGGCCACTATCACGCATGGGGTTACAGAAGGGTCGGAGGAAGAGCAGATAGGAGTGGTAAAGGAAGGGATGTGGAGAAAGAGAAGGACGGAGGGTCGATCGAGGCAGGGGGGTTACGGGAGATATAGAGCGAGAGCAGATAGGAATGAAAGATGTCAGGAAGTGGATAGATCAAGGCAATTGGAGATGACGATTGACGCTACACTTAAACCGTTGGAGATTGTATTTGACAGGGAAACAGTAATAGGGAAGGGAGTTCCATTATTCTCCCCAAAAATTAAACAAATATAAATAACAATCCAAAAATAGTTTATGGCTTTAAATAACCTTCAGAAGGTTGATAAGCCGTAAAATTGAATTAAGCAAAACAATCATTATTCGTTTATAATTTATGTTGTAAAAATGCAAGAAAATAAAAATAAAAGACGAAATAAAGAAGAGGGAAAATAGAAAAGGAAAGAAAAATTAAGAAAGAAAAATAAACACTATTAAAAATAAAATAAGGAAAATGGAAAAGTAACATAAAAGAAAGACAAAGAAAGAAAAACTATAGAAAGAAAGAAAGGTAAAAGATAAATAAAACATGAAAGAATGAAAATAAGAAGATAAAAGAAAGACAGAAGAAAGAAAAAAGAAAAAGAAAGATAAAATATGTGATACAGAAAAAAGAGATGAAAAAACGAACATGAAAGAAAATTAAAATTAAGGAGAAAAAGTCAGAAAAAAAGAATGTCAGACAGAAAAATAAAAATAAATATAATGAAAAGTTCAAATTAATAAAATTAAAGAAATGTAAAATTAAAAAAGCTAAGCGAAACGAAATGTACATAAAAGGAAAATTAATATAAATAAATACTAGAAAGAAAATAAAATAAAAGTTTTATAAAAGAATTAATGATAGAAAGAAAGAAATATAAGAGAAGCGTTAAGAACGAAAGAAAGAAAGAAAGAAAGAAAGAAAGAAAGAAACAGAATAGAAATTAAGAGAAACAGGAAAAAATCAAAGGAGGATTAAACAAAGAAAGTAAAGTTAAAAGGAAGAAAATGAAAGAAAAGTATGATATAAGAAAGAAAGAAAAAAGAACGATAGGAAGAAAAAAGAAATAAAGGAGGAAATAACGATAGATAGAAGAAACAACTAACGATAGAAAGAAAGGAAGAACGATGGAAAGAAAGAAAGAAAGAACGAACGATAGGAAGAAAATAAAAAATAAAAGAAGAAATAACGATAGATAGAAAGAAAGAATCAACTAACGATAAAAGGAAAGAAAGAACGATGAAAGAAAGTACGATGGACAGAAAGAAAGAAAGAAAGAAAGAAAAAAAAGAAAGAACGATAGGAAGAAAAAATAAATAAAGGCAGAAATAACGATAGATAGAAAGAAACAACTAACGATAGAAAGAAAGGAAGAACGATGGACAGAAAGAAGGAAAGAAAGAAAGAACGATAGGGAGAAAATAAATGAAGGAAGAAATAACGATAGATAGAAAGAAAGAAACAACTAATGATAGAAAGAAAGGAAGAACGAAAGAAAGAAAGAAAGAAAGATAGAAAGAAAGATAGAAAGAAAGATAGAAAGAAAGAATAATAGAAAGAAAGAGAGAAGGAACGATAGAAAGAAAGAAAAGGTAAAATTAAAGTAAGGTAAATAAAACAAGAAAGAAAGAAATGAAAAAAATTCAAAGAAAAAAGAAAGAATGAGAATATGAAGAATAAAAGGTTGAAAGAAAGACAAGTAAAGAGAAGTAAAATAAAAGAAAGAAGGAACGAACGAAAGTAAAAGGCAGAAAAAAAACAAAAAATGAAAGAAATATAAAATAAAGAAAGGGTGAAAGAAAAATGGAAAGAGACAGAAAAGGGAGAAACTTAAAACGAAGTAGGTTCAATTAATAAGAATGAAACCAAGGAAAAGAAATCAACAAACAAAAGAGAAAAGGGAGTCAACTAATTAAAAAGAAAAAATATTACATAGAAAACAAAACATAAAATATAGAGAAAAAGAAACAATATTATACAAAAAGCTACTTTAACTTTCATCATTTAAGCATCTTTGAACGTTTTCGATTGACGCTCGTCAGGCTCTTCTCGATATTGCGTTTCAAAGCAACATAATTGACATCTGATAGTCATTCACTTGTGGCCTTTTATTTCAGGTATCATGCAACCAGCTTTAAAATGCTTCATCCAGTTTAGGGAAGTACAAGTAGATATTCTTTTATTCCATTCCACTTATCAAATTCTGTGAGCAACTTCAATGGCATTTGGGGTAGTCGTAAAAAGAGACCCAAAGAATTGACAGGATAGAATACGTGTATTCACCCTTATTATATACACCCAAGAAATTCGGGCTTACGACCACAACACGTTCCGACACCGGTTCTCGTACAGTCACCGATGTTAAGAAACGTAGAGCTCGGTCAGTACCGCGTGGGAATATCAGCTGCTGTAATTTTGGATAATAGCTCGGAATTTTTAATCGGAGAACAGAGTTCCAATTCCGGCTGGGTTCGTTATATTCACTTACGTGTAAATATCCATGTGAAAGTTATGAATTCACAACTTCCCCCCCAGGTTATGGGTTAATTATTAAAACTTTTATGACTAAACTATTGTTATCTAGAAAATTAAAATAAATTTGCTTACAAAAAAGATTTTCGAATAAAGGTTGATATACCGCTAAACGAGCAACCAACAAACAAATCTTTTTAAAATTTAATTGATAAGCTCTGCCGTTTTAAATTTATTATTGTATTTTTTTTTTCGTTTTTAATAAGGTAATGTTTATTAGAATCGAAACTGTGGATAAACTCTCTGAATCCATCTTGTGTCATTGTTTACTTCAAATACACTTGACCGTGTCAGTCATTTTCAAGAACCAATGTGATGTCTGTCTACGAAGCAGAATATGTTTATCTACGCCATGGTATTCTTTGTTTTGTTTTTTGTTTTCATCAGCTATCTGACGACAGTACACAAAGAAAGAGTATAAAAAGAAAATATATTTGACAATTCTTACTAGAGAAATAGAAAATAATTATCGAACATTTATATACTTTTATAAAACAGTCTTAATAATAATATTAGTGGAATGTGCAGTTATTTGACGTGGTGCTGGCGAACAAGATGCGATACGACTAACTGAAACAAAAGTCATTTATTCGTAGGGCGAACCGGGATAAGTTAGGCTACCAATAGTGACATGGTAGTGTTACTGAGATGACAGACAGTCTACACACACAACATAAAATGAGGATTTTTTTTTCATGGAGAGAAGGAATACATCTGATAACATATTCCGCGGGAAACGGTACTTGGGTTGACAGAAAAAACACAATATACAATAGAAAATGTTTTTTTTTTCGTGACGAGTGAAGGAATACATTTAATTCAAAATGAAGAATGTACATGAAATGAAAGACAGGCAAGAAAAAGTGATTTGAGAAAAGACTTGAACAATTTGGAAACTCAAAGAAGAAATACGTATTTTTTGGTCAACTATATATTTGAAAGAAGAATATTGTACTGGTTAACAAGCTTGCTTCGGTAGATCAATTACTACTGAATAGTGAATTCGATCCTCACTAGATGCACTCTAATTTTGTCCTTGTCCTACGCTTAGCAATTAATTTGAGTACACCGGCCTGGTGTAATGGTTAGCAAACATGTATCGCGTGATCAGATACCACCAAATAGTCAGTTCGATCCTCACTAGGTGCACCAAACTGTCGACCTTGGCTACGTTTCGCCAATAATTTGATAATTTCGCCGTGGTACAGTCTCAGGCATTATTCCTTACATCCTGTTAGTCTCGATATACAGGTCCTTGTATTTGGACAATTTCTCGATAATTTTCACAGATGTGTTTCTCTGGGTTGTTACCGATATGTCAATAAGCATACGCTTGTTTCGCTAGATCAGTTACCGCTGAATAGTGAGTTCGATCCTTACTGGGGGTTCGATGTGATGTAACGTTTAGTAAGCGTGTCCCACGAGATCATTTTCGACTGAATAGTGAATTGATCCTCACTCGGTGCCCCATACATTCGACCTTAATCCGCATCTACGCTGCGTTTCGCAAATCGTTTGAGCACTCCGAGGTGGTGTAATGGTTAGCCCGCTTGTCTCGCTAGATCAGCTACGACTGAATAATGAGTCCGATCCTCACTGGGGGTTCTATACTTTCGAGTTTAATCGGCATCTAAACTACGTTTCGCAGATCAGTTATGACTGAATAGTGTGTTGGTTCCGCATTGGGTGCTCCATACTTTCGACATTGTTCCATATCTAAGCTAAGTTGCGCAAATCATTTGAGCAACGTTTAGGAAACTAAATATATATTGAACGAAATTATATGAATTCAACTATGCTATGGGGCATGCCAATTCAAACTGACAGGTAAATAAAAGCAAATCGATCTGATATTATCATAAAAGACAAGACATTCAGAAAGTGTATGCTTATTGACATATCAGTAACATCCCAGAGAAACGCATCTGTGAAAATTATCGAGAAATTGTCCGGATACAAGGACCTGGATATTGAGACAACAGGATGTAAGGAATGATGCCTGAGACTGTACCAATAGTAATGGGAGCCATGGGACAAGTGAGAAAAGGAATAGACTATTTTACTAATAGTGTTAGAGGAAACATCAACATACAAATTGCCCAGGAGATCGCCCTACTAGGAACATCCCATATACTAAGCAAAGAATACTCCTATAGAGTTTAAGGACCATAGCTTGAACCCAGCTCTACAAGATAAAAATCAGGAAACATAACATACACAAATAATAATAATAATAATAATAATAATAATAATAATAATAATAATAATAATAATAATAATAAACAGGCGTGTACGTCTGGTACTAAATATCGAGCTAAACTCACAAAACAGAATATCAGCCATAAACACAATGGCTGTCCCTGTGGTGCAATACAGCTTTAACGTCCTTAACTGGATCATAGCTGAAATTAAGCGAATGGACGCCAAAACGAAAAAGCTCCTCACTTGCTACCGCATGCATCATTCCAAAGCTGATGTTAGATCCGAAGTAGGCATAGGATTAGTTCAACTAGAACTGTCCTACAAAACTACAACAATTGGCCTCCAAAGATATTTGGAAACTACAGAAGACTGGATGATGGTATGTGTCAAGGAACACGAAAGTAGTAACGTCTTTACACCGTAATAAAGGAAGCCAACAAATACAAAATGGAGTTTCAAATGGGCGCAGAAATACTAGTACGGCGCGGTAAACCGACTGAAGCTGCAAAATACTTAAAAAAGAAAGCAAAGACAGATGCAACCGACCAGATACACAAACAATGGCAAGATAAACCGCTTCATGGTCAATTCTCTGCCCGTACCAAACAAGCTGACCTAGACAAAAACCGTACCCATCAGTGGCTACGTAGTGCAAGGTTGAAAGCTGAAACTGAAGGTTTTATCCTTGCTGCACAAGACCAATGCTTGTTAACTAGGAATTATCAAGCACATATACTAAAATACTGTGTTAGACCAAAATGCAGATTCTGTGATCAATATCTAGAAACCACTGATCATCTTGTATTAGGTTGCACGATATTGGCACCCGCTGAGTATAAAAACGGGCATGACAGAGTGGGCCAATAACTGCACTGGAAAATTTGTAACTCCTACGGGAAGGAAACTGAAAGAAACTGGTACGAACACCACCCAGACCCGGTTACGGAGATAGGATCTGTTACAATTCCATGGGACTAAACAATACACACTGACAGAACAATCAAAGCCAACCGCCCAGACATTGTTATTAAAGACCACAAACAAAAAAATGCCTCCTTATTGATATGGCAGTCCCTGCAGACTGCATTGTATCTTTGAAGATATTCAAAAAGCTGTCAAAATACAAGGACCTTGAAATAGAAATCTCAAAAATGTGGCACATGGGAACATCAACAATTCCTGTTGTATTTGGAGCCTTAGCATTGGTTGGAAAAAATGCCAGTAGACTAATAGAAGGGATCCCTGGAAGTCCATGCCTCAAAAAGATACAAATAATTATTCTGGCAAGTACGGCCCACACTTTACGAAGGGCTTTATCTATCTAATATTTTTTTTTGCAGTGGAAACTGTCATGATACCATATCTAATCTTAGGTCCCTGGGCGGGGCCCGGAAAGAAATGTGTAAACGGCAGATGTCAAAGGAAATAATAATAATAATAATAATAATAATAATAATAATAATAATAATAATAATAACAAGCAGACGTAGACAAAAACCGCACCCATCAGTGGCTACGTAGTGCAGGGTTGAAAGGTGAAACTGAGAGTTTTATAATTGCTGCACAAGACCAATGCTTGTTAACTAGGAATTGTCAAGCACATATACTAAAATACTGTGTTAGACCAAGATGCAGATTCTGTGACAAATATCCAGAAACCATTGATCATCTTATATCAGGTTGCACGATATTGGCATCCACTGAATATAAAACTCGGCATGACAGAGTGGGCCAATACCTGCACTGGAAAATTTGCAACTCCTATGGGAAGGAAACTGGAAGAAATTGGTACGAACACCACCCTGACCCGGTTTCGGAGATAGGACCTGTTACAATTCTATGGGACTACACAATATACACTGACAGAACAATCAAAGCCAACCGCCCAGACATTGTTATTAAAGACCACAAACAAAATAAGTGCCTCCTTATTGATATGGCAGTCCCTGCAGACTGCAATGTGTCTTTGAAGATATTCGAAAAACTGTCAAAATACAAGGACCTTGAAATCGAAATCTCAAAAATGTGGCACATGGGAACATCAACAATTCCTGTTGTAGTTGGAGCCCTTGGACTGGTTGGAAAAGATTCCAGTAGGCTGATTGAAGGGATCCCTGGAAGTCCATGCCTCAAAGAGATACAGAAAATTGTTCTGAAAAGTACAGCCCACACTTTACGAAGGGCTTTATCTATGTAATTATTTTTTTATTTTTCTTGCAGTGGAAAGTGTCATGATGCCATTTCTAACCTTAGGTCCCTGGGCGGGACCCGGAAAGAAATGTTTAAACGCCAGATATCAAAGGAAATAAAAATAATAATAATAATAATAATCTACGACAACCGGTCTTAAAATATACTTGGAAACTACAGGAATCTGGATGATGATCTGTCTCAAAGAAAATGAAAGAAACAAGAATATTTATTCAACAATAAAAGAAGCTAACAATTTCAAAATGGAATTTCAAGCGTGTCTGGTAATTTCACTGACATCAAATCATCGCGAGGAATTTTCACCACGAGAAAAGTTCACCGTAAAAGAAGAAAAATTAAACAATTTTGCATTTTATTGATCAACGTATCCAAAATATTTTTAAATAGTGAATAATTACTGGCATTATACATTTTAATTTAATTTAAAACTTGGATTTCTAATCTAAATAAATTAAAAAAATCAGCAATTTCTCTCTGCCGGTCCGTTGTCTGAAACACCTCTAACTCGGGCGACATTTTCTCTATATGTACATATACCTTTTTGCAATCAGGATGATCTCGGGAAGAGTCTGCCCTTCATCTTGTGTTGAACATCCAGCATTGGATATCGATATTCGAATGAGGAGGAAACAGTTAAAAATTCAAATTAAATTTTTTTGCAAAATATATATTGAGTTTAATGTAACACAAAACTCTGTGAATTTAAGATAAAATGTTTTAAATTCAGTTTAAACTATCTCCAAAACTTTGCGAATTGAATAAATCAAATTTATTTATTTAAAATGCCAAGAAAACCTGAGTTAAATGGAAAGGATTCGTGACGTTAAGTTTTGAAATTCGGCCGAGTTCTGATTTGAAGAACTCAACTCAATTGATGTTCCACGGAATTTGCGATTTGAAGAACTCAATTATCGACTTGAATTGTGAAACTATGGCGGTGAACTTACCCATAAACAATCTCATGTGATTGAAGAATGCATATAAATCATATTATACTTCCAGTGGCGGCAGAGAACCTATCAAAGAATTCAAAAGAAAATGTAATAGACATAATACAAAAATGGCAAGATAATACTCTTCATGTTCAATACTCAATCCGTTCCAAACAAAATGTTGATAAACTCCGTACCCATCACTGGTTACGTAGTGCAAGGTTAAAAGCTAAAAACGAAAATGTTATTCTCTCTGCACAGGACCAGTTCTTGCCAACGAAAAATTATCAAGTACACATACAGAATAATTGTTAAAGCGAAATTTAGATTGTTTGATAAATAACCAGAACCAATTGACAATATTTTATCAGGTTGCAAGGTTGTAGTGCCCACTGAATCAAAATCTCGGCGTGATAGTGTTGGCTAAAAGCTGCACTGGAATATATGTAACTTTTACGGGAAGGAAACTGCAAGTAACTGGTATAAACATCACCCAGACCCTGTTACTGATATAGGACCTGTAACAATTTTATATGATTTTACAATAGATACAGAGAGAGAGAGAGAGAGAGAGAGAGAGAGAGAGAGAGAGCAATCAAAGCTAAACGCCCAGACATCGGAATCAAAGACCAGAAAAACAGAATATACTTTCTTATTGATATGGCAGTTCCTGCAGATTATAATGTTTCTTCGGAGATCTTTAAAAAATGGTAATAATAATTAAGGGAAAGAAACTACAAGAAACTTGTACAGATATACGACCGGAAACAATTTTATGAGGCTTTACAATACAAACAGAACAATCAAATCTAATCGCCCAGACATCGGGATCAAAGACCAGAAAAACAGAATATACTTTCTTATTGACAGTGCAGTTCCTGCATATTATAATGTTTCTTCGGAGATCTTTAAAAAATGGTAATAATAATTAAGGGAAAGAAACTGCAAGAAACTTGTACAGATATACGACCTAAAACAATTTTATGAGGCTTTACAATACAAACAGAACAATCAAATCTAATCGCCCAGACATCGGGATCAAAGACCAGAAAAACAGAATATACTTTCTTATTGATATGGCAGTTCCTGCAGATTATAATATTTCTTTGGAGATCTTTAAAAAATAGTAATAATAATTAAGGGAAAGAAACTGCAAGAAACTTGTACAGATATACGACCTAAAACAATTTTATGAGGCTTTACAATACAAACAGAACAATCAAATCTAATCGCCAGACATCGGGATCAAAGACCAGAAAAACAGAATATACTTTCTTATTGACATGGCAGTTCCTGCAGATTATAATATTTCTTTGGAGATCTTTAAAAAATAGTAATAATAATTAAGGGAAAGAAACTGCAAGAAACTTGTACAGATATACGACCTAAAACAATTTTATGAGGCTTTACAATACAAACAGAACAATCAAATCTAATCGCCCAGACATCGGGATCAAAGACCAGAAAAACAGAATATTCTTTCTTATTAACATGGCAGTTCCTGCAGATTATAATGTTTCTTTGGAGATCTTTAAAAATAGTAATAATAATTAAGGGAAAGAAACTGCAAGAAACTTGTAGAGATATATGATTTGAAACAATTTTATGAGGCTTTACAATACAAACAGAACAATCAAAGCTAATTGCCCAGACATCCTGATCAAAGTCCATATTAACAGAATATACTTTCTTATTGACATGACACTTCCTGCAGATTGTAATGTAGCTTTGAATGTCTTGAAAAAAACTCTCAGAACACATGGATCTTGAAATGGAAATATACAAAATGTGACATATTCCAGTTGTAGTTTGATGCCTGGATTTGGTTGGATACGAGTTCTGATAGACTCATTGAAGAGATTCTTCGTAGCCAAATGCCTTAAAGAAATACAAAATATTGTACGCAAAATTACAGCTCACACATTACGAAGAGCCTTATCTATGTAAAATGCGTTTGATCTTATTTTTCTTTTTACAAAAATGATCACTGGATAATGTCATGACGCTATTTCTAAACTTAGGTCTCTGTTTGGGACCCGGAAATAAAGTAAACAACAATCACAAATGAGATCATTATAATAATAATGATAATAATTAGAACGCTTGTGCCTCATGACTTTTAATCTTAATTGATTGGGTGGGTTATCATGTATATGTCATATCTTGGGGAAATGATATAGGCTACAGTAAATATCCTGTTCACGTTTATTCCTGATATTCTTGGAGTTAACAACTTGAGTATGTCCCCTAGGGTTTGACAAAATGTGTATATTTTATTCAGGAGTGTCGAGAGGGTTGATTTTTGTAAGTTTGAATTGAGCTGGGTGTTATTTTTAGATATTTCGGAACACCCTCATTTAGTGACCGTCTGAGCGGGTGTGCTAAACTGATCTGAAGACATATCTCTAATGATTGCGCTGATTTTATCAAAACCTACCCGGCCCTTGCGTACTTTTAATTTTGACGCATGCGCCGGATGTACAGGCTGCGATGGATAAATTGTCATCTCATTGGCGCAAAACTTCAACTAACACTGACATCACATTTTAAAAGATATATATACCAAAATTACACAAAAAATATCTTGAAACAGTACAGAGTAAATTCATTCAATTAAATCGGCATTGACTTCAACTACGACCTCCAACACCTTCGGAATCTCCTGTAACTCTTCTAGACGGTCTCCTTGATTAATTTGGTGATTGCTGCCTAATCCTTGCTTTCATTTCATTTTTGGTCATACAGTGCGTTTTGCTGATCTATCGCTCAATTGCACCCTATACATAATAATCAAGTGGGTTGCAGTCGTAAATGTTAAGCACAGTTCACTATATATATATATATATATATATATATATATATATATATATATATATATATGAAGATATAATAGCAAATCAGTTTTTCTGTGTACATAAAATAAATTTTGATGTAAGATCTAAAAAATACGAATATATTTTGTGTTAATCATTGTTACATTATTAGTTCAATTATATTACCTCTGTACAAGGGTTCAAAAGTACTCGAGAACTATCATCAAAAAACACACAAACATTTGTATAATACACACACACACACACACACACACATATATATATATATATATATATATATATATATATATATATATATGTATGTATGTATCTATGTATGTGTATATATATTGCTCCAATTATTATTTTCTTTATCATGATTATTATTATACTTGTCAAACATTTGGATATAAACACGCATTCACATTCTCAAGCATACCTATCTATTTATCTATCTATCTTAGTAAGTTCGTATGTATGTACGTATGTATGTTCGTATGTATGTACGTATGTATGTTCGTATGTATGTATGTATGTATGTATCTATCTATCTGTGTTTTGTGTGCGTGATGCTTTGTGTGATGATGGGTTGCAGGTAGGGTTGTAATTCGCTATTTTCTTGAAACACCGAATGGACACATCGCCTCTCCTTTAATTCGGAACGCCACAATGATAGTGACGCTTGTTTAAAGTACTGTTTCTTAAACCTTTTTTTTCTCAATCATGTTTCCATTTTTTATGACTAAACTTTTGGCGACCCGAGGTATTCACCAACTACCTTGACAAAACATCCGTTGTCACTGCACTCGCCGCAATGGCGTCGCGGGCGCGTTTTATTACCGCAGCGCATGCGTGCCGCATCATGTTAAATATTGGGCGTTTGGGAAATAACATAGAAACTGAAATTAAAGGCTTGAAATTTAATTTACGCGATCCCAGCATTTTTTCCCCCCAATTCGGGCCACGCCTCATAGTTTAAAAAGTTTTGCCTTAAAGAGTCGAATGCACAACTTGAAACAGGATTGACCAACAAAACTCAAACAACATAAATGAAAAATACCAGAATTGTTTTCTTCTTTTTCTCGAAATCTCATTTTCTGATGAAGCATTAATAAAAGTGAAACAAGTATAAAAGCTTGATAAACGTTTCCTATTTGTCCATTATCTTATTCTCTCGTATTCCCATCCATATGATATATATATATATATATATATATATGTAAATCATCAAGTCTGAAACCTCAACAGAATGCAGAAAGCACTGGACAGCCGTTTCGTCCTATATTTGGGCTCATCAGCAGTGCGTGTCCACTACCGAGAATTGAAACGCTGACAGTTATGTTGTCAAGCAAACATCCTACCAACTGTGCAAACGGGCCTAGGTGACGAAGGGGTAGCAAACCACTGAATATAGAACCACTCGCTCACATAATCCATGGTGGAACTCTACTGAGATTCTCTCTAACCATAGGACTGTGCCCCCTGGAGCCACGACTACTATCACCAAGCCGCTCATTCTAGAGCATTAGAAGCCGGTTTAAGCAATGATATACACATGATAGAAATTATTAGGAGGATTTGATAATTATATTTAAGTAATTCATCAAGTCTGAAACCTCAACAGAATGCAGAAAGCACTGGAAAAAAAGCTCCAGGGGGCACAGTCCTATGGTTAGAGAGAATCTCAGTAGAATTCAACCACGGATTATGTGAGCGAGCAGCGCTATATTTAGTCTGATTTGCTACCTCTTCCGAGGCCCGTTGGAACAGTTGGTATGATGTTTGCTTGACAACCTAACTGTCAGGGTTTCAATTCTCGGTAGTGGATGCGCACTGCTGGCGAGTCCCAAATACAGGACGAAACGGCCGTCCAGTGCGTTCTGCATTCTGTTGAGGTTTCAGACTTGATGAATTACTTTAATATAATTATCAAATCCTTCTAATAATTGATATATACATATGCGTGTGTGTTAAGATATTTTATTATCATACGTTATTTATATAGACACAAACATTAAAAGCTGTTATAATAAACAGTATTAACAACAATTACCGGCCTGAATGTCCGACAAATTTTCATGGAAAATATGTGTACCCCGAGAGGTATCGAACCTGTATCCTATACGGAACCGTCATATAACTTGGCGTGCTGTACCATTTTAACTGTGAAGGAATGTCTTGTTAGCAAGTTCCATTTTACTGCTTTTAAACTACAAACTTCACAATTTCCCTCGAACGTCCGTATCTGATTCTCATATGTATTTATAGATAGATAGTTATATAGATACAAAGAGAGATAGACATAGAGTCAGAGAGCGATATAAACAAAGAGATAGATATGTGGCTTAGCACCATATCAGGTATATTATCGATTTTGTAACTGAGGGTTTGATGCGAATGACTTATGAAAAATGACTTTGTATTTTCTTTACAACACGTTTTTTTTTTCTCTTTTCAGATTCAATTAATATATGTTCCTCCTCCTCCTCCTCCTCCTCTCTCGCTCTTTCGTTCTTGTTCCCATATCTTTATTTTACTTGGAAAAAATTATTCCTTTAGCGGATTGATTATCTTCGTCTTCTGTCGGATGAGTCTGGGCTGTGTCGCCATTTTGCCTGGCAGCAATGGACGCCGACGAACGTCGAAGGAAAACATATGTGACAAGGCGATGAAATATTCATAACAGAATTGTTACTGTTGCTTCTTCGGGTTCGAGAGTAGACAAAAAAATAAAACGGAATGCTCGAAACCAAAAAGACAACGAAAACCCCAAAATGAAGATGGAATAGACGTATTTGAAAAGTCAGCGAAAACCACTCCCGATGAGGTGAACGATGAGAGAAGGATAGAGAATAAAATATATCATCGAAAACACACACACATATGAATATATATATATATATATATATATATATATATATATATATATATATACACACACACACACACACATATGAATATATATATATATATACACACACACACATATGAATATATATATATATATATATATATATATATATATATATATACACACACAAACACACAAACACACATATGAATACACACACACACACACACACACACACACACACATATATATATATTCAGACACGTTTTTTTTTTATATTTACGTGAAAGATTCATGGAAGATTGAAGTTTATTAGCAGTAAATTCGACCTTGCAAACCGAACGATCCTCTGTGGCCGAATCAGTTAAAAGGCACGTCAGGCTATATGACGGTTCCGTATAGGATACAGGTTCGAATCTTGTCGGAGGACGAATATTTCCTATGAAAATTTCTCGGATATTCAGGCCGGTAAATGTTGTTTCACACTGTTTATTATAAACAGAGCATTTACTTAAATATTTGTATATATAGGGTGACCCCAAAAAACGTGAATTTTTGAAGTGCGTATTGCCAGACATGAGCAAGTGGCAACACTGCGAGTTCAGTGACCTTGAGCAAGTAAACATTTCGCCATTTTAGTAACGAGAATGAAATTCACAATATCCCAGCTGAGATGTTGCAGCAGTCAATGAGGAATCTCAACAGCAGATTTCAAGAATGCATTCCTACAGGAGGACGCCATCTACAGCACGTAATTTTAAAAAAATGAAAATTCCATCATTGTTTCTTAAATGGCATATTTTAAGGTTTCAATTTTCTATGAATTAAATATTTTTCTTACATCACTCTTGGTTTTATTGGATTATTAAAAAGTTCCCGTTTTTTGGGGTCACCCTATATAAAAAGAATGTTAAACATAAAAAAATGCCTTAAAATAATTGTCATACATTTTCCATTTCATATATATATATATATATATATATATATATATATATATATATATATATATATATATAGTCTTAAGGTGTGTTATATTTATGGGATAAAGTGCTCGATATCACATATAGACCGTGTGTAAATATAAGAGAGGACAATTAGAGGCGACAGGCTGTTTCATTATAGACGCAATCGTCAGCCCTGATGATTGCTTCAGTGTTCATTATATATATATATATATATATATATATATATATATATATATATATATATACTGGAATAATCATTACGAGCCGGCGTTAGGTGAAACCTAGGTAGTTTTGACTGGCTAGTTTGGATAGAAGCTTACTTTTTAAATTTTTTTTTGTTTTACTTCTTTTTCACATGGATTTAATTTCTTTTGCAGATTAAAAATATCTTTGAGAGTTTTGGCGATTAACAAAGATGGCCGACCAAGAAGCATGCTCCAGGATTGAACAGCGGTCAGTTATCAAGTTTTTGGTTGCTGAAGGGTGCAAACCAGTTGAAATTCATAGGAGAATGTCAACTGTGTATGGTGCCACATGTTTCACTGAAATTTTACTTTATTTATTGAATGACCCTCACATATATATATATATATATATATATATATATATATATATATATATATATATATATATATATATATATATATTATTATTATTATTATTATTATTATTATTATACTTTTTCAAACTTAAGGATGTTATTTTTAGGTTCGAAGTTGTGGATGAACTGGCCGATTTTCATATTTTCATATTTTGTTCAAAATATTTTGTTTTTATTCAAGTACTTTCGATTTTCCGGTCATTATCAAGAACCAATATGGTGTCTGTGTGATATTTTTTTAACTCCTTTGTCTGCATCTTGGTATTTATTAGGACGCTGGTTGCGTGAAATTGTCGAACGTGACGTCATGTGTTACTGCTATTCGGAACGAAGCAATAGAAAAAGAATGCGATTTATTTATTTAACCACGACTTCAGGCATAATACTCAACATATTTTACTAAACATCTGTCTATATTTCTAAGACGAGTTAGAACTACAACGCAAACATCATACCTCTGGGCCAGCAGCGACGAAGACGAAACAAACTAAATTCAATATAGCGCATCTACTCCTAATTCCGTTGGTGATTCTAAAACATGCATATATAACGCACCGGAATGGGCCCCAAGAGCAACGTCTTCTTTCACCAAGCCGCTCTATCGAGAGCATTAAAAGTTAAATCAAACATAGGTTTATTAGTATTAGAATATTTTGGAGAGTTGAATAATTTATCATAATAATTCATAGTCTAAAACAACAATACTCCATAGAATGCACTGGACGGCCGTTTTCGCGCGCATCCGCTACCGATAATCGAACCCAGACTGTTACGATAAAACGCAAGCGTCATACAACTGGACCAGCGGGCCTCTTGTAAGGATGAAGAAATTAACAAGACTCAATATAGTTCTGCTACTCTTAATGTACATCTGTGTGTGCGTATCTGTGTTTGTATATGTGTGTGTGGTTGCGTGTTGGTGCGTGTAAGTGTGTGCATAATACGGGAAATTTTCAACCTAAATGAACCTAAATAAATGGCTAATAAGTAGCATCGTATTATACAGAAGTACACGTTTTCAGATACATTTACTCAGCTTCAGAAACCTTATGACTGCGAATACACACAGTCTTGTTCACAAGATAAGGTTCGATCTTTTTTTTTCATTTGTTTCTCTTCGTTCATAATCAAGACACTCACCTTTTCCATTTTCGTAGTGGATTACTATATGAAAATATAATAAATTCACATGAAACAGAAAAGTATGATAGATTAAATAAAATGTATTATCGGTTATTTTAATTTATTTGCAAATAAGTTTCGAAACGTATATTAGAAAGAAAATTCAATGGCTAAACAACAGATTCATTTTCCTTCATTAATATCCTGAAAAATTTAACATTTTACAAAAATATACAGGGTGTTGCAGCAAAATCCTACACTTGAAAAAAAAAGAAAACGAAATAGGCAATAAAAACAAAAGTTGTATATGCAGATACTCGACAGTTTATTTAGCAAACAGTTAGAGGTACATTGTACATTATTTTCAATGTAACCGCCGGCGGCGGCGACCACCATCTCAAGGCAGGCGCGAAATGTGTCACACGCTTTGGCGACCATGTCTTTGCCCATAGCGGCGAACGCCTCCAGGATGGCAGCCTTCAGAGATTCGACCATATTGCGGGCGTGCTTGTTTGTCTTCGTCTCGATGACACCCCAAAAGAAATAGTCAAGAGAATTGCAGTGAGGTGAGGAGGGCGGCCACAAGTCCGGCGACCAGAGGTGGTAAACATTGTTGAGTAGCCACGTCTTGGCCTTGTGTGTAGGAGTTGAGTCCTGCTGGAAGACGTAGGGGCGTCCGGCGGCGATCTTTTCCATTCAGAGCTTCACCATTCTCCACTCTCTCAGAATAAGTATACTTTAGACGAGTCCAACTTGTGTAAAAAGGGGAGAGCCCCACAACAGATATATATCCTATGACAAGATGAAACGCTTTTTATCCTCTTGGACTTCATCAGGTTAAAATCCTTTAGATGTTTATTTAACTACACATGAGAACGTATGAGGGGGTAACGTTGGAATTTTAAACTTCAAAACTGCTTTTCTTATATCTTTTTTTTTAAATACAGTAGAATATAGTAGAATCCCTGACAACCGGACTAAGAAGGTTCTCCTAATATGAGGCGTTATATTTAGATTAAAATAAAAGTATTGACATCAGGTTTAACATTTAGTTTTAATGTTTTATAGTAAACAAAATAAGCTAACAGTGAGTGAAATATAATGGAATTGATTCCGGATATGAGAGATTCCGGATATGAGAGATTCCGGGTATGAGGTATTCCGGATATGAGAGATTCCGGATATGAGAGATTCCGGGTATGAGGGATTCCGGGTATGAGGAATTCCGGATATGAGGGATTCCGGATTTGAGAGATTCCGGGTATGAGGGATTCCGGATATGAGGGATTCCGGATATGAGAGATTCCGGGTATGAGGGATTCCGGATTTGAGAGATTCCGGGTATGAGGGATTCCGGATATGAGGGATTCCGGATATGAGAGATTCCGGGTATGAGGGATTCCGGATATGAGGGATTCCGGATTTGAGAGATTCCGGGTATGAGGGATTCCGGATATGAGGGATTCCGGATATGAGGGATTCCGGATATGAGAGATTCCGGGTATGAGGGATTGCGGATATGAGAGATTCCGGATAGGAGAGATTCCGGATATGAGAGATTCCGGATATGAGAGATTCCGGGTATGAGGGATTCCGGATATTGAGAGATTCCGGATATGAGAGATTCCGGGTATGAGGGATTCCGGGTATGAGGGATTCCGGATATGAGGGATTCCGGATTTGAGAGATTCCGTGTATGAGGGATTCCGGATATGAGGGATTCCGGATATGAGGGATTCTACTGTATATGTTTTGGTCTATAGTCTCGATAATTTCGTTTCTTTTCGTTTATGTTTTTTTTTAACATTCGTTGTTAAGTAAACACCGCTGCGATAATATAAGAAATACAAAGGAATTTTTGTATATCTTCTATTTTGCAAAAGTATTGAGTTACCTATGATATCTGGACCACAGCGCTGTTGCATAGATGGTATTGACGAAAAGGACGGATTCTTTTTCTTACTCGTTCTTATTAGAAAATAGACGCGGACGTGCCAGCATGGATTCTAAGAGCTAGCTTCAAAATTCCTGCGGCCCTCTGTGGAATTCTCGTCGTTTTGGATTTATATCCAAAACTCAGACAAAGATAATCCATCACTGTCAGAATATCAAGCCCTTGAAGTATTCTGACCAATTGATGATCATCCTGGTGTTGGATTTCGCATTCTGAACATAAACCATTCTGTTTACCCAAACATATTTGAAAATAAAAATTAAGTTTAAAATTTGTGACACGTTTCATCACGTAGGACTTCATCAAATTACACATAAGCACAAACGACAACATAAACGAAAACATATCTTTAGTCCCGAAGGATGAATGTTAAGGGGTCTCCCCTTTTCACACAAATGGACTCACCCAAGGTATACATATACTACTACCAGTGAATATCCGGACAGTCTATAAAAGAAGAGGGTAGCACAAGAGTCACAGTTAGCGAGCTCGTAGACTCAGTTAGGAGTCATACCGCGATACTTCAATACCTAGACTGTATATATATATTATAGCTACTAACCTGCTTTCCTGGATCTACTAACCCGTATTACCAGTTTGTATTATTACGTTAATACATTTATTTTCCTTATCCATTCCTGGCGTTTGTTATTCATTGATATCGGATTCCTCCCGGAATCCACAACAATGAAACCCATCACAGGAAATTTTTATACACTTTGTTATTGATATTTCTAACATTGTTCTGGTATATAAAAAAATATATCTTTTTCGCATATATTTTCATTGGAATAATTTATATTTAAATACAGTCCAAGAGACAGATCTGTGGACTGTAGATTTTCTCAAAATATAAGGATATTCTCTACCGTTTATTTAAAGTATGTCAGTATGTAAGAACGTGGTTTGAAAATTTCATAGGTTGATTTTAAATGAGCAATGCTAGAGCTGTGAAAACTTGCATGGATTAATTTCAACACTTCTTAATAATTGCATTGCTCTTACCAGGTAAACTGATATCTGATTCTTCAAAGAAGACAGTTGATCCTTTTGTGCAAAGTCATCAACAACAGATATGACGTCATGATCACTGCAATAATCATTTGCAGTCAAGGGTATTTTTTTCATGTTGGGGAACAGATGATAGTCAAGTCAGAAGAAGAGTAAGGGCGATCAACCAGTTTAAAGCCACATTCACGCACAGCAACTATGGAAACCAAGGACTTGCGTGCTGGAGCATTGTCCTGATGAAACAAGACACATTTTTTCATGTTTCCTCTGGGTTTTGTCTTTTAGCCTTTTGTAACTGCCTCGGCAAGTATCACTGGCTCAAAATTACCGCCTGTCACTAGACACGCACGCGCAATTGTCACCCACCTTTCACCAAATTTTGATACAATGGATCCACTTCCTTTCAAACCTGTTTTTTTTTTTATTCGGCTGGGAATCAGTTTTGGAGAGTAGAACGTGTCTATGAGAATGCTGCCCAGCTCACACAGCTCAATGTCGATTAATTTAAGGAAAACGCACATTGCCTAGCGAAGCAAAACTAATTTTAACTAAAAATAACAAATCTTTATTCAACAAAACAAAATTCCTATGCAGTCATATCAAATGTCACTCTATCGAAGCCCCATTCGCAATCGTGTTACTTTTCATCCAGCAATCAATAACGCCCGTTAAACCCGCATCTCTCCCTTTTTCTCTCTCCACCGTGATCTTACCCCTAACCGGATGCTGTTTTTTAAAATAATGATCACCCCGTACAAGGCCGCGGGGCCAGTCGAGGTAGAGTATTACAGTAAGTTTACGCGGATAAGAGAGGAAAGTAACAATTAACTCTAGACTTGAACAGGTTAAGCTTGTCGTAATCGGGGTAACATCCTCTCAGTAACCCCCTTGCATCCTAGTTGCTTTTATCTTGTTTTGGTTCGCGGGAAATAGCTGTTCCAGTGGAACTTTTTTCAACAATGGATCACGGAGGAAATGTAAGTGGTTTGCTACAAGTGGCATGGCTGGTTCTAGCGAAACTAAGGAATGTACTTCGTCCGAGTACTTTTCATGTTAGTAGCGATAGAACAGGGAACGGCTTGTCATACCCTTCCTTTGAGAGAGAGGCTAGAGGGTGGAAAATAATTGGTCACCAAAAAGAACTCAGAGACGTTTCAGACTCTATCAAGCCTGGAATGTGAAGACTAGATGGCTGTCGCCCAAATATGACAACAGTACTCCATTTTCGGCCTGGTCTGGCTTTTGTAAAAATAGAGGATAATATGCGGAACCAGGTACTTACTGGATTGGTATAAGGAACCGTTCATTTTTCCTGCATTTCTTTTTGCGATTGATCATACGAACGAGTATCACTTCAGGTCAGGTGTGAGTTTAAGGTCCAATACCCTCTCAAGGGACGGTACATCCCCGAGTCGACATCAATTCAGCGAGACTGGTGGTACTTCGTGGTCTGATCGGCGATGATGGAATGCAACTAGTTTCGTTTTCGAGGTATTGAATGTAACCAGCCAGTCTTTCTCCCCTTGAGAAGTTAGTGCTAGATCAGGTGAGATATCAGCTGCCAATCGCTGATCTCCAAGAGTCTAGAAGTACACCCGTATATAATTGTATCATCGGCATAGATGTTCACAAATGACCTGACTATATTCTTTCGCGTATCATTTACGCAAAGCAAAACAAGGTTAATCCGAGAAGTGGCCTCTGAAGTACGCCTGCGTTGACCATCAGAAACCCAGAGGACAGGAAGTTAATAACTACGTTCTGGTATCTAACCGATAGAAAAATAAAACCCTTCTAATAATTCAATAACTTGAGTTCTTGAGCAGAAAACCTTTGTGCTACACTTGTCAAATACCTTCCGAATATATAATGTTATAGTCCTGGAGGTGTGTTTGTCGTTAAGAGCCTCACTAATTCTGTGAGTAATGTTAATTAGGACATCAGCAGTGGATCAGGACGATAGAAACCCGTACTGATCATCGCTCAATAGATGATTCTTAACGACATTTTCGATGACTTTCTTGTTTATTATAGCCTCAGAAATATTCCTGGAGAAATTCAGTTGACTGCTGGATTTATACCGGGAGGGAGGAGATCTCTCGCTTGAAGCCAGGGCATACATTTGGCTTAAAAGAGGTCGATCTCTGTGAAGTTTATTTTTTTCGCGTCGTATCACAAGTAATAAAAACAGAAACACGGTTTCCCAAGGCAAACAACGGAACTGACCTTCACGATAAAGAAAGATCTAATTAGTGTGCGATCCATGTCGAAGTCAATAAGCTAACTCAGCGCTTTTACGACCGTGTATTGAAAGAAGGCCTACTTCATATCGCCGCAATAGAAGTTTTCTGGCGAAACAAACAGTCCTATCGCGAAGTACATTTGTCGACACAGTGTGGGTTCCGAAGAACCACCTACTTGTCTGATGGTATATCATTATTTCGGCATTGTAAACCAGGCGGGCAAGACTACAGGGATAATTAACCTCATGTGCTCAGATGGTGTTTCTCAAAAGGTCACGTAACGGCGCCACTAACGCACGTGAACAGTCAAGGAGAGATAGCTAGTCTGAAGCCGATAGAACACATCAAGCCATTCACACTTTACAATATCAAAAAGGATTTCTAAGAATATACAATGGGGGGATATTCATAGATATTCAATTTTTTAGTTTATTCTACTTTTAACTAAAGAATAAAGATACTTTTCATATAATTGACTATACACAGATACATAATAATTATATATACAGAGAAAACAGAAAGAAATCATCTAATAGAAATAAACCCCATTTATCTATGTTCAACTAAAAAAAAAATACATAATCTTCATTTAATACTTTATAGAATAGCCATTATTCATTTCTACAGTAACCAACCTCTTTCTTGAGGTTCTCAATAAATGATTTTCAAATTTTAATTGGTATTTTGTTCCATTCTTCTTCGCATATGGTTTTCATGTCCGGGATGTTTGTTGAAGCAACTGTGGACGGTTTTCTCAAAGATGAAGAAGAAACTCGAGGCAACGGATGTATGGTTCTACAAAAGGATGCTAAGGATATCATGCACCGATAAGTTTTACGAGAGGATGCAAAGAAGGAGGAAGCTTGTACTTAACATCAAGAAGAGGCAGCCTGAAATTTCTGGGACACGTACTGAGAAAGGAAGTCTTGGAGACGGATACTCACAGATCGAATAGCGACAAAAGTAAGCAACGCATGACATACCGTGCGAACGTGGCCTGTTGGCGGTGGCAGAGGGACGAAAATTATTTAAAGCTACAAGGTATAAGGGGAAATGGAGAGCCATGACCGCGGACCTCCTGATAGGGCACGCTATATAAAAAGAAGAAAATATAGACATAGCTACGATTTACTCTAACCGAAAATGGTAGAAATATTTGCGGTTTCAGATTAGAGACAAAAAGTTAAACACAGGTTTCGAGAATAGACATGTTAAAAAGAGCCCGTTTAATACTAAAGTCCAAAAAAATATACATATGTCCAGAGTAGACTGTAATCAATAAAACATATAAGTCCTTCTTTTATAATAAGGTACAGGTCCATTTTTTTAGCAAGATTCTCAAATTATAGTCGACTTTGCAAGTATCGCCCATATCATAACCTCCCCACCTGGAGTTTCTATTATTCTCCGGTATAGCAACTGCTGTTGGGCTCTAGTAAAAGAAAAGACACACATAGGTCCGGTTAGCCGTGTCAGATATGCCTATATAAGTCCACTGTACGAGTGTCGACTGAAAAGCTTCTAGGCTGATCAAGATATTCCGATGGGATATGACTAAATGAGATTTATTTTTCAACATAGTCCTCCTTGCGGTCCAAACACTTTATCCGACAGTGTTGCAGTGCTTGAATCCCTGAAGAGGTTTACATTATTTTGATAAAAAAAAATCATCAACAGCGGAAATGGCGTCATCATTAATGCGATACTAGTTCTCAGCCAAGAGTTTTATTCATTTTGGGGAGGAGATGATAGGCAGATGAGGCCAAATCAGAAGAGTAGGGAGGATGAACAATCTTTTCAAAGCCACAGTCATGCACAGTAGCCATTAAAACCAAGACATTGTGTGCTGGAGCATTGTCTTGATGAAACAAGACCTTTACTAGTTGCATTTGAAATCGTCTTTGAACAGTCAAATATCAGTACACCGGGAAATAAACAAGGCAATTATTAATAAGATTTGAAATGAATGCATGCAATATGCGACAGCTCCAGCGTCACTCCTTCATAGTCAGACTGTGAACTATTCAGTCTATCATTGTATATTAGAATAAAAACGAACAGATACTGGTCCGGTTATAAAATAGTGTATAACAATATAGACAACTTACCGGTTTACACAGGAATCAATAAAGTGTATGTCATCTTTATACTATAAGAAAACAGGAAGACACCGGTGCGGATTTAAACTAGATTCAAGAATATGGATATACAGTTGATTTACAATTGTCAAATAATTCTATATAAGTCCTCTTTATATTAGACTAAAATAAGTTAGATGCAAATCATGTTT
>OZ038510.1:36337037-36662037 GCA_964036315.1 Acanthosepion esculentum
AGAAAACAAAATTGTGACAAGAGAATAGATCCAGTTGAGAAATTAAATGAAACCTTGCCTTTTATTAGATATATTATCTTTCTAAAAATTTAATGAGAACTTAGGACATTACTCTCTTTTTTTTCCCATTAAACATACCAGCTTGTCCAGAACAGATGAGGCAATAACGCTTAAGTAGGGATAGGTTAGAATACCCAATTGTGTATAAAAAAGAATGTTTTGGCTCTGTTTCTGTCTCGCTAGCTTTCTATACATAATGGGCGTCTATTCAAGTTTTCAACGAAAACCGGTCTTCTAGGGCGGCTCGACAAACTCTATCGCAGACACTTGCTCGGGAACATTTGTGTTTATTCAGAACCCATAAAGCCCACCTTTGCATCATGCCGTAGTTACAGTTTCTGGAAAGGGAGTCGTGATACAACGTCAGTACTCTCATACCCTCGGTCACGATGACTTGTGATTTCGTGCCAAACGACTTCTGTCTACCCAATTTAACCCGAAACGCTTGCAGGGCTTACAGGACCGTTTTTATACGTGCTGCAACTGTCGGATCGGCTTCCAGTCTGATGAGATGATAAAGTCAACTTCTTGACCAACCCACCATCGTGAGATTCGAACACAGATTGTTCTAATGTTCTGACCACTCCGCTCTACATAATTTGCATATCTATAAACATATACATAAATTTGACATATGCATAACATAACATACATACATATCATACATACCATACATACATAACATACATATATAACATACATATATACATACATACATATACATAACATACACATATACATAAACATATACATAAATCTGACATATACATGGGTTGGACAAAGTAATTGGAACAGGTGCAAATTCCTCTCCTATATTTCAAAGATTTCTTATATTAAGAACTTTAACTAAAACTTCGTAATTGAAGGTTATATCTATTGTAAATACGTTTATTTATCTAATTTAGTTTCTTTGTCTTATTTATTTTTAGAATTTAGTAAAATTTAAGTGTGGATCGTCCTGCACGAAACCTCCACCACTATAGTCAAATCTCATGTGCTGTTGTCGGGTCGTCCGTTTCCTAGGAAGTGATTTGCTTTATCCGCATATGTCGTATTCGACGGGGAGAGTCGAGTATATAAATAAATAAACAAAAAGTGACCGACAGACGATGATGTGACGTTGGTTAAATGGAGATCGTCGGCGCGAAATCGGACGGTCGAATTTGAATTCCCATCATGTATGTTGCCCTCACTATTACGCCATATTTATTGCGTAAAAATACAGAGACTGTCATAATGATTTTCTAAGCTTAGTTTAGATGCGTAACAGGGCCGAAAGTATGGTTCGATCTCACTATTCATTTGTAATTGACCTAATTGACCGTGGGGTCTTATATAGCTTATTAACCATTACGCCACGTCGAAGTGCCCCGTATGCCTTATTACTCATGGAATATATATGAATTCGACTCCTTACCATCTTTGACCTAAATAGTAGGTCTTGAATCTGGAAGAATTATCTTTTTTTAAATGGGTTTCTGTTACATTCATTCTCATGGTAAAAGAATTATTCTTAGAATACCAAATGTGTATCAGCTTTAAATAATCAAAAATGGATAAATAAGCTATATAAAAAACCAGACGTATTAATGAAAGAAAAAAGAATCGATGAATATTTTTTTAAATATATTTTGGACTATTTTTAATACATATTTATATATAAGTCATCTAATGTCTGAATAATTTCTACTTTCTTCAGCCATTATCAAATACTTTTTTTGCTATGTCGGTTTCCATATTTCGAAATCTCGTTTGCTCGCCTTTTATTTGAGTTTTCATGTTGTATTTAATGCTAGATTTCGACAGTTATTCTAAGCCTGTCTGTGCTCTACTCTCGCCCAATGCCTGAACATTCCGTCTGCTATATCTGAGAGAGTCTGAGACTGTATGGGGTTGGAGTTATATACACATCTGTGACACTTGCAATACAGGAGGCATGTTTAGGCCTTAAGCGTTCAGTGCCTGGGAGTGACCACAGCTCAAACCTCTGCTGCACCAGGGTTCCTTTAGGGTTCCTTTAGGGTTCCTTTAGGCCGGCACAATATCACAAATATATTTTGGTACATTCTTATTCTTTCTAATACACATACACTCTTTTTAACCTCTTTTAAGTGGACGACTATTATTCTCCACAGCTTCCTCTTCTTTTTTGCTATAGGAAATTATTCATCTCTGCCATTTACTGAAAATCCTTCGTTTTTTTTTTTTTTTCACCTGTTTGCTTTTAATATGCCTTGTTATAAGCTTTGACTTTTTAATTTTATTTTCAAAATGCATGTCTTAGCAGTAGGTAGGCGATCATGTCTCTCCAGTTTCATTTACTTTAACATGTTTGAATTACCATGAAGTCTTTGAGAAATTAATGGCGTAGTTTCTCATTTCCTTCGCTATGATTCTGAATTCAGCGTATTCTTTTTCTTATACTGACTGCATGCTAATGCTAGAAAGCCCAGTTTATCATGCTGTCTAACCCATATCTGGTGGAGAAAAAAACTGATTCATGATATTTCCAATTCGAAGTGAACGCAATTTGGCCAGAATTTGAAGTCGGTTCGCTGATTCTAAGCATTTATTTTTATTTGAGGCATTGAGCGAAACCTTAGGGGAAAAAAAGTTGTATTCGCCTTGTAACATTATCTTTTGCGTGTAAAATCGGAAACACCTCAAAATTCTGGAAAAAATATAGCCGAACGCAATGTTCAGAAACAATAAAAACGAAAAAAGCAGGAAACCCTGACGCGAAAATCGACGCGCGGTAATAAAATTTCAGTCTTGAAACAACGCACCTTTCTCATTCCTGCTATTCTTTGACTTCGCCGGAACCAGTCGAGCCGAAATGACAAACTGTGGGTATCAAGACAAGTTGAAAGATTGGATGCCCAGTCGTTTCTTCGAAGCAGAATCCATTATTTCCTAACTATCTGCATCTCAAAATGGCACGAAACCTAACTTCCATTTCAACGCGAATAATTCTGATTTTCAGCTCCGGTGATTTCTGTTGGGAGGTTTTTGTTACTATTTGATGTGTTCTTCTGATATGGTGGCATTTTCATTTTCGTCCGCTGATTAAGGTGTTTTAAGAATGTGAAAGCGCGGCAGTTTCGCAGATAAGATTATTGTTCCGTGTATAGAAAAAGGGGCGTTGTAAAATCGGGCTTTCGATTTAAAATTATCATGATCCCAAAATATATTTGGCACATACACCTTGAATTTTTATCAATGTTTCAGGGATAAAGATTTGTTAAGAATTTAATTTTATTCCCTAGTGTAAGTTGACGTTAACAACTTCTTCTTCTTCTTCTTCTTAATCTTCTTCTTCCTCTTCTTCTTCTTCTTCATTTTTTTCTTCTTCTTCATCTTCTTCTTCTTCCTCCTCCTCTTCTTCTTCTTCTTCTTCTTCTCCCTTCATCTTCTTTCTCATCTTCTTCTTCTCCCTTCTTCTTCCTCTTCTTCTTCATCTTCTGCTTCTTCTTCCTCATCTTCTTCTTCTTCTTCTTCTTCTTCTTCTTCTTCATCATCACCTTCTTCTTCTTCATCTTATTCTTATTCTTCTTCTTCTTCTTAATCTTCTTCTTCTTCTTCTTCTTCTTCTTCATCTTCTTCTTCTTCTCACTTCTTCATCTTCTTCATCTTCTTCTTCTTCCTCTTCTTCTCCCTTCTTCATCTTCTTCATCATCTTCTTCTTCTTCTCCCTTCTTCTTCTGCTTCCTCTTATTCATCTTCTTCTTCTTCTTCTTCTTCTTCTTCTTCTTCTTCATCTTCATCTTCTTCTTCTTAATCTTCTTCTTCTTCTACTTCTTCTACTTCTTCTTCTTCTTCTCCCTTCTTCTTCCTCTTCCTCTTCTTCATCATCTTCTTCTTCTTCTTCTTCATCTTCTTCTTCTTCTTCATCATCTTCATCTTCTTCTTCTTAATCTTCTTCTTCTTCTACTTCTTCTTCTTCTTCTTCTTCTTCTCCCTTCTTCATCTTCTTCATCATCTTCTTCTTCTTCTCCCTTCTTCTTCCTCTTCCTCTTCTTCATCTTCATCTTCTTCTTCTTCTTCTTCTTCTTCATCTTCTTCTTCTTCTTCATCTTCTTCTTCTTAATCTTCTTCTTCTTCATCTTCTTTGTTCTTCTCCTCCCTTCTTTTCTTCTTCTTCATCTTCTTCTTCATCATCTTCTTATTCTTCTTCATCTTCTTCTTCTTCATTCGTGTGCTGTGTTCCTTAAGGACGTTGGCAATCATGGCTATCCACAACTTTCTCTCTTTTATAACAATTTCCTTGTTTAGCATATGGGTAATTTAATGCCGAAATTTAATTTTCTTGGAAGTATTAATAAGTTCATTTACAAAAATGGTAATTTTTATTTAAGTTTGTTTTTTACAAATATATATTTCTGTTATTTTTTTACTATGAAAATATATTGCTGGTACTTTTTATATAAAAATGTATTACTATTTTATTTTTAAGCATTCCACCTCAAGCAAGGCGGGAAGCCACTAGCACGCAAAGGGTTACAGAGAGTTGGAGCGAGAACAAAGAGTAGTGATAGAGGAAAGAATGAAGAGAAGGTTAGGGGATAGATCAGTGCATCTGGAGACGTCGATTGACATTACATTTGAATAGTTAGATATTATAGCTATCAGGAAAACAAGAAATGGGGAGGGAGTCCACAGGGGAGAAGTGCAAGACATGAAGCTATTGGAGTAGACGAGACGGCTACATTTAACAGTTTCGACAGTGAAAGGGTGAGAGCGAGATGCCAGCCTAGCTGAACGCTTAATTTCATAAAGTCTGGGAACCAGCGAAAGCAGCTCATCGGAGCAGTTACCGTGAAGGTATTTGTAAAAAAGACAGAGAGAGGCAACAGCACGTCTATGAGAAAGCGGCGGCAGACGAGATGCCAGATCAGGGCCAATTACTTTGCATATTCGTCTCTGAATTTTATCAAGGACTTTGAGACAAACAGAAGGGGCTCCCGACCATATATAACAGCAATAATCCATGCGAGGGCGAATGCTTGATTTGTAGATTTGAAGGATTGACTTCGGAGAGAAAACTTTCCTAATATACTTTCATTTTGTTTTAATTAGTTAAGTATTTGCCCAAATCAGGGACACTAATATGTGCTACGATCCCGGGTAAATGTGGACCTGGAAACAGCAGCAATTAAGAGGTAGTTCCACGCTCCTCAATACCTCCCGATAAGAGGCATTACTGCCGTGTGTAGTTTATGATCATAACTAGGACATCATAACACTAACTAAAGCTTGTCTTCTTTTTTTTTTTGCTATCTCTCTTAATCCTTATTTCGCCATCCATATACAAAAGCTCGTTAGGTAGTGATTTTCCAAGATTAGTTTACATACGGTACAAGGCCGAAAGTAGGAGGCACCCAATGAGTATCGAACTCACTACTCAGTCGTAATTGTTATGGCGAGACAAGCTTACAAACCATTACAACGCCTCCCGTTGCCCCTAAAATATTTTTCTAAGCACTGCTTAGATATGGCACAAGGGCGAATGTATGGGACACCCAGTGGGGATTGAATTCACTACTCGTTTGTAATTGTTCTAGCGAGACAAGCTTGATAACAATTACAGCTCGCCGTGGTGCCTCAAAAGGTCGTTAAGTCTGTATCCTTGTCACCTTCATTATACCCTGTGAGGGTTAAATTATCGGAGCAGTCTTTCATCATAATATGCTATAGATAGATCAACTGCCTCTTTCTGATTTTAAGTATAAGTCCATGTTTAGTTTCCATTTCGTCTAAAACATCGTTGTTGCTCACATGTTCAGTCCATGTCATTCTGAGCATCCTCATATAGAATCACATTTCTGTTGCTTAAAGTCACTTATTCATCTGCGATGAGACTGTCCAGGATTCACTGATATATAGAATGACGGATGTAGCATGACAATCCTGTGCTCTTTTCTTTCGTTTCTAACGAATGTTTCCTGTGTCTTCATACTTCTCTCAGCTTGTGGAAAGCATCTTTTGCTATCCCAATGCGCCTTCAGATTTTAGTGTCGCGTTTTTTCCGCACTGTTAACAAGAGTTACTATACAGGGCGTCTCCCAAAATTTGACATCATTTTAAAAGCATTTATATTGAAAACCACTAAGTCTAGCTCAATAAAACTGAAGAGTTTACGTGTTGAACAGCATGAGTTTATTATGGGATGCATTTCATAAGGGTTCAATAGGTGCACCGCCTGTGACACGGCACAGGTCAAGTCAGTAGTTAAACTCTTGCCAAACACGCTGATGTTGATTATCGTCTACCAGATCCTTTAGCCCTGCATAAGAAGCCTTCCCCTTTAAATGTTTGGTACTAAGTTCAAATTTGTTTGCCAGTAGGTGAAGGTTTTCCAGATTTTCCATTGAATGCACGATACACAGTCTTGGGTGACTGTGTGAGAATATCCCAACATCCAAAATGACATCTCTTCGGGAGTGAACGGCATGGTTCAACCTGAAGACAGAACAACAATAAAACATTAAATATGGAATCCTGATCTGTGTCTGTACATTCTCTGAAAAAAGTTATTTCAACAAGAATTATCAAAATTATTGGCCTGCGAAATGAAGTCAAATTTTTGGGGAAGCCCTAGAAAGACTCTTAGAAAATCAAAAGATATACGCTCAAATTAATCTTACCTGTATTATTAGGGGCACCTACAATGATTCACAAAATAATTGAAAAATTGCTGAACATGATACATAGAATAGCTTCTTTGCAAGAAGTCCAATAGTTGGTATTGACTGGCACTACTTATCCGTTACGGAGAGCTCTGAGGGTATATACAGGGTATCCCCAATAATATGATTTTAAATGCAATTACCTTGAAAATTACTAAGTCTAGCTTAATGAAATTGAAGAGTTTTGCTGTTGAACATCATAAATTTATTCGGGGGCAGATTTCATAAGTGTTCAATATGTGTACCGCATATGACACGACATACGTCAAGTCGGTAGTTGAGTTCTTGTCAAACACGCTGTAGCATGTCTGCGGTAGCATTATCGAATGCGTAAGTGATTCTCTGCTTGAGTTCATCAATGCTAGCAGGTAGACGGGGGACATAGATCACTTCCTTCGCATATCCTCCATAAAATGTTGAACTGAAGGCCCACTGCATTGAAGGCACACTGAACAGTCTTAGGTGACAGTGTGCGAGAATATTCCGAGACGTAAAATGGCTTCTCTTTGGAAATGGACGTCATGGCTCAATCTGAAAACAGAACAAAAAAAAAACAACATTAAATGTACAAACTTGATCTCTTTCTATACATTTTTCCGAAATGTTGAGGTTATTTCAACAAGAAATTATTGGCCTGCAAAATGATGTCAATTTATTTTGGCCACCCTGTATACTTAAATGTTTCGTAATTCGCAAATTGGTCTCTTAATATTGCTGAGAAAAATGTATGTACAGCTGGCCACTCATATTCGAGGGTACCCGTCTACTAGCGCGGCTAGACAATCCCTATCGCAGATGCTTGCTCAGGCGCATCTTTGTTTATTCAACACCCACAGAGCCCATCTGTGGTTTATATAGCAACTATGTTTAGCAGACCTTAGTTACAGTTACTGGGAAAGAGCGCGTTATCTAGCGTGATCAACAATTTGAACAAGGCCAGCATACTCAAGCCCTCGACCACGATGTCTTGTGATTTCGTGCTAGCACATCTATTGACAGCCCCAAGGGTTCCGTCTACGCAATTTCACTCCCATGGCTTGGGTCAAAACATGGAATTGTTTTCAGGCACTTTCCAAAGGTGCTGTTGGATGGAATCGACCCCTCCAGTCCGATAACATCAGGAAGTCTCCTTCCTGATAAATCGAACATGGTGAGTTTCGAACCCGAGTCTCATGGTCAGAATGCGAACGTTTTAACCACTCGACTGACAAACATACATTTTGCTTTAGTTCTTTCTTCTCGCTTTCCATTATTGCCTTCTGTGGAAGTTCCTGTAGTTTACTTTCTGTGTCTGTCATCAACACCGTGCCATCTGCATATCCAATGCTGTCAGTATTGTTGTTCATCAACGTAATCTGTCGTTTTTTTTTCCATAGTTGTTGAAGCAGAAGAGGCGGTTAAATTTAACTGTTTCGACAGTGAAAAGGCGGGACCGAGATGCCAACCTAGTAGCACGCTTAAAATCATGCAGTTGGGACACCACTGAAAGTAGGTCTTCAGAGCAGTTACCATGAAAATATTTGTAGAAAATACGGTAGAAAGTGACTGCAGTCGAGATGCCAGTTCAGGACCAATCACACTTCACATCCTTCTTTGGATTTTGTCGAGAACATCGAGATGAAAAGTGGGGTCACTTTCCTGTTAATTGATTGACACGTTTTCTACGGTTGTTTTTTACGGTTTATCAATCCATTGCAGCTTATTTAAAACTAGAAAATATTTTTAGATTGTAAGGTTAATTTTTGAGATAATAAAGATTTAGAGATACAAATTTTACTGATTACCAATAACTGATGACATGGATTCTGTTGTGGTAGGCTCCGCCTAATTTGCATAGTGGAGTACCGACCATATAAATATGGTTGGTACCGGGAAGAGAGGGGAACGAATCAGGAGATTCAACCAGAGACTCTGCCCGACTGCGACTCAGTCAACACATTCTCCAGGAACGGTCTTCCCAGGAATATACAAAAGACTATATGTAAATATTGTGTACACTTTCTTGTTTCAATACATTTTGTTCTACGTACATTTTGTGTTGCATTATTATTCCATGCATTAGTCAAGTTTCAACAGCTTCATATGTTTGCAAAGGGTATTTGCGCGTAAGGGAATATAAAGCGAGCATAACTGGAGTTGGCTCTCCAGTTAAAAATTCCGAGCCATTATCCATTACACCACCCGCACATCAAATCATGCAGCCCCTTGTATACCCAAACGGCCATTTATCTAGTTACTGACCATACTTGATGATGCTTAATGTCAATGATCGTACGGGAACCGGTTTTTGAACGTGATATGGCCGCAAGAATTCTTTTCTTGACAAATAGAATCTTCAAGTATTTGAATGCAATATCAATCGTCATTTCCTGTATGCTTGAATCCTTTTCGATTATAATTCTTTCTACTCAAAAATGTTTTTTTTTATCAGTTTCCGTTGCTCTCAGTGACGCCTTGCGTCTTAGGGGTTGAATCCCTTTCCTTGTGGGTGAAACGATTAAGCAATTATTCGCCAGAATCTGTTCAACATATCTTTAAGTCTACCATCCGCCTATGCTTAGAATATTCCTTCCACATTTGGTCCGATTCTCATACTATTTATCTAGAACTCCTCGAGAAAATCCAAAAAAGAATCAGCAATATTATTGGCCCTGTTCTGTCCTCTCGGTTTCAGTTATTTTTCCAGACCGTAACATTCCTTCCTTGTGCTTCTTCTATAAATACTTTCATGTCTATTCTTCAGAGGAGCTCTTCGCTATGGTGCCTAGATAGTTTGAATTTAAGCGCAGTATGAGACTCGTCAATTTAGGTATATGTAACCGTAAATTCTATGCTAACAGTTTCTTTTCTCACACTTCTCGCTTGTGGATCTTCCTTCCGGTTCCATGCTTTCCAGCCAACTTTCATCATCAAAAATTGAAATGGAATCTCAATTGCTATCGAATCTTCTCCTGATTTACTCTTATTTTATTTTTGCTACTTAGCAATGATTCTCTTTTCTAATACTTCCACACTCAGTAACACCCCCTGCGTCCCAGTGGCTTTACAGCCTTGCTTGGGGTAAAATCAATTAAAAAAAAAAGTTTCATCCCTTTTGGCTATGGTTCTAATTCTAGATAAAATGACTGCTATTTGCGATGCGATTTTTTCTCATTAATATTAACCTAATAAAAAGATTAAGAGCCTCTCAAGGTAGAATGTAACTGAATGATATGAATATAACAGGAGTAAATATGAAGGGGTGATTATGAAGATACGATCGATAGATAACGAGTGACCTTAGATTCAAGAGCTTAAGATTTCGGGTGAGCATCCACGCGGGAGTCTATTCCACAAATTAGCCTTAGTTGCGAAGAACCTTTCTTTGTGATTTTTTTATCAATGGCATACGTCTATTCCAGATTGTAGGAGGGTTCTTTAAGTACTCGTTTTTTCCTAAGTATTCCCCCCATCTAAGTACTGACCTCGTTCGTATGTGCTTAACTTCGGTGATGGACCAAGAGCCGGTGTTTTCAGCGTAATTTGACCGTAAACCGCTATCTTTTATGCCCCGCACGTCAGTAATATCGTGCATATATGGATCAAACTCTGCAGTATGAACGCAATCCCTACCGCCACCAATAAATTTACTCCTTGACCTTCGTAAAATCAGCTACAAAGAAGAAGTGATTTCATTGTCCCATTGGCCATGTCTGGTTTTCGTTCCAACGCAACGCTTGTCTGCCTGATTTCAACCTGAAGTGCTAATTGTCTTAATAAAGTTTAATGGGATTATAGCAAAGTACTTTATTGGCTGGAGTCGAGGAGAAATTGGACACTTCACAAATTGATTCGGAGTTGGTCTGCCACAAAGATTCAAACCATCAAATCAAGCTCCAATTACGTCTTCTCTTAGAATTAGCTTAAGAAAATATGGTTTGGGGTGGGAGTAGTGCCCATGTTAGAAGGTGACCTGTATGAATATTCATAACATGAACTATTATTGAAAGTAAAATGAAAAAAATATATAATAACACTTCGACTGAATTCTTTCCACACATTTTTTTTTTTGTAAAGAAAGTATGGCAGTGACTGCTGGAGAATTTCCTCACATATGAAGAAGAGATTTAAGGAAAGATACAGTTTAATACAGACTGAACATGTGAGTAACGAGGATGGGAAATGGAATAAAAAAAGAACACGTATGAAAAGAATACATCTGGTATATCTAACGTACATAACGAGGGAAGAGGGAATAGAAAAATGAGACACTCACAAGATATAGACAAGGTAAGTCGGAGGAAATAAGCGAATAACAAACCTAACGAAATTGTGATAATGGTTGGCACGACACGGATGAGTAGATCTAAAGAAAAATTCGCTATGAGCCTCAAGTTGTGGAGTGTTGTGGATCCCGGGAATGGAATCCTGCACAAATAAATAAACAACGCCAGTAATTGAGATAGAAAAATAAGTGTATTAAACGTAAGAATACAGACTTGAAGTGAAGATTAGTAGTCCAGGAATGCGGGTTAGTAGAAAGTATATGTACCAGTCTCTGTAAGTGAAGCCGTAATTATCTCTCTCGCTGGACTCTCGTATAACTCTCTGTGAACACGCTGTGTACTGTCTGCATATCTCTCACTCTGACTCAACGTATCTCAACCTGCAGGTATTCTCTCTGTCAGTATAAGTATACTTTGGACGAGTCCATCTTGTGTAAAAGGGGTCTTTCCCACAACCCGAAGAATCATGATCGACTACAACCTGAAGGAACACGACATGTAGAAGATGAAGAAGAAAACACTTTGCTGTTATTTTCCGAAAAATAAAACGCGTTTTGCGACTGGAGATCCATCCTCCAGACAGTACCCATATATCATTAAAATATGTCCTCTTTAAAGATACATGCTGCTGTCAAAGATGTTAACTAGGAAAAGTGAATAAGTATAGAAGCATGGGCATGTATCAGGTAGTTAACGTGTCCCCTCAAATTAAATAATTAACCTTGAGTCAATTTAACGCCAGGTTGGATACATGATAAATACGAACTCCGACTTTAAACACAATATTTCCAGATATTGCTGTCAATTATCTGATGCTCTTAATATATATTTCGAGATTCTGGACAAAATCCAAAGAAGGATCTGTAATTTTATTGGTCTAAACCTGGAATCTCGACTCCTGTCACATTCCCAACGCAGTGACCTGGCTTTCCTCTGTCATTTCTATAAATATTTTCAGCTGAGCTCTGCTCTTTGATCCCGCCACTGCTTAAATTTAAACATACTACTAGATTGGAAAGTAGGTCTCTTTGTTTTACCCTTGAGATAGTTTTTACTGTAATTTCTGTTCTAATAGTTTCTTTTCTCGCAATTCTTACCTGTGGATCACTGTATCAGTTTCTTCCTTTCCTGCCCCCCTACGGTATTCAAAAATTTAAATATATTTCAATCATCATTTTCTGTCTCATTGAAACTTGTTCTTTTATTGTCCTTTCTCCTCACTAAAGTCTTTACTCCCAGTAAGCCCTTGAGTCTTATTGGCATTATCGCCTTGCTTGGGGTGAAGTGATTAGAGGAAAAACATTTAGAACATTAACTAATAATAAAATAGAACAATTATAACAATTCCCTGCAATTAATGATTCGTGTTGGATTTAAATTTTTGAAGAATGTAAGGGTCAGGGAAGTGTGTATTTAACAGGCGAGAAGTGCAAAAAAGAAACTATTAGAATAAAGCCTTACGGGTATAGCTAGTTATTTCAACAGATGGGACCTAATCGCCAATCTAGTAAAACACTTTGTAGAAAAGTCACAGGGAAGCTACGTTATGCCACATAAATTTAAGCTTAATATAGATTGGCAAGTATCTTTCATCCATTTACTGTTGAATTACCCACATGCAACCGTACGTTCTGTTCCTATGGTTTTTTTCCCGTACTTCTCGCAAGTGGGACTCACTTCTGGCTTCTTGATCCCCTGTCATCTACAATCTTCAAGGACTTAAAAGAAACGCTAATCGTCCTATTCTTTCCCCTAAAAAATAACCCGTTTTTTATTGTGCTTTCTCCTCACAAACATGTTCTCAATCTCAGTAACACCTTGCGTCTCAGCGGCATTATCGCCTTTTTTTAGTGGCGAATGTTAAAAAGAGACCAATGAATAAGTATCCACGCCGACCATACAGACGATTCACGCATATGGCTACGAAAACAAATTTGAGCAAATGATTTTGAGCGAAAACCAGAATTAATTCTTACATCTACACCCTCAAGCAATGATGGCTTTCCACAGTTTCCTGGCATTGGAAGCACGACACACTACTTATCCCCTTTCCTTCGCTCAGTTCCTGTTCGGCCATGAATTTGCGTAAATTGGTTAGATAGAGTACTCTCTCTTTCCTTCTGTCATTTCAGTGAGTGTTAAATTCTCCAAGCACTCCTTTCTCGTTATTTAATATTCTTTCAATATATCTTCAATAGTGTTCTCACGTGATCCATAGGAATGATGTTGTAACAAAAACAATTAAATCGGAATTCGGTGGTTATACTGTTAGAATATTAAAAATAAAAGCTCCAAATTGCAAACACAAAAAATAGAAGTTATCTGATTAGATTAAACGCGTAGTTAGCTTAAATTAGAAAGAAGAATTCGACGAGTTGGTTTCAAATTTCGGCATAGCCACTTCGGTATTAACTACCTTGGGAAAGGTATGAATGGATTCTTCTCTCTTCTCCCAGATATGGGTTAAATAGTAGGACAGATTGTGCTCTTCGGTTGAAAATAAAGCGAAAAATTACACCAGTGAAACACTGCACATGATTGCAGAAATAAAACAAGTAGAGAAAATTTTATAAAAACGCAAGCTACAATCATCTCGGAACGTTAACCAGAACGCACTCGTAGCGTCCCTAGTATTTACTTTTAATTTCACTGTCATTTCCATTAGTTTCCGAATATTTAATGATAGGAGAATATTGTGGATTATTTTGGTGCGACTGCGTTGCCTTTTTCCGAAAATCGTCCCCGGCGCAGACTAACGATAATTTCTTTTGCGGTACCGGTAATAATAGTAATAGCCGGTGCCTCACCTTAAATAATTGGACATGTCACTCTGAGGCTTAGACATTGTGCATCTCTCTTCATGAGTGGGAAGAGAAGCGTTATGGCTGGGTGTCGAGAGTTTTTTTTTTTAATGTTTGAAGAATAGGGCTGTCAAGTCAACTTGGAATTCACATTTACATACATGGAAAGCTCTCGAGTGGAGACCTTCTGAACAGAAAATATTACCCGACCTACAGGTATTTCGAACTGGGCCTCACCTATAAGGATATAGGCTGCTTTTATCAAAACCTATCACCTCCGTGCGCATACTTCATTGCTAGAACCGGGAATAGGTGTCTAATGACAGGGTGTCGAGATAGTTTTTTAATGCTTGAAGGCTAAACCTGTCAAGTCGGTTTGATATTCACATCTAGATACATGAAAAGATCTCAATTGGGGACATCACAGCAGAAAAAAATACTGAACCTACAGGTATTTCTAAATGGACTTCACCTGTAAGGATATACACTACTTTTATCAAAGTCTTTCAACTTCCCGCTCACATTTAAAATTTGCTTGGGTTGTATGAGCCTAATGTACGATTATTCGACTTGTTGCTATGATGGGTGTATTGCACATTGTATTAACGCCCCTGGGGAAGGTATGAAGGGATCTCTTCTCTCTCCCCCCCCAGATATGGGTTAAATAGTAGTGTAGTTTGTACTCTTCAGCTGAATAAATTACAAGAGTGAAATATAGCACAGATTACAGAAATAAAACAATTAGACAATATTTTATAAAAAGCGAGCTACAATCATCTGAATGCGTTAACCAGAACACACTTGTAGAGTTCCTAGTATTTATTTTCAATTTAACTATCATTTCCTTCACTTTCCTAATATTTAATGATAGGTGAATATTGTGGATTATTTCGGTCTGGTTTAGTTTGTTTTACAGCATATCAAACTCAATGAGTTATTTAATACCGACAAGATTTTTATTGCTGGTAATATTTTTTTTCTTTAAAATTGGTTTGCTGGTAATATTTTTTCCTCAAAAATGTATTTCTGTTAATTTTTACTTTCAAAAATGTGCTGCTGGCAATAATGTATTGCTGTAAATAATTCTTCCTCAAAAAAAATTATTGCTGGTATTAAAACCTATTTTTAAACTTTTATAGTGTTTTAACCCCTGTTTGGGGGTTAACTATTAACAGGTACTACCACTCCGGGATAGGGTGAACCTGGGAACACCAGCAATTAAGTGGTGGTTCCACGCTCCTCAAAACCTCCTGAACAGCGGCCTTGCTGCCGAATGTAGTTTATCCTCTTACCCAGCATGCGAATGTAGTTTATCGTCTTACCCAGGACACGTTTAATGATAATTTATTTTATGGAACCGTAATTTCTTTGATGTTCTTCCCTCGCACTGAATAATAATAATAACTAATACTAAACGTAAAATTTTCATGGTTGTCCAATTTGAATTTTCTAATCAATCATTATTCTCAAGTTATTGGATGGTTAATGTCCTTACGGGTTTTATGAGTATAAATTGCATTTTAATCGTTAAATATTTGCGCTTAAAAACATTTAAGCTCGACAACATGTAATCTTAACAACATTAGAGCTCAACAACATTAGAGCTCAACAACATTTAAGCTTAAGCTTAAACGTTGTTGAGCTCAAATAAATAAAAATAAAATATAAAATAATAATGAAAATTAAAAATAAAATAAAGTAAAATGATAACATAAAAATGTTGTATAATATAAATTAAATAAAAAATTAAAAATAATAAAATTACTCCCAGCATGCAACAAAAAATTGTTCCTGTCGGAAATACGGACATCCCACCAAAAGACGGTAAATTCAATCTCTTCGCCACGGACCTTAATACGGACAACACGTGTGTAACTTCTCTCGGTGATATGGCTTTTAACACTACAGAGTAAATTCTCGCTTTTATCTTATGTACTGTTCGCATGTAGATAGTGTAACTAATGCTAACTCCATAACCTAGATATTAAGACAGATCGTACAATAGTGATGATATCTCATATTTAAATATGTTTTGTTCCGCTCTGGATTCTTTGGAGAATTCTAATGGTCGTCATTTATTTAAAACTCATTCTCGGAATTAAAATTCCAGTTCATAATCTCTTTTAAATTGGTCATCTTTCTGAATCGATCCATAGCCACTTTTATTTATGTCATTTTGCCAATACTTTCTACGTTCATTTTTTTTTTTTCATTCACCTTCAGCTTTGTTCTTCTCTCACAGTTTTTTCCGGTGTGCATTTCTCTCGCTTTACGCATGCGTGCCATACGCACATGCGTAATCCCATATACTCTTCCATCTTTTACCTCGTCTCCATCAAACTGAAAGCGCACACTTAAATGTACACACACAGAGAAACCTTCTCCGCTTCCTTCTCTCATTCTAATTCAGTCTATTGCGTGTTTGGACAAAGGCCAATTTTCCACTGTAATGACCAATGTTACCATTGACTAACACGACAATCGACTTGAAGGGGTAAATGTCACGTCTAATTCTCTTCAATATTCCTCCTATGAACAAACCACCAAACATACATTTATCGAAATCGCAAGATCTGTACAGCGGGAAGTTTCACAGAAATGTCGCATTCGATTTTTCTACTGGAGCGTTACAGAAATTTCGTAACGCTTGGCAAGACAGTAACATAAAACATATGATCTTTTATTAAAAAGAAGAGTATGTCTACATGTTATTATGTTTTAGAAAGTTGTAGATATGTAATAAGTTTTATTTAAAGAAAGGGAAATATTAGAAAATTGCAAGTTGCTAACATTAATCTACATCCTAGCGTGCTGGGAGTACGGACATTATCGGATATGCTAGCATTACGTCACCAAACTGTAGTGATTAAATGAAGCTGCTAGAGAATTATTTTTCTTTTAAAATCTAAAAACACACAGGAACCCTAAAAAGACAAAGACACACACACACACACACACACACACACAAACACACACACACACACATACACACAGACACAATGATTGAGAAGTTTGCTGATGAAAAGAAGCAACAACGGACGTCCAACGGACGTCTAGACATTGACACTTTAAATCTGTTAACGGAAGTTATATCTTGATTAGGAAGTGGGATGGAGAGAAATATATATTGAAAAAAGAGAAAAAGAAAAAGAGAGAAAAACAGAGAAAGAAGTTGTAAACAAGTGTCATTAACTTCTATTGGAATAGGCGTTGTTTTTTTTTTCTTTACTTTGAGATTTCGTAAATTTTTCAGTTTAAACAGTCTAAGCCATTTAATTATATGTTAAAGTTTTTTTAAAAACCTTATTACGGACATTTTGGGGATTTAATGTGAAATAGTCGATTAAGAGGTATATAGAATTTAGATTAAAACACTAGAAACTTTTTTTTCAAATATAAGTTTACATCTAGTAGTAAGTGATTATTAAAAGATTAATTAATATTGTAGAGTAGCCATTCAAAGAATAAATTCATAACGTTAATGTAATTAATGGCGAATTCACTTCGCTAACAGATTAAATTAGCTATTAACTCACTGACCACTTGCTGAACGACATCGTCCTTGTTTCTGTTACTTGTAAAATGGATTAGATGTTCGGTCCATATTGCAAGTACTGTGAACATCTAATCCATTTTACATTTAATAGAAACAGGGTTCATATCTTTCAGCGAGTGGTCAGTGTGTTTATTATCACTTATTTGATCTCTTAGCGAAGTGAATTCGCCATTTATTCCATTAACTTTATTGATTTATTATTTGAATATATATATATATATATATATATATATATATATATATATAATAAATTAATAGATTTAAAATATGGTTTTACCGCTACACAGTGATAACCATGTTTCAGAAATGGAAGCTAAAGCCCCTGAATCTAATTTTGTTATTAAACCAAAGACATTAGTTCCATTTCCTTATCAAGCGAATAATGTCTTTGGTTTAATAAAAAAAATTAAATTCAGGGGCTTTAGCTTCCATTTCTGAAACATGGTTATCACTGTGTAGCGGTAAAACCATATTTTAAATCTATTAATTTATAATATTAATGCTCTGTAAATTTAAATTTACATAAAGCGCTATTGTGTAAAAATAAAAATATCTATAAGAACACCGGATTTTATATCTTACTGTTCTTTCCTTTTTATTTATTTATATATATATATATATATATATATATATATATATATATATATATATATATATATATATATATATATATTAGGATATTACAACAAAAACACGTAAGAATCGCTACACAATTGGCATCGCGTTTCACGACATAACAATGCGTCTCCCAAGGCGATTGTAAATTACTGGCGAGTGAACGATAGATTTTGTTTCAACAGCTAAATACATCCTCTTTTTTGGAACAAAGTCTTGAGGGCCTTACCCTCATCATCCAATCGATTATGAGATACGTTAAATTCAAACTAGGCGAAAAAGAACAAAATTAGAAATTATTATCTTAGAATTGCGTCACGACCAGGAGTTGGCATATAACAGCAGCCAGACATTAAATTTCATAAGACTTATACAAATGGTTTAATAAAATATACACATACCAGAAATAAAAGCGGGGTAGGTGTAGAGAGGTAATGTAACCAAATGCCCAACTAGTCATATGTTTTGTGGATTTCCTATATTATTTTTTGTAGTTGATAAATAAGAGGCCTCTTTAAGAAAATAGTAAATAATCTTAACGTATAGAATTATTCGGTAAATAATAGGCAACTTCACGTTACTTAATATTATTTATCATACATTATATATATATATATATATATATATATATATATATATATACATATATAATTTCGCTTATCTCGCATATGTAGAGTAAAAGGCGTGGAAAAGCGAAGAAAAGAACTTTGAAACACAGCTCTACAAATTCAAATAATTTTTATTATTGAGCATAAAATCGATCTTTTTTTTATTTCAAGTTGGAAAAATGAGTTACAAATTCCGCGCAAAGTTCGATGAAAAATATTATAAATTTTGTTTTTGCAATACAACAGAAATGAATTGCGTTAGTATGAATGAATGTCTCTGTGTAATAATACTTAATGCTAAAATGACGAAGATGCCTGGCGAATCTATCAAGAAGTCATAGGGTATCATCATCATTATCAACTTTCGACCGCCATATGGTTGGTCAGACCTCCATTGATAATCCATTTCCACACTGTTCAGTCCTGCATCGCTGTCCCCAAATCCCGAATGTCTAACCCTGAGTCCCGAGCTATGTTGTCTGGGAAAGTTATGCAACTTTATATATAATACCAATAGGAGCCGTCCTGTGTATGACGATAAACTACATCCGCGTCCTAGGTAAGACGATAAACTACATCCGCGTCCTAGGTAAGACGATCAACTACATCCGCGTCCTAGGTAAAACGATAAGCTACATACAGCAGTAAGGCCTCTGATCAAGATGTTTTGAGGCGCATGGAACCACCTCTTAACGTGGTAGCACCTGTTGGGGGGGTCCCAGCTGTGGGCAAGTGGTTGGGCCCCGAAATTGGGGTAAAAATAGGTTTTAAAACCAGGAATACTTTGTAAAAAAATGATTATCAGCAATAATTTTTTGAAGAAAAAATATTACCAGTAATACTTTTTTTTTTTTAATTATTACCAACAATACATTTTTGAAAAAAAATTATTACCAGAAATCGATTTTTGACAAAACAAAATATTACCGGCAATAAAAAAATTGTCGGCATTAAATAACACATTGAGGTTGATATACCGTAAAACACAAGAAACCAAACCAAACGTATAGGGGATAATTGAATGACTATTGGAGGATGACTTCAGTCGAAATACTTCTTTAACCAAAGAACCATATATAGGTAAGTGACACCAATTTTTCTCACAAGAACTGGGTTAGTTTGAAGTATGGATTTTTAGTCACTTTCGATGGCCTATGAAATCAAGTCACTTTCTTGACAAGAACAGAGATTGTGATTGGAAAGCGGGCGTCATGAACGGGAAATGAATGTTCCAACCCCTCATTAAATGCTTCTTTAGAATTAAGTATTCAACAAGATCTCACTTCGATAAAAAAAAGAAAAAATATCGATACTGGATTGACCACATCGAACGGTAAATCAGATATTGGATTGGAGACGATGTGGACACTGACTAAAGAAAACTGTGATGTGTCACTGGGGATCAAAACTTTTGCTGGTCATTTGTTGGGGCACGATGTTAAAAAAAAAGAAGCTCGTCTAATATCCCGTCGAATCCGGCACTCGGTTCCGTTCTTCAATAAACTGTATTAGTTCATATGCGATGGAGAAGTCTCTGCAATATCTGTCTTTCAGATCGTTTTTTTTTTAGTTTGGACTAACCACTCTTTGTGGTGAACGTTGACGTCACTGCATATGTGAAAATTTGGCCGAGAGAAATTCTTTGAGCATATTGTCAATCGTCTCTGATATTCGATCGAAGATTAACGACCCTTCATCGAGTGGATATTCGGCCTCAAACACACACCCGGTCTAAAGCGGAATCCCTATATACGATCCATCGCGAAAGATGCAGCTAAAATGATCCGCACCTTTTTTCGCTCTAGCAAGTACCTGACTCATGCTATCCTCAAATATTATAAAAGCCAGATCAGACTGAAAATGAAGAACGCTTGCCATATTTGGGCATGAGCTGCCCAGGCCTCACTTTCGAGTGTTCATATAGTTCAAACGCGTCTCCAAGTCCTTGAGGGAGAAGAATTATTTTCCACATCCCGTCCTCTCTCTCACAGAACTAAAAATCAGCCAACCAACAATTCCTATTTCGGATATATATTTAGTTGAAGCCGGAAAATTGTGTTCAAATATATAGATTTCGATATTAAATAACCTATAGAGTCAACCAACGACCAATTCCTATTTATAGTACACATTTAGTTGAAGCCATAAAATTGTGTCCAAAATATATAGATTTTGATATTAAACAAAAACATAGAGATTGATATATCGCTAAACAAAATCAACCATCGAACAATTCCTATTTATAGTATACATTTAGTTGAAGCCCTAAAATTGTGTCCAAAATACATACATTTCGATATTAAATAACTGATAGAGATTGATATGCCGCTAAACAAAACCAGCCAAACAATAATTTCTATTTGTAGTATATATTTAGTTGAAGCCATAAAATGGTTTCCAAAATATATAGATTTTGATAGTAAATAACACATAGAGATTGATTTTTTATCTGTACCTATGGGGAGCGAACTTTATTTACATTTTTTTGGGAGAGAACGCGACATCTAGCGTGAGCAACAGCCTGAAAAATGCCCGGATGCTTAAACCACCGGTACGATGAGTTTGACTTGCTCTTAGCACAAGCATCAACGGCTCCCAAGGAGTCATGTCTACCTAATTTCACTCACAAGGAGTGGGTCACTCGTTGTATGGTTTTCAAGCAATTTCCAATGGAGCCTTCCCCAGATCGATAACATTAAGATCAGCTTCCTGTGAGATTAGAACACAAAGTCTCATGGTCAGAAAGCCACATGCCCCCAAAATAACAATATAATCATGATAATTGGATTCTAAACAATTTCAAATAAAAGATTAGGAAGGAAACACTCATCAATACTGGATAAGACGATAACAGCTATTGGAGTATTTTCCTGAAGAACTGTTTTAAATTAAAGGGTTTATAAATTTAAAACGAAAATAGTACTGGCTGGTCGATCACTGAATGCCAAATTATTCTTTTTAGGGAAACATCTTATATTACCATTGCCGTTCTGACTCTATGGTAAAAAAAATAAAAATATGTTATATATTTTCGTGATACGACTTTTTTTTTTCAAACACTGTACGTATGACATTAACCTTGCGCTGGAGAGAATGACTTTTCTAAAGAAAGGTCTATGTTATAGATTACTATCCACTTGCTTGCACATACCTGAACATTTAGGAGAAAGAACGTAAATCTTGTCGCCTCTCGGTCTTCGTAACGGATAATGGCTTCAACCCGTTATTGTCGCGCGGAATTATGGGGTTGCACGGAGACTAACCAGGGGTTTGTTCGAATTTATCATCGCAGGTTGACACGATTCGGACGATGGGGGAATTAGGATGCGTGTAGGGAGAGGAGATTTTCGGTCGGTTCCTGTGAGTCTGGTCATTGGTCTTAAGATCCCTTCTGGCTCTTCCCACAACGTGGTAGGAGGAAATGGACTTGAGTTTTATGACCAGGATTAAATAATTCCAACAGCCATTACATTTACGACTGTTTTTATTCTTCTCCCTTGTTTATATTCTTTCTTTCCTTGTCCGGTGGACATTAAGGTTTCGGTATTTATTCATTGTTTTATTTTCTTTCCCCATCTCAGGTCGTTTATACTTTTTCTGAAAGTTCTTCTTTTCTTAGGCGGAATAGTACCAATCCTTCTTCTTTTTTCTTTTAATTTTAGGATATTTTTTAATTGTTCTTTGCTTTAATTGATTATTTATTTTATGTTTCTTTTTTAATTATTTTTATAATGGTAGATTCTCCTGTAGTCGTTCCTTTGTCGTTTTCCCATTCTTTCTTTTCTTTATGTGATCATTTCTTTCGAATTCCGTTTTTCTTCTCTTTCTTTCCATTACGTCCGTATGTAAAATAATTTCCTTTTTCTTTCCTTGTTACTTTCTCATATGGTAGGTCATTTTAAAACCAGCACTTCTTGTTATGTCCGCTTTCTTTTCTTCATTTTATGTTCGATACATTTCTTTTATCTTCTTTATTTCTTTTTACTTTTTACATTCTTTCTCAGATGCTACCCCGATTTTAAGGCATTTATTTTTATTTTTATTTCTCGTATTATATATATATATATATATATATATATATATATATATATATATATATATATATATATGTTTTTAATCATTTCTACTTCTTTCTTTTCTTGATTCTTTTTAACTGCTTCTTTCTGTCTATTTTCTTTATTTTTCTTTCTTTCTTTCTTTATTTATTTATTCTTTATTTATTCTTTCTTTATTTTTTCTATATTTATTCTTTCTGCCTTCCTTCCTTCATTCATTCATTCTTCGTTTCTTTCTCTTTTTTCCTTCTTTCTTTCTTTCATGTCGGCTGCTTAACTCTTATTCATATTCGAAGTCGATTTTACGTCCTTTCTTTTTCTTTATTCTTTTTTCTTTAATTTTCTTTACATTCTTATTCATTCTGTCATTCTTTTGTTCCTTTATATATTTTCTTTATTCTTGCTTTCTTTATTCCTTCTATCACATATATTATTTCGATTACGTACCATTACTTTAATTTCTTACATTTAGGGTAATTTTTTTAACTCATTTCATTCTTAAAAATAAAGCATCATAAGAAAGAAAGAAAGAAAAACTATCTTTCTTTCTTGTTTTTCTTTTTTAATTAGATCTCATGTTGTGTCGATTTTAAGTCATTGTATTTTTAATTTCTGTTTTCTTTCTTTCATTCGTTTTTTGTTTTCTTTCTTACTTTTATGTTCCGTACTTTTAAGTAAATTCTTTCATATTCTTTTGCTTTCATTCTCATTTGTTTTGCTTTTTTCGTCATTTCATTTTCCTTCTTTCTTTTTTATGTTCAGTACTTTTAAGTAATTTCTTTCTTTCTTTCTGTCTTTCTTTCTTTCTTACTTTCTTTCTATTTTCTTTCTTCCTTCTTTTTCATGCGTTATATCGATTTTAAGTAATTTATTATTTTTTCTTTTATTTTTGTTTGTTTCTTTCTTTCTTCCTTCCTTCCTTCATTCGTCTATATTCATTACATATAAGTTATTTATTTCTTTTACTTCCGATTTTCTTTTTTTCTATCTTTTTTTATGGTTATATCGATTTTAAGTAATTTTCTTTCTTACTATATTTCTTTCTTTCTTTCTAACATCATGGTGGCCACTCATATTTGAACAGACACTCCATTTATTTATTAAACAGTATATTTATTTATTTTCGTCTACTGGCCTGAATATTCGAGAAATCGTATTAAAGAGAATTCTCGAATATTTGATAAATAAAGTCCATTACCTTAGAAAATTATATATACGAAAATTGATCAAAAGTTATAGGGTCTGTTGCTCTGTTAACGAAGCTAACATGGCATAGATTGATATTGAACTCACTCCCACATGCGCACTATGTTCTTGCTCACTTACGGTGTTTGTAGCAATGCTTGTAAGGAAAGTGTGGTGATATGCCCATATCACAGATGTTCCATCGGTGGCTTGGGCATCAGTTTTTGGATAAGCATAACCTTTGCCATTTCCGACAGCCAACATAAATCCCCAGCTCTCGATGCTCGCGACTCTTTCCTCGTTCCAAAATTTTAATAAACACAAAACACTTGAAAAGAAAGCCAAGATTTCAAGGCGACGAGGAAATCCAAGGCAATGCGACAAGACAGCTAACCTCCATTTCTAAAAGATGTTCCAGGAAAGCTTCCATGAATGGAAAGGATTCTGGATGAAGTAAGTTGCTTAAGGAGACTAAGTCGAAGGAGGTTAAATGACGAACCGATTGCTTTTGTCCAGTCATATATATATATATATATATATATATATATATATATATATATATGCACAATTCGCAGTGAATACTCTTCTGCCCTGTTGGATGATTTCTTTGTGAGTTAATTTAATTCTATCGCTCATAATATTGTTTATTGTTTCATTGTTATTTCCTCGAATCTTGTACATTTTTAAGTTACTTTGATCCATTTTCTTCTCATCAGTAATGTAGAGGAAATTCCCAAACCCAGTTTTCAGTATTAAACTGACCAGAGAATGTAGACAATTCTGATTACTCACTTCTCGTATAATTATTTAGTTATTTAAGTACTTGCAATATTTTCTGGCTTTTAAATTAAATTATACTACACGGAAAATATACGAGGGAGGATATGTAAAACAAAGCGAATCATAGTAGTTAAAATAAGGTGAACTGATATCTGTGACTGCTGCTGTATTAACGCAGACATTAACACGCATCCATAAAACCACGTAAATACGTGATTCTCGCATGAGTTAGTCACGTATATCTTTTCACTGTTACTAACGCAATTGATTTTTTTCTATCCTAGTCGCATTTATATACAATGCATATGCCATTTTTGGACAGTCGCTATTAAGATCAACAGTATTGCTCGCTGTTTTTTGCTATGGCCCTTTTTGTTTATTGAGATTTTCTGGTTTAGTATGTGCATATTAGGGTATCCAAATAAAACTGGGGAAAGGTGGTTGTTTGGAAAAAACTACTTTTAATGACAATATGTTTCACCTCCGAGTGCAGGATTTGAATGTTCAAATTAGAATAAAAGACAAAACTGTGTTATTATTGGGTTTAAAGTCTTTAATGTCTGTTTGCTAGGTTGGCCTCTTTCGGTTGGACTTAAAGTAAGGGATTTTGTATAAAATAAGAGATACATGTGTGATGGATAAATCGTCGTCTAAATTACACAAAAACGAAAGTAACACTGATTTTAACAGATATATTTACCAAAATTACACAAAAAAATCTTAAATACTAAAAATTAGATTTATTTAATAAAATCAGTATTGGCTTTATCTATGACCTGCATACAACTTCGGAATCTACTGTAACTCTTCTGGGCGGTCTCTTTATTTAATTTGGTGAATGCTGCCCTAATCATTGCCTTTGGGTCATCTTTGGTTTTACAAGTAGTTTTTTTGGTCTCTCGCTCAACTGGGTCCTACACATTATAGACAAGCGGGTTGCTGTCTAGGAGATTAGGTGGCCATATGTAAGGGGTGATGTAGTCGTAGAAAGTATCTGACAGCCATGACTGTCTTCTCGATTTCTCTGGCAGGGTGCAGATTCCTGTTGACATAGGATCTTTCAGCTGCCACCCTCTTGACCCAGGACAGCAGCACGACCTTCTCAAGGCACATGATGTAGGACTTCGTGTTTCGCCTGAACCCCTCAAAAACTAATTCGCGAGTTCTTTTCTTATCAGAACGACCAGGGTGATTTTTTCGATCTAACGTGCCTTCATAATCACCATTAAATTCATCCAACTCTTTCGGAATCCTCTGCAATGTCCTCATATCGACAACCAAACAATCTGAAATTTTCGCATTGGATCTTTGGGTGCGAAAGCCAAGCAGTACAGCATACCGTTTTCAAATTTCTGGCCTAGTGAATTTCAGCATGATGATCTTTTTCTCACAGACGTTTCCCAACTGACCCTAGTATTCTGCGCAGTCGACAAAATAAAAAAAAAAACAACGAGCATCCGAGAAATTAAAGATGTAAGAAGGCGATAATTTACCCATCGCAACATGTATAGTGTGAACTAAACAAACAACAGGAAAAAAGAAGGAATATACAAAATATATTGCACAAAGTGTGCATTAATTTACATCGGCGAAACATCTAGAAATCTAAAAAAAAAAAAAATGTTAACATTGCAGAAATATGCTGCTAAAGGACACGTTGAACGCGCTGGTAATTTCTCCGTAAACACGGGCCATAATTTTGACTTAGTACTTGCTTAGTTCACGGCGAGTAAAATGCGTTGAGAGAATACAGATCTCACAATTCTCGATGAAGAACATAAGACCAGGCTCGTACATCAAATCACAGCTAATTGCAAAAGCAATAACAGAACAATACATTATCCGAGCTAATAGCTGGAATAGCTTGAAGTGGCCCAATTTCTATTCCTACAGATGTTAACTGCTTTTTACACAAAAGAAAAAAAATAGTCATTTTGCTCTTTCATTTCGACCGTAAGACACCAACCTAGCAAACAGAGACGAACGACTTCAGTGCAAACAAAATACACAGTGGTTACTTTCATCCTGACCTGTAGACACTAAAGTAAAACGCAGAGGTGAAACGCATTCTCATTTCTCATTTGTCGCATGTCACAAAGTCTCCAATATCTGTGTTTCCTTTCTTAGCTTTTAGTCCTGTAGATATGTTTCTCGAATCTCTTTTCGTTTCATTGCCTTTTTTTTCTTTTTGTTGTGGATAGTTTTTGATTCCTTGATTTGTTTTATTTCCACCCCGAATTCGTCGATTTCAAACATGATGCACTCCTTGTTGATATTCCTCCATTTTTTTTTTAACATACACACAGTCGACATCATCACTCAACTACATTAGGAATTATCAATGGCGGTCTTCCGCTGTGATCCACGTTTCGGAGTTCCTTTTTATTTTTGCTCAGTTCATTTGTTATTATTAACATTATTATTATTAGCAGTAGTAGTAGTAGTAGTAGCGGTAGTAGTAGTAGTAGTATTCGTATTGGTAGTAGTACAAACAGGAGTAATAGTAGTTGTACTAAATATGATTGACGTACCTCCTCCAATATCTTACAACAGTTAACAGAAGAACGCGATTTAAGAAGAGGAAAAGAGAAAAAAAAACACAGTGTTTTACAATATTAAACAACTTTAAACAGCATGCAACTGAAACGTGTTTAATATGATGGCAATCTTGTCATCTTGTAATTTCCCGTTAGTAATTAATCGCCATCATATTAAGCACGTTTCAGTTGCATGCCTTCACACTGCCGGCGTTTCATTCAATTTGACTCGTTCATTACCAGTACAGCCGTTTTTCATTACAAGACAAAGCAACGTTTGTACAAAGACTTATTATACATTACGAAATTTTAATTTATGATGTGTTTTTTTAAATTTTTTTTTTCAGCAGGGGCACTGTATGTGTGAGGTATTTTGGTGTATGTAAGAGCGAATGGTGACGGATAGATACTTATGGTGAATGAGTAAATTTTACAAATGAATATGTCGTAAATCTGATTAGCTAGGTATAAGATAGTGTCGACCAACATTGAGCCATCTACCCTCTATTTTCTGCCTTGTGAAACACTTACTGTATTCAGTCAGTAATAAATCGTAGACAATCAACGTTTCCGCAAAGACTTATAATATTTTCTATATGTATATATTTTTATACTTTAAAGAATAAATATAACTTGAAGACAGACATTCTGGGCAAATTATTATTTTCTTAAATCGCTCTTTACTTACTTACTTCTTCTTCTTCTTCTTCTTCTTCTTCTTCTTCTTCTTCTTCTTATTATTATTATTATTATTATTATTATTATTAGTAGTAGTAGTAGTAGTAGTAGTAGTAGTAGTAGTAGTAGTAGTAGTAGTAGTAGTCGTAGTAGTAGTAGTAGTAGTGATAAAAATCTTTTATGTAAAATCGTAATATTTCGTAATTAATGTATGGGTAACAACTAGCAAACTTAGGCATTATTCGATTTTTGTCTGATTCGGTGTCCTCTTTTTGGATAATCTCTTACAGTTCAAAATAGACTTCCTTTCTGCAATTATTGGTCTGTGTATATACCAATGATGTGCAGAGGTTTGGTGATGTTGGATGATGCCCGAGGCCAACTCCCTGATTGTATGCCCCTAACACTCAAGTAGGGTGGGACCATAGGGCCCAATACTGATAAATGTGAGAAAATACGATATTTTTTTAATATGTAAAAATCAGGAAAAACATGGAATAAAGATTGTATTCAAATTAACCATAAACTGAATTTTTTATTTCACTCTATGACTGAATGTCCTTCCCATGGGGACGCACCATCCGACCACTTCTGCCAGCTACTGGTATATAAAAATAGTGTGTATATTGAAAATGCAGTCTCTTCCTCAGTTCCCAGTAGATAATCTGTTATTAGAGACTAGAATGTCAAATTGGTTGCATTCATTCCAATATTATAAATTTTCATAATGGATAGTTTTAGAATACATCCTTAGTAAAAGAATATGATTCCCCCACCTGAAAAATAAGCAAGAGAACATGGGTATATAAAAACGGGCAATATCTATTTTTTTTTTTTTTTTTACTAGAGTGTAAAGCGAACAGGTGTTTGCATTTCTACCCTACTATTAGCAGAAACAATACCTTTTTGACTAATGTAACTTATGCCTTCCCTTTTCCCTCTTCTGTCTACCAGTTTTTTATTCTCTTTTTTTTTTAACGAAACTAATCTAAACTTACTAACTTCCTGGGATGAGGAGTTATTATTTACACTAATTACATTCGGGCTATTGTCCTCATCTTCGCTGTTGTTATCACAGAGTATCGGCCCGGCGACATTTCTCAGGTGTTTATCTGTGTAAATTCTGAACTGAAATCTTTATTTAATCAACTGGGGGACACTATTCTAGTACCACTGCTGATCTCAAGGTTGTGGGGGGCACGATGGAGTAAAGGATAGCGGCTCAGATTGAGGAATCGGTGAGTCGAATCCATTACATTCACTTACGTGCTAATACCATTGAGAAAGGTATAAATCCACTTCTTCGCCCGCCCCACCAGCGATGAGTAAATAGCAGGACAGACCAAGTTCTATAGCCTTGGATGGCAACTGGTCTACCGCAGAAAGAAATGGCAACCTACTGCGGGAAAAAACAATCTGCCTCGTCATTAATGTATCGAAAGATAAATGATCACATAAGCGTGTATCACACATGACGCATAATTGACTGATATTCAAATACGTACTAATACCCTTGGGAAATGTATGAATCCTCTTCTTCTCCCTCCAGCTATGGGTAAATAGCAGGACACCGGGTTCTATAGCCTTGGATGACAACTGGTCTACCGCAGAAAGAAATGAGAACCTACTGCAGGAAAAAAAAATCTGCCTCGTCAGTCATGTATTGAAAGATACATAATCGCATAAGCGTGTATCACGCATGGAACATAACGAACTAACTGATCATATCTGGGAATATCGTCTAGTTCTTATATTTAATTAACACTGCTCAGGTACTAATCGTCCGTTTATACTAATTCCCGGATTGAACAAATCACTATATAACCAATTATAACCACTATATAACCAAATTCACAACTTAAGATTTTTATCCTTGAGCTATTACCACGTAGAACAATTTGCTGTAGTGAACTTGGAGCTTTAAACCTAACTTTACTGATGATTACTTTGCAAGTAATACTGCTGTGTCACTATCATGTTTTAACTGCTGTCGCTGCCCTTTTTTTGATTGCTGCTAGAAGATTTACTGTCATTTTTCTTTTATATTTACAGACGTGAAAGGCTGTTGTGTATGTATAACGGCACATCAAATCCTTATGAGTGGTTTAATGCCGAAATTTAGTTTTGCTTGGGAGTTCTGGAGTAATGAAAACATGATATATGTTATTCTGCTTTCACAGTTGAATACATGGTAGATAATTCATAGCTTTTCTGCATATACATGTTTGTGTGGACATATTTCTTAGAGGCGGTGATGTGTGTGTTTTATGCTGTATTTATATTTAGGAATCCAGTTGGATTTAAGACATTCTAACGTATTACAAGGATTAATGTCGTGAAAGAGTTATTTCCTTTTGGTTATTTGGTTGAGTTTGTTTAGCAACATACCCACCTCTATGGGTTATTTAATACCAAAATATAAATATTTTGAACACAATGTTATGACTTCAACTAAATATATAACATAAATAGAAATTGTTGGTTGTTTAATTATGTATAGCGGCATATGAATCTGTATGGGTTATTTAATGCCGAAATCTAAATATTTTGAATACAATTTCATGGCTTCAACTAAATATATTTTGAACGAAACTGTATGCCTTCAACTACAGATAAATTGTATTGTTGGTCATTTTACTATAAATATGTAGTGTTGGTTGGTTGATTTTGTTTAGCGGCATATCAACATCTCTATGGGTTATTTAATGCTGAAATCTAAATATTTTGTACACAATTTTATTACATAAACTAAATATATTTTGAACGCAATTGTATGCCTTCAACTACAGATAAAATGTATTGTTGGTCATTTTACTATAAATATGTAGTGTTGGTTGGTTGATTTTATCTGGCGGCATATCAACACCTCTATAGGTTATTTAATGCCGAAATCTAAATATTTTAAGCGCAACTGTATGCTTTCAACTACAGATAAATTTTATTGTTGGAAATTTTGTTACAATTAGGTATTGTCGGTCATTCTACTATAAATAGGTATTTTACTATAAATATGTACTTTTATACTTTCATAGAGTTTTCTTTTCGTGATGGTGTTCACTATTTGCCCATAGCTGTGACCTAACAGGAACTTCCACCCGGGGTCAGGCTGGACTTGTGAACAACCACAATTAAGAAGTCGTTCCACACTCCCTGAGCCATCCAATCTCCCAATCAAAGGTCTTCCTGCCGGGTGTAGTTTATCGTCATACCCAAGACTATCTGTGGAAGGCCGGAGAGTACAACGGCCAAAACGTTGTACTAACAACCACAAGAATGAGGAAATCCGAATAGTGTATATTATGTTTACCTGTTTTTGACTGTAGTGTAAAACTGACCGAATATTGCCTTTTCGGATCTAACTTGACTATTAGTATCAAATCGGATCTTTGTTTATCTTTTAGTATTTAGACTAAACCGGATATTTCTGAGTCTAGTTTGAATTCTGTCTCTTGAATTCTATTATAAACCACACCTATCTTTTTCTTTTTCTTATCCTAAAGTTAAACGGATATTGGTCGACATTTTTGTATAAAATTTGAACCATGATTACCCTTTGGACTTTCCTGTACACAAAAACGGGGTCTACTTTTCGACCATACTGTAAAAAAGGACTCCTGCCAAAACCAATTCAAAATTGGATAAATATAAAGGAATCCCTCGATTAGTGAAACTAATGTGTCCATCGGTTACCGTGGTTAAACTGAAGAATATTTTATAGCACTAATCTAGTCTTATACATACACTAATCGAATTTTGGTTTATAAAAATCGATAGCGCAATAATCGAGGGATGTCTATATATCTATTCGAATATAGTTTAAACAGGGCTTATGACAACCTGTTGTCAATTCGTTGCAGTTTCTGTACTATGATAAATTTAAGATTAAATAACCCAACAAAAGTCGAGTGTCAATGTCGAGATGAATTCTAACCTAACCTCTGTTATCTGATCTATGTCGATGATGGTTTAGTAAAAAAAAAAATAGTTACTTCACCAAACGCCTTCGAATCTATTCTTGTCTTTTCAGTGAATCTATTTTATGAATAAATTCAGTTATTTCTATGTAGCAGTCTTAATTCAATTATTTATTTGAATAAAAAAAAATCAAGTCTCGAACTTCGCACGAAATCAGTTCCTGATTTGGTGCATTTTTTTTTAAATTTTGTTGCCGTATAAATAAAATGTAAGTTTATAGAGAAATACAAATGAATATCGCAAAAGCTCTGCTCCTTGTGGAACAGCGATTATTCTGTTTCTGTTAGCTTCGATTTTTGTCGAGGATTCTTGGCTACAGAAAACATGAATATATGAAACAATAATATTCTTCCGAGCGAAACCAAGAGAAATATAATCAAGAGGAGGAGAATCCATTCGGAAAGATGTTTTGAGAAAAAAATTTGAGGTGAAATTCAGAGAAGCGTTAGAAGAAGGAACAAAAGAAGGAAGCAATTAAAATTTGGTAAGAGGCTGAAATGAGAAAGAAAGAAAGAAAGAAAGAAAGAAGTTTGATAGGAGGGCAAAATGAGAAAGAAAGACGGAAAGAAAGACAGAAAATTGATAGGGGGAAGAAAGAAAGAAAGAAAGAAAGAAAGAAAGAAAGAAAGAAAGAAAGAAAGAAGGTTGATAGGAGGGCAAAATGAGAAAGAAAGACGGAAAGAAAGAAAGACAGAAAATTGATAGGGGGAAATAAGAAAGAAAGAAAGAAAGAAAGAAATAAGTTTGATAGGAGGGGAAAATGAGAAAGAAAGACGGGAAGAAAGAAAGACAGAAAATTGATAGGGGGAAGAAAGAAAGAAAGAAAGAAGTTTGGTAGGAGGGGAAAATGAGGAAGAAAGACGGAAAGAAAGAAAGACAGAAAATTGATAGGGGGAAATAAGAAAGAAAGAAAGAAAGAAAGAAAGAAAGAAAAAAGAAAGAAAGAAAGAAAGAATAATAAGAGTAATGCCAATTGGATAAATATAAAACTAGATTTGTTAAATAAAGAAAGACAGAAATACTAATGAAAAAAACGGAATAAAGGAGAGTAATGGATATTGGAAAAAGGTTAAATGGATATTCTGAAATAATAATAATAATAATAATAATAATAATAATAATAATAATAATAATAAGAAGAAGAAGAAGAAGAAGAAGAAGAAGAAGAACGATGATATCAACAGTTACAGTTGTATTTGGAGCCCTCGGGTTGATCGAAAACGTTTCCGATAGACTCATTGAAGGTATTCCTGGTAGCCCATGGCCTTAACAGATACACAAAAAAGAATGTACACACAATTACAGCTCAAAATTTACGAAGGGCTTTCTCTAGGTAAAATCTGCGTGATCTTAGTTTTTTTGCTTTTTTCTCCAACAATGTTCAGTGAGAATGTCTTATGCCATTTCTGACCTTAGGTCCCTGGTTGGCACCCGGAAAAAATAAGTATACATAATAATAATAATAACCACATAATCAAGGATGGAAGTAACCCGAAATTCAGGATCTGTGGAAAATGTGATAAAACTGTCGACCATATTATTTGGAATTCAAAAATGAATATATCTACAGACATAACAAGGTAGCCACATACGCGCACTGGAAGTTGTACAAGAAGCACAAAATCGAAACCACTGAGAGATGGTAGTTACACAAAATAACGATGTGGCTATCCTCTGGGACATGACAATTCAAACTGACAGGGAAATAAAAGCCAACAGACCTGATGTTATCATAAAAGACAAGAAATTCAAGAAGTGTATGCTTATTGACATAACAGTAGCATCTGAGAGAAACGCCTACATAAAAATTAACGAGAAATTGTCCAAATACAAGGACATGTAGATCGAGATTAAGAGGATGTGGGGAATGAAAACTGAGAATGTACCAATAGCAATCGGAGCTCTGGGTCTCTTGAGAAAAGGAATGGACAATCTTACTAAAAGTGTCCCAAATAACATCAACATACAGGTTTCCACAAGATCACCCTACCACTAACATCTCATATACTAAGAAAAGTGTTATTAATTAAATGACACTTCTATAGGGACTAAGGACTATAATTAGGACTCGGATATACAAGAATCAATGCAGGAAATATAACATAATAATAATAATAATAATAATAATAATTGTGGTGGTGTTCTCCCACTAAAGAGTCTATGATGGACTCATCCGCCTATTATAAGATTAGTAAAGAAGAAGGCCTTGGGAGAGCAATACCATAGCCTGTTCAACTGTCAAAATATCTGCCTTGAGCAGAGAGGAACCTGGACGAGGCTTTGCCAGATCCAGATATATCAGAAACGTATAGATGGCAACATCATTTTTTCAAAAACGTATAGCTGGCAACGTCATTGTTTCAAAAACGTATAGCTGGCAATGTCATTGTTTCAAAAACGTATAGCTGGCAACGTCATTGTTTCAAAAACGTATAGTTGGCAACGTCATTGTTTCAAAATCTTATAGCTGGCAACATCATTGTTTCAAAAACGTATAGCTGGCAACGTCATTGTTTCAAAATCGTATAGCTGGCAACATCATTGTTTAAATTTTTTTCTACTGATTGACTCTAAGCCACCGCTTTCCATCACATTTTAGGGGTAAGGTGTTTGTACATTTAGTGTAGGGTTTGAGTGGGAAAGTTAATTGTAAGTTGTAGTTGTTTTGGGGTGGGTTAGATGTGATGGGGCATGACATGACAAGCCGATTGATCGGATCGACGGCTTTTTGGTTGGAATTAGTTTATCGTCATACCCAGGACGCGGATGTAGTTTATCGTCATACTCAGGACGTGGACACACCTTGGGATTTCACTATTTTCCCATAGCTGGGACCCTAACAGGTGCTACCACCCCGGGTCAGGGTGGAACTGGGAACATCAGCAATTAAGAGGTGGTTCCACGCTCCTCAAAACCTCCTGATCAGAGGCCTTGCTGTTGGATGTAGTTTATCGTCTTACCCAGGACTCGGATGCAGTTTAACGTCATACCCAGGACGGAATACCAATCGAATAAATTAAGAGAAACTTAAGAGTTAGTAATAAACTAAGTATATATATATATATATATATATATATATATATATATATATATATATATATATATATCCTTGTTGAAAACACAACTATACTTAATATTACAAAGATTACTGAAATATTATGCGCGCAGCATCACGACCTAACAGGCGCAAGTGAAATATTTGCGTAGTCGTCTCTAACGATTTTTACGCGTGCGTCAATAACGGCAAATGCGTTCAGAAACTTTCATTTCGGACAGAAGCTGCAAATAGGAACAATCGTTTTATTTATTTCATTACGAGAAATAGCCATAGCCACCGAAACCGTGAGATCACCCCGAAGATGAAGACAGGGTATTGCACGTGCTAACACACGTTGTATGTTAATATATATATATATATATATATATATATATATATATATATATATATATATATATATATATATATATATATGACATTTAAATGATAACAATAACATTTTTAGACATTTAAAACAACATGCCTCTCCGCGTACTCAATTCAGGAAAATCCTTGTTGAAAACACAACTATAATTAAACATGAAAACAATAAACAAAAAGTAAAAATTCGTGAAGCTATATACATAAATCAGTTGAAACCTAACCTGAACAAAATAAATTATGAAATCTCTACAAATATTCTTAAATGGCTATAATTTATAACAGAAGCCATTGGTTTATGCCAAAGGCTTCCCATACTTAATACTTCACGTTTTCACTCTCGCGTGGTCATGTGTGACGTCACGAGCTGCGATGCGATTTTCGCTTCCGCGTCTCGTATATACGAGTTTGTCGTTACTTTGAAATTCTTCAGGCAACAAGGGCGGACTGTCATTGTTGTGTCGTCCGTGTGTTGTTTGATATATTGAAATTGTCATCTTTGATTATGGCTTATGTAAGCCGAAAGCTTAGAATGGATTTAAACATGTATCAATATGGTGTTTTTTTTTCGTCTTTCAACGAGAATGTTTTTAAGCTTATCAGACAATATGAAAGGGACTTACTTAAAATAAATAGACAAAACTTGTCTATATTATTTAATGAACCATTCATTAAGATATATATATATATATATATATATATATATATATATATGTGTGTGTGTGTGTGTGTGTGTGTATGTGTGTGTGTGTGTGTGTTTGTGTGCGTGTGTGTGTGAATGATAGAAATTAAAGAAGATTTGAGACAATTAATTAATTCATCGAGTCTAGAAGAAACTTCAACACAATGCAGAAAGCACTGGACGGCCCTTTCGCCCTATATTTGGGTCTCATCAGCAGTGCACATCCAATACCAATATGAGGCAAACGTCATACTAACGGACCTCGGTGACGAATAGGTAACGAATTAGACACGATATTGCGCCGCTCGTTCACATATTCCGAGTTGGAGCTCATCCGAGTTTCCCTTACCGACAGGACTGTGCTCCCGATAGCCACGATTACTATCCCTAAGCCGCTCGATCCAGAGTATTAGAAGCCGGTTCAAGCAATGATATACAAATGATAGAAATTAAGGAGGATTTGAAATAATTGTAATTAATTCATATATATATATATATATATATATTAGCTCCTGAAAAATTAATTTCGGTTGAGCCCTCTGGATTGAGGTGTGAATTTGTAAACAGTGACTATTTAAGCTAATATTGCACGACTCTTCGGCAGAATTGAGTCACTGTCAGTCACTGTGTGTTTATCTAAATCTAAAAATAAACACGCTAAAATTCACCTTCATCCCGTACCGTGCGCTGACGTCTTAGCTAGAGGCAACCGGACGTCTAGCCACACTGATGAGCTGTGAAACAGCGAAACAGTCTGTCTGTGGATGACAAATATATATATATATATATATATATATATATATATACATATATATATATATATATATATATATATATATATATATATATATATATATATATATATATATACACCGGGTGTAACAGCAAAACTGTCCAAAACGTGTAACGGCATGGGAGAATTGTCTATCCCACAAAGTGTTTAATATCGAAAATACTACTAAATTGATTGAGTTTCTTTTTTCCAGGTTTCAGATAAGACTTCAGCCATCTTGACACTATTTGTCGTAGGTATCACTGAAAAACCCTTTGAATTATTCAGCTAGAAAGAGAACATGTTAATCCCTTTTTTGGGGGCAGCCCCACAGTGTCTTCCGAATTGAGCAATGGGAGACATAAAAAAACATTACATCCGTCAGTAACGGTACCAACATTCATACACTGGCTCCCATCTTGAAAGTCCATTCAAGAACTACCAAGAGAACGGTGTATATGTTTAAAAAAGAAGTAACACCAGAGAGAATAACTGGAAAAGGAGGTCAGAACAGCATTTCAACTTAGAGCTAAATATATTTGTATTATTCCAGTAAGATATCAAGTAATATGTATTTAATCATTTCTAAGATACTACGGTTCAAAGCTACATGTCTCATTAAATAATTTAGATACGATTTTTCTACTTATTTTTTAATAGGATTCTCTTTTAATTAGGAAGAAAGAAAATTACCATGTCGATACATATTCATTTTATTCCGAGTACTTTCAACATTTGCACAATGTCATCATCAGGGAGTTTTCTAAGACAAAATAATATTGTGTTCATCATTTTCTAAGACAAAATTGTTTGTCTATATATCTGAGATGAAGTATTATGCTTACTTACATTATTTACATTTCGGTCTGTTATCCTCATCTTCATATTCACAAAGTTTCGTCCGTTGTACGCTCCGGCCTTCTTCAGTTGATTGGAAACAGCAGTGATGCAAAACTTGGAGAGCTGAATTACAGGGAAATAACTCAGACATCGAGAGGTGGCATGGTACGTGAACTAGAACAATCTACCCCGTTGGATGAAATAAAGGATTCGGCTCGAAATTCCAATTGCCTGAAAAAGGCCGGGGCGCACAACGGCCGAACCGTTGTGATTATAGCAATGAAGATGAGAATATCTGTACGAATAATGTAAATTATATAAGTAACAAAATCGTTTGTTCATATAATTTTTTTTTTTTCTTGTGAAGTGAAAAACGCTATGGTTAAGTCCTGTACCGTTTTTAAATTGTATGATGTAAACGTCAAGGGAGGTAACTAAGTTATTAAATTGTATAAATATTTAAAAACAGATATATATATATATATATATATATATATATATATATATATATATATATATATATATATATATATTTATATATAGATAGATAGATAGATAGAGAGAGAGAGAGAGAAAGAGAGATGCTCCTATATACTGAGAGTATTTATTCTGAACAATACAGAATTGTGGTACAAGGGCAAGGAGGAAATTACGTGACGGTCTTCATTAGCTATCCTAGTCATAGTTAATCTGACTCACGACCTTTTTACTCATTATAATTTACTTATTCACCACAAGAACTCATCCATCACCTCTCAGTCCTAGATATACCACAATATCACATATTCACAGGAGACCTACAAAACAACCCATGACATAAAATCTCAAAACTTCATCTTACATGAAATGATGGGCGAGTGGAGATAAACCCAGAAAACAAACTCAATATGTCAACCTAAGATAAAACTAAAACAAAACAATGTTAGTAGGAACCGTCCACCCCTCAAAATAATAAGAGGATCCTATATACTGAGTCAGCAATGCGAGGAAAATGACAAATTAAACATATGTAAAGGGCGAGAAAGACAAATATGAGCGGGAATAAAGCTAAGCAGAATTAAATAAAAATAACCGATTCTCTTAGAAATGGCGAATAGAGAAAAACACACAAAGAAGCGTCAAATCATTGTGATGGAATGAAGCAAAAGAAAAAATGTTTTGCAATCGTGATGCGACAGAGAAAGAAAATGCGAAAAATAAGCCCTGACTTGAACAGTAAGGAATCTTATTTTGTTCAAGCATATAGGATCAGGTAAAAACGAGGACATTTAAACCATTTTTTGCAAAATAACGACAAAAAAGGCGGAGGAAGGCAGAGACTAGATTACCAGAATGCATTAATAATAATAAGAAGAAGAATACGAACAAGAACAAGAACAAGAATAGCCATTTGTACCAAAAATATTCACCAATATGGAAAAACCCACGTCGTATTAGAGAGGATATTACTAGTACGGAAAACAATAAAAACTATAACAGCAATAATAACACCAACGACAACAACAACAAAACATCAACAAAAATAGGAAAAAGAAGAAAGAAATGAAGATGAGGAGAAAGAAGAAAGAAAAATGAGATTTATATTGAAAATATAGAGAGTCGTACGTTGTATTATCGGTAAAAATAAAGCAATAATAATAATAATAATAATGAGAAGAAGAAGAAGAAGAATTTCCATCGTCTAGGTTTTGGGATATATCGTCTAATTTTTATTTTTAGCACCGCTCATCTAATGCTCGATTTTTTTGTGATTCCAAATAACACCCCCCGGCCCATGAATAATATAATGACTATAATAACATTTTAATTTATATATATATATATATATATATAATCGGATCGTTTCCGATTATATATAAAAGTACATAAAAATAAAGGATTTACAACAAAAATCACACTAATTTATTCTGTCATTCTGATCAAGGGACTACAGCCTATCGAAGAAACTATTAAAGATTTAGCATAGAATCGCACTCGCACACACATACCCACACACACACACACACACACACATATATATATATATATATATATATATATATATATATAAAATGGATGGTTTGGTTTAATCTGTTTTACGGCATATCGACCACAATGAGTTATTTAATGTCGACAATTTATATTGCTAATAATATTTTTCTTCAAAAATATATTGCTGGTAATATTTTTTTCTTCAAAATATATATCAGGTAATACTTTCCCCCAAAAAATGTATCGCTGGTAATATTTTTCAAAAATGTATTGCTGGTAATAATGTATTGGTAGTAATAAATTTGACAAAGTATTTCTGGTATTTTCTATTTTACATTTTATAATGTTTTGACCTCAGTTTGGGTGTTAACTATTTACCCATAGCTGGGACACTAACAGGTGCTAACACCCCGGGAACATCAGCAATTAAGAGTTGATTCGACGCTCCTCAAAACCTCCTGATCAGAGGGATTGCTATTGGACATAGTTTATCGTCTTACCTAGGACGCGGATGTAGGTTATCGCCAAACCCAGGACGGATAAAATGGATAGGTTGGTCATTCAATAAATAAGGTGAATTTTTCGGTATAAGGACTTCTAATACAGATAGAAGCTTACTTTTTTTAATTTTTCAACGCAGTCTCCCAGCACTGTCACTCACTCTTCCCATCTGTGCACAAGCTTCCGTATTCCCTCAGCGTAAAAATCTTTGGGCTGATGTCTTAGCCAGTCGCTCGCAACACTTTTGACTTCATCGTCACTTTTAAACTTCGTGCCTCTCGTGAACGCTTTCAAGGGACCAAACAGGTGAAAGTCTAAAGTTTCAATGAATGTTTTCCAATCATACCTAGGAATCAAACACAACTTAAATTGTTGACGTCTATAATTTACATATAATTTACATATATATATATATATATATATATATTTAAAATTTCCACTTCAAAATTCTTTTGTTTTTGTCTTTGACCACTATGTTTAGACAGTTAACTTTGAGTGTTCTATGTGTGTGTATTTTAAAGCACCATAAAATTGTTGCAGATCCTATAGCCTTAACATACAATTCCACAGATGTTATAGATTTTCCAGTGCAGATATTTGCCTACTCTTTCATGATGCTAGATGCTAACACAGTACATCTTGATAAAAAATTATCAAATGTTTCTGGATATTCAATATCTGTATTTGTGTTCAGCACAAGTTTTCAGCATGTTATCTTGATAATTTATATTTAGTAAGAACTGGTCCAGTCGAACAATAATTAAAACCTTCAGTTTCGCCTTTTAATTCCGCACGACCCATTGACTGATGGCTATGAAGTTTATTTACTTCAGCTTGTTTGGCGCGAGTAGAGATTTGATAATGAGGAAGTTTAACTTGCGATCATTTTGCCATTTGGTCCACTGCATTTACTTTTAATTTTTTTAGGTTATTTGCCGCCGCAGTTGGTGAATTATGGTTTATTTACTCCTATTTATCCAGATGAAATTCCATTTTGAATTTGTTAGCATTTTGTATTACTTATTTCTTTCTTGACAAAGATCATCACCCAGTCTTCTGTAGGTAGCTTTGAAGACAGATTGTTGTCTTTTGTAAGACTGTTCTAGTCAAACTAAACCCCACTCTTCTTTCAGATCGAATACATTCTGTTTTTATGGTTTATATTATTTTTACTCTAGATGTTATTGTTGTTGTTGTTGATGCTGTTTTGATATTATATAAACTCTCTTACATGGCGTATCTTCTCTAGAGCTTTAGTATTGCTGAGAATAATAACAAAATTTATATTGCATGAATAAAATAATAGACTCATGAAGAGCAAAAACTCAGAAATACAATCGAACACGAGATAGGAACTATATAATAACTATTGAAGAAAAAAACCTTGGGGAATTTCCTTGAAAATGTCATGAAGGCGACCAAAATTGATTCGTTGAAGAAATAAAACAAGAAAAATGCGTTTGAATGAAAACCGTGACCTGCACCTTAAAAAGGAAATTGAGAGAGGGAAGGAAGAGGGAGGGAAATATCAAGAAATCAAAAGCCATGTTTTCGGAAATTCAAACCGAGAAATGTCAACAGGAGAAATGGAAGAAAGATGGCGGAAGTGAATAATGGGTATCATCAATGGAGGAAAAGATAGTCATGTGACCGTTACTAATGGTTTCCAAATAGACATTAGCTTCGAATCCCGAGACCTTTGTGCGTTTACATAAAGAATAGAACAGTAGGGTTTTATTCAAATTTCAAAAAGGGGGGGGGCTGATGAAAAGAAAAAAAAAAAACAAAGAAAACGAAACAATGTAATGAAAGAGGAATAAGGACATCGCAAAATGAAAGAAGAATAATGAAAGAGAGTAAGGAAAGAGAAATAAGCAGCGATGAAAAAGAGAGGGGAATAAGGAAAGAGAAATAAAGAAAGAGGAACAAGGAAAGAGAAATAAAGAAAGAGTAATAAGAAAAATGGGAAAAGGAACGAGGAATAGGAAAGAAAATAATGAAAGGGAATAAGGAAGAGGAATAATGTAAAAGTGATAATGAAAGAGGAATAAGGATAGAATAATAATGAATGAGGAATAAGAATAGAAGAATTACGAAAGAGGAATACGGAAAGAGAATAATGAAAGAAGAATAAGGAAAGAGAATAAGGAATAAGGAAAGAGAACTAATGAAAGAGGAAAAGTGAAAGAGGAATAATGAAAGAGGGATAAGAAATAAGGGAAGTGGAATAAGAAAAGAGGAATAAGAAAAATGAATAAGGAAATAGGAATAAGGAAAGAGAATAATGAAAGTGAATAATGAAAGAGGAATAAGGAAAGAGAAATAAAGAAAGAGGAATGAGAAAAGAGGAAAAATAAAAGAGGAATAATGAAAGAGGACAAATGAAAGAGAATAAGGAAAGAGGAATAAGGAGAGATGTAAAAGGGAGGGGAATAAGGAAAGTGGGATGAGGAAAGAGTAATAAGGAAAGAGAAGAATTGAAAGAGGAAATATGAAAGAGGTATAAGAATAAGGAAAGAGGAATGAGAAAAGAAGAATAATGAAAGAGGAATAGGAAAGAAAATAATGAAAGAGAATAAGGAAGAGGAATAATGAAAAAGTGATAATGTAAAAGGAACAAGGTTTGAAGAATAATGAAAGAGGAATAAGGAAAGAGGAATAATGAAAGAGGAATAAGAAATAAGGGAAGAGGAATAATGAAATATGAATAACGAAATAAGAATAAGGAAAGAGAATAATGAAAGAGGAATAAAGAAAGAGGAATAATATAAGAAGAATAATGAAAGAGGAATAAGAAATAAGGGAAGAGAATAATGAAAGAGGAATAAAGAAAAAGGAATAAGAAAAGAGGAATAAGCAGAGATGAAAAAGGAAGGCAATAAGGAAAGGGTAATAATGAAAGTGGAATAAGGAAAGTGAATAATGAAAGAAGAAAGAATGATAATAATGAAAGAGGAATGAGGAAAAAGGAATAAGGAAAGAGTAATAAGGAAAGAGAACAATGAAAGAGGAATAATCAAAGAGGAAGGTTATATTGATTTTGTTTTTTTACGGTTTACAAACCATTTTCAGGTATTTAAAGCTAGAAATTATTTTCAGAGCCTACGTATTTTTTTCGAAATAATAATGCTTTACTGATACAAGTTCCACTATTTAACTCATAGTTGGGAGGAAAAGAGGTGTATTCATGCATTCCCCAAGGATATTTATACCTAAGTGAATATAATGAACCCGACTGGAATTGGAACTTGCATATTCGATTTCCAATTCCGGACCCTTATCCATTACACTACTCGCACATCCAAGCTTACAACACCTGGTGTTCCCACGTCTAGCGTCGCTGATCGTACGCAAACACGTGTTTCAGAGTGATGTGGTCGTAAGCGGAAGAAAACGACAAGTATAGAAAGGATGGGTAAAAAGGAAGACAAGCAAAGCAAAAAGAATAAGACTGCAGGTTAAAAATATATATAAAGCGCTCGCACAAATGTAAAAGAAATACAATGTAAAAAAAAAATCGGGAAAGAAAAACGAGAATGCAAAGAAAAAAAAGGAGAAATCAAAATATACTGAGAGAAAATATAAACAAAGAACAGGATTAACGTTTACTTAGTTATATGACATACGTGATACACGGTTGGGCGATCTTTCGATATATTACTGACGTGATTTTTTCCCGCAGTAGGTTACCATTTATTTCTGCGGTATACTAGTTGCCATCCAAGGATATAGAACCCGGTTTGTCCTGCTATTTACATATAGCTGGGGCGGGGAGAAGAGGATTCACATCTTCCCCAAGGCTATTACTGAATGTAATGGATTCCACCGGAATTCGAACTCGGTACTCTGATTGTTCACTCCAAGTCGCTACCCATTAATCCACCATGCTTCATAGGTTTCCATTAAAGATTTTAAAACATGAAGCGGAAAATGTAAAAAAAAAAAAAATATAACGAGTATCGTGAAAATGCAGATATTTATCAACGAGAAAGGGACGAAAAGATTAACATGGTCGAAAACGGTAAGAAAAAAGAAATTCGAACAAAGAAAAAAGGAGATTATAAAGAAGCCGGGAATAAAAGAAAATAATGTTTTATGCGAAAAAAAAAAAAAACGACAGATGGAAAGAAAAGAAAATGTTGAAAAAGGAACGCTTTAAAGAAATGAAAAAAGAATAAAGAACGAAAAAGGAAGACATTGTTTGGCATAGAGCTGAGAGCTAAATAAACCAAAATCTGAACGAAAGCAAAAAAAAAACATTCAAATGAAAGAAAATGTAGGAAAAGAAAATCATGGAAAAACAATCAGATTACCGGTTATAAAAATATCAAGCGTAGAAAGCTTTAAAATATCGAGTTGAAACCAAAATGCTGATCTGAATAAATGGTAAATAGATGGGACTTATAAAATGAAGAAAAATGCTAAAAAATGAGAAATTCGAATGTAAGAAAACGAAGACGGAAAACAATAATAATGTTTTTATGCGAAATAAAACAGGCCCGATGGAAAGAATAAAAGAAAATGATGAAAACAGAACAACTTACAGAATGAAGAACAGATGGGGCGTAACGGATGAATCGGAGAGCCTGGTTCGAATTCCAGTCGAGTTCCTAACGTTCACTTATGTGCAAATACCGTTGGAAAATGTATGAACCCATTAATTATCTCCCTAGCTATGGGTAAAATAACAGGACATACTTGGGTGACATCTGGCCTAATCGGAACACCGGAAGCTAAAAATGAAAACGAAAAGAAACCAAAAACAGTTAAAGCGCGGATTAACTCCTAAGAGTCAACGGTCATCCACCCCAACTATAGGTTAAATAGCCTCACTAACCTACAATTGGCCATGAGTGATGAGTACGACTAAATAATTGGAGTGAAAAGCCCCTGTATTCGGGTTTGAATTAAGAAAAAAGAATGAAAAAGAAAAGGAAAGAAATTAATGGATATTGAGGTTAATGATGAAGAGTATATAGAGTGAAAAAGAATGAAAAAAAGTGAAAAAAAATGAAAAAAAGACAGTGAAGAAAGGATGAATAAAACAGTGAAAAAAGAATGAAAAAAGCGAGTGAAAAAAGAAGAAAAAGAGAGAAAAAATAGTGATAAAGAATGAAAAAGTGAGAAGAAAAAAGGAAAATAAACAATGAAAAAAGAATGACAAAGAGAGTGAAAAACAATCGAAAAAGAGTGAAAAAAGAATGAAAAAGAGAGTGAAAAAGAATGAAAAAATGAAAAAAGAGAGAAAAAGAATGAAGAAAGAGAGAGAAAAAGAATGAAAAAACAGTAAAAAACGAATGAAAAAAGAGTGAAAAAGAAGGAAAAAGAGGGTGAAAAAGAATGAAAAAGTGAAAAAGAATGAAAAAGAGTGAAAAAATTAAAAAAGAGAGAAAAAGAATGAAGAAAGAGAGAGAAAAAGAATGAAAAAACAGTAAAAAACGAATGAAAAAGAGTGAAAAAGAAGGAAAAAGAGGGTGAAAAAGAATGAAAAAGTGAAAAAGAATGAAAAAGTGTGAAAAAATGAAAAAAGAGGGAAAAAGAATGAAGAAAGAGAGAGAAAAAGAATGAAAAAACAGTAAAAACCGAATGAAAAAAAGAGTGAAAAAGAAGCGAAAAGAGGGTAAAAAGAATGAAAGAATAAGACTGGAAATGGAAATTGTAATATGCATGTGACATTGGTATTATGGTGACTATAGTAAGCGTATTAAGTAAGAATGTTTTGTTTTGGTGTAAGAGATATTAAAATATGTTTGGATCAGTGACTGTTGCTCACTAAGATAAATGTCAGATAGAAAAGATTAGCTTTTCCACGACACTTCTTTGGCCTTATTCAATATTTTCTATACCGTTACCGAAATAAATATTGCAGCCAGTGTTACTCGAATAACGCTAGCTAACTAGCTGTGATCAAAGTATATCAACCATCGGAAAGATAAACTACCTTTTAAGTCACGATTGTCTCTTTGTCTTCGGACAGAGCGGAAGTGACAATATTATTGAGAGTTGTCCGGATTCAGGGAACAGATGCTGGCGGCAGTACCTCCATCATTGCAATAATGATGGTGGATCCGGTAGAAATATCGATGGCAGCGCCACCGATAGTTGCAGTCACGAATGCATGTGCTCGGACTCCCAACATTTAACTAATTTTGCGTCACATCCTGACTGCGTGAGGCTATAAGTAAATACTAAATATGGTATGAACCCTCAGTAGGACAAAACTGCATTCTATCTCTCAACTCTGTTTCAATCTTCAGACAGCACGCAGCAAATAAGTGAGCGACACCTGATTACGGGGATTCCAACCCTGCACCAGAATCTCCCTCGCTGCACCACATAGGGAGGGTTTGTGGAATATCGACGCCAGCGCGACGTTGGTTAAGGAGACCGGGGGATTTTTGGCATTGGCTCATATGCACGAACTTTAAACCAGTCTTCTACCATATCCCATCACTGTACGAATGGAGGGTAATAAATACTAATTGCAGTATTTGTTCTCCTAATATCTTATAAGGAATAATTTGGCACTATATGACCTAACAGCCAGTGCCGTTTGAAATACGCTTTTCTTCAATCGCTGTATAACCAATCATGTTAGTAGAATAAGCGGTTTCCTTTTAAATTCCGAGTACCAAAACCTGGTAGAAATATAACAAATAGCAGCTCAAGTTGTTCCCGGTGCGTTCCCGATGTGTTGCATGAATCTTTCTGATACGTAGGACGACTCGGTGACACCTCATATTGTCGGTATACCTTAGGTAGCAGCACTGCTTGCAAAAACTCATGTGCTTCTGAAACTCGTATGTCTCCAAGCTGTGAGTAAAAGCTGAGATAAGATCATCATCACCTGGTCGGAACATCTAAGTGTCGAAGAGGATATCACATCAAATAATAATAATAATAATAATAACATGAAATATTTCTTAAAAAACAAAACACAACAAAAGAAACACTGAATGAACGAATGGAGGAATATTTCATTCTGTAAATGATGTCATTCCGGGAATTATCCAACCGATTATGATCAAATAATTCATGTAGAAAAAAGGTGCATTAGACAGGTTATGAAAGGATCCTGATAGACATTCAGTTACCTTGGGATAAAAACACCGTGAAGGCGGATAAGCGAAAGTATAGATGTACCAAGACATGACCTAGCACATCAAAGAACTGTACCATGTAGCAGCTCAAGTTATTTTGAATGACAAGCGCTTGGAGAGCAATCGCCCTGATATCACTATTGTGCAACTGAGTAGTCATGAATATATGAACGTTGCGGTATATTCAGCAGTCAGTATTATTTTAGGCTTAAATTTGTAAAATCTTATTGTAGTACAATTCTTTAATATTAATATCTATCTATATCTCTGAGATAACGTATTATGATTTATTGCATTATTTACATTATTCGATCTGTTATCCACATCTTCGCTGCCATATTCAAAACCTTTCGGTCATTGCATGCTGCGGCCTTCGTCAGTATCTGTCTATATCTCTGAGATGATATAATATGATTACTTGCATTATTTACATTACTCAGACCGATATCCTCATCTTCGTTGGCATATTCACAACTTTTCGGCCGTTGCAAAATCTGGCCTTCTTCAGATGATTGGAATTTCGAGCCGAACTCTTTAGTTCGTCCACCGGAGTAGATTGTTCCAGTTCACGAGTCACTTCCAGATGTCTCAGTTATTTCTCTTTAACTCAACTCTCCGAGTTTAGTTTATCACTGATGTGGTCTCCTATTGATCTTACACATGGCCCAGTAGATAATGTCTTGGCTACATCCAGTTACTACACCCAAAATGTTGTGAGTTCAATATCAGACTACAGCAGTGGTGAAGCAAAACTTGGAGAGTTTAGTTAAAGGGAAATAACTGAGACATCTGGAAGGGAAATGACACCTGGAACTAGAATAATCTACCCCAGTGGACGAAATAAAGGGTTCGTTTCGAAATTCCAATCACTTGAAGAAGGCCGGAGCGTACAACGACAGAAACGTTGTGAATATGGCAATGAAGAAGAAGATAAAACTCCGAATAGTGTAAATAATGCAAGTACAATTCTTTGTTATTTTGTAACTTCAGTTCATGAAGTTCAAGGAAGTATATTCTTTGCAGAAGTCTACATGCTTCACCTGATTGAAGCCATTTTTAACCTTTCATTTGAGTAAGTGGTTGCATACAGCTGACAGTTTAGTTAATTTTTAACATGTCTGGTGACATGTATGGCATCCATATGAAAATCTTGATCTGAGGAAACTATTTAAGAACATGAAGTTTTGGCTAATTGCATTGATTTTGCAGCAGCTTGCTCTGCTGGTCGAAACTACACCGAGAAGAGGCTACCGTAATTTCTCGAAAATAATACGCATTTTTTTGTTACAGGTGATAGTAGGGGTGCGTATTATAAATAGGTTTAAACAAAAATATTTTTTCATTATTAATTTATAATAATAAATACGTACTTGTTGTTCTAAAATAAAGATATTATCCCAATTTTCAATTTTAAATCCAACAATAATAATTGTAACGTTTTTTTTTTCAATAAATTTATGTTTATCAGTAACCGCAGTTTTTTATTTGGCAAATAAATAAAAATCTATAAAAAGGCCAGTTTCGAAGAAAAGAGGATATCAAGTTAACAATTTATTGAAATTTTAATTTTCATCATCATGCTCACCACTTTCACTTATAGAATCAATATGTAAATTGTCATTAAAGAAATTATCATTCACTCCCACGTTTTGGCGACAATTTGGCGGTAAAATAAAAGGTTATATTTAGCGGGAAAACCGCATGAAAATTTTCAACATGGTTTTAGCAGCTTAGTTTTGATTTTATTCTTAATGTCAAGGTTGACAAAATGTCTTCGTAATTATTTAATTTTTTGACACAATTTATAGATGCGTATTATACATAGGGATAGATATATTTCTTAATTTTTTCGGATCATTTTAGGGGGTGCGTATTATTTTTGGGTGCTTATTATTTTTGAGAAGTCACGGTATTCTATATTCAATATTCCTTATCTTCTATACTAAATTTCACATTTACGTTGTTGTTAGAAGTTTTTATGAGTCCTAGCTAATTTTAAAAAAAAAATTAATTTGTAGTCGTCTGCCGTCAATTTGTAGAAGTTTCCCGTTTTGTCAGACTTTACCAGAATTTTTCCCGTTTTGTAACTATGTATTTTATCCCTATCATTGAGAGAATAATAGGAAAGTCGTTGATAGAATGCTGGGAAAGTCGTTGATAAAATACTTGTAAAGTCTGATAAAACGGGAAACTTCTATAACTTGATGGCAGACGACTACAACAACTTAATTAAAAAAATTAACTAGGACTCATAAAAAAGCTTATAATAACAACGTAAATATGGTAGATAATATTACCAGAATTAGTAAAATTATACTGATAAATTAATGATAATCGATAGAGTAGGCAAACTTGCTGAAAAGAAATGCTGCATAACTCTTAAGGACCACAAACCAGATTTTAAGGTTAACCCTCCGAAAAGAATGATAAACCCAACACGACCCGACATCGGAAATATAAGCAACATAATCCGAGAAAGGATTACTAGGCAAACTAAAAACCACCTTGGATTAACACTTGGATTAATAACAAAGAAGACATCCATTGGTTTACCAGTATCAGCAATAAGCCTGATTGCATCCTAATACTGTTCGATATTATGGATTATTACCAGTCATATCAAGAGATCTATTCACGAATGCCCTTGAGTTTGCTACTGTATATTCAGACCGAACATAAGAAGAAATGAACATAATTCTTAATTCCAAAAATCTATCCTCATTCATAATGGGGACTAATAGATTAAAAACAATGAATACCATTTTGACATCACCATGGGATTTTCAGACCCTACAGAGTTTTCTGATCTTGTCGGTCTATTTATACTATACAACCAAACCACGTACCGTGAATTAGACATTAACGACATTGGGTTATACAGGGATGACGGTCTCATGACAGTGAGGAGTTCCATAAATTATAAAATAGAAAAAACTTAGAAAGATAATACATAGTGAATTCAGAAAACTAAATTTAAAAACTACAGTGAAAACAAAATTGAAAAGGTAAATTTCCTCGATATAACTTTGGACTTAATGAACAACATACAGAAAGCCTAACGCTAACCCATTGTATGTACACCATAGGTCAATTAAGAATATACCTTCATCAATAGAGAAAAGACTCAGCATGAACTCAGCAAATGAAGAAATATTCCAACAACAGAGTAATATTTACAACACAGCTGTAAAAAATAATGGATTCAAAAACGCTAACATCAATTATTGAAACAATAGTACTTACTAGAAGCAAAACAGGAAAAGAAAAATCATTTGGTATACCCATCCGTTTAACCAAATATTTAGTATTAAGCTCGGACAAAAATTCCTAGCTTTAATGGAAAACACTTTCCTACTGATAGCAGACTTAGCAAGATCTTTAATAAAAACACATTAAAATTAAGCTACAGCTGCACTGAAAATGTAAAAGTATCATAAAAAAACACATAATAATAAAATAAATAATAAAAGCATGTTAAAACACGCATGCTAAGATATATTTAATAAAACCTCTAAACAAAAATTAAACAAAAATAATGAAAAATGTAACAAAAACGCCAATAACTCGATGAAATAGACCAGACGATATGCGTCAAACGGATGTCATCATTCGCTTGAAAATAGGCACCCCAACACTAAATTGACGAAACCTCTTTCCGAATGTAATTATATGTTGATATAATAGTTGTCAGGAAAATGTAAACACTTACGTCCCATATTAAAATAATTGGTTTCGCTGTTTCCATAGTAATTAATATTGCGAACGTATATGCTTATAAAGCTCCGTAAATTTCAAGATTAATTATTCCAAAATTCGCTTGAGGATGAAACAGAGCTGGGTACTTTAAATAAATTTAATTTCTATAATTAAATTGAAGTTTTTAGCTTCTGTTTTTGAAACATGAGAACTCTCATGTAGCGATGGAATCTTTTTTTAAAATAATTATAATATATGTATATATATATATATATATGTGTCTATATATATATATATATAGAGAGAGAGAGAGAAAGAGAGAGAGAGAAAGAGAGAGAGAGAGGTATTTTTTATTTATAAATCGGACAGATTAATGGGACATCACTTTTAGCGCGTACATATATTTGGGTAAACAGACTTTTTATTGAACTGCTTATATATTTTCCTATAACGGCCTGAATATTCGAGAAATATTATTAAAGAAAATTCGGGCACTCAGGGAGGATTCGAAACTACTCCCTCCTTGGCAGGAGTTAGATGCGAAGTGCTGATGCTGACTGAGACTTTTCCTGCCGAAAATTCATAACTATACTGTTTAATAAATAAACGTTGCGTCTACTTAAAATAAGTGAATCCACTGAAAGTAAGGTTTAATTCATAGAATTTAGTTATAGAGAGACAGATGGATGAAGTCGAGGGCAATAGATAAATAGAAACAGATTGTAATAGATAGATAGACAGATAGATAGATAGATAGATAGATAGATAGATAGATAATGAACAAAGCGAGATAGATAGATAGATAGATAGATAGATAGATAGATAGATAGATAGATAGATAGATAGATAGATAATGAACAAAGCGAGATATATAGATAGATCGATAGATAGATAATGAACAAAGCGAAATGGATAGATAATGAACAAAGCGAGATAGATAGATCGATAGATAGATAGATAGATAATGAACAAAGCGAGATAGATAGATAGATAGATAGACAGATAATGAACAAAGCGAGATAGATAGATAGATAGAGAGAGAGAGAGATAGATACATACATAGATAGATAGATAGATAGATAGATAAATAGATAGATAGATAATGAACAAAGCGAGATAGATAGATAGATAGATAGATAGATAGATAGATAATAAACAAAGCGAGATAGATAGATAGATAGATAGATAGATAGATAGATAAATAGATAGATAATGAACAAAGCGAGATAGATAGATAGATAGATAGATAGATAATAAACAAAGCGAGATAGATAGATAGATAAATAGATAGATAATGAACAAAGCGAGATAGATAGATAGATAGATAGATAGATAGATAGATAGATAGATAGATAATGAACAAAGCGAGATAGATAGATAGATAAATAGATAGATAATGAACAAAGAGAGATAGATAGATTGATAGATAGATAATGAACAAAGCGAGATAGATAGATAGATAGATAGATAGATAGATAATGAACAAAGCGAGATAGATAGATAGATAGATAGATAGATAGATAGATAGATAGATAGATATATATAGAGAGAGAGACAGAATGACAGAAAGAAACAGACTAATAGATAGATAAATATATAGAGATAGATATATAGATATATACATAGAAACAGTCTGTAACAGATAGATATATAGAGAGATAGATATAGAGAGAGATAGATGAGTAGATAGATAATTAATAAACAAGCCGAGCTAGATAGAAACGTACTGTATAGATAGATAGATAGATAGATAGATAGGTAGAAAGATAACGAACAAGCCGAGTTAAATAGATAGATAGAAATAGATGATAATAGATATTAACAGACTGCAAATGATGGATAGATAGATAGATAGAGAGAGAGAGAGAGAGAGAGATACAGACAGACAGACAGACAGACAGACAGAAGGAAAACTATTGTTCCCAAATCTTCTTATTTCGATGCCATGGTTTAATGCCCGAAACGGCATATTTCATCTGATATGCTGCCTTTTAAAATAGCTGGCACAAGTCTCTTTCCATCGTTTTCTTTCATCATTTCTTTGGCCTGTATAATCAAAGTTAAACAAATATACTTACATGCGCCGCGCGCACACACACATACATATACACATACTTACCACCATACGTCCACACAGGCCGACTCTCTCGAGAACACATACATATGCTGTGCATTTTCGTCCAGTTAGGCATATTGCTCACCTGCTGGTTACCTGTGGTTAGCTTTTGATCATTAACGTCCCCTGTATTGTAGAATTCTGACACAGCGAACCCTGAGTTCGAATATTAGCTAAAGGTCAAGTGGGGTAAATATTCACTTCTCATTATTTAACCTGGCGCCTTCCTGTCAAGGTTAAGCTTCAGGCGCGTCAAATGTTATCAAAGTAAGAGTGAATCCACTCAAAGCCATCCACCTCGGCTTTCGAATTCTTTCCATTTTTCTGCTGATCTAACCAATTCCGTTTGTCTCTCTTCGATTATTCCTTATTGTTTCAGTCTATCGAACAAAGTTTGATGGAATCGAAGAGCAAAATGAGACAAATATTGGTAGAGGGACTAATAAATAAAAGTGACACCGTATATATATATATATATATATATATATATATATATATATATATATTGAGAGAGAGAGAGAGAGAGAAAGGGGGTAGATAGATAGATATTGATAAATAAAGAAAGAAAGAAAGAAAGATATGAACACACTGTGATGGGAAACGAACTATAGTATAATGACAACAGATAGATAAAGAAGAAACTGAGATAGATAGATAGATAGATAGATAGATAGATAGATAAATATATAGATATGAACAGACTGAGATATATAGATATATAGATATGAACAGACTGAGATATATAGATACATATATATAGATAGATAGATATGAACACACTGAGATATATAGATAGATAGATAGATAGACAGATAGATATGAATATATTGAGATTGTATGCGAACTATCAGATAGATAGATAGATAGATAGATAGATAGATAGATAGATAGATAGATAGATAGATATGAATATAGTGAGATTGTATGCGAACTACCTTATAGATAGATAGATAGATAGATAGATAGATATATAGATGTATAGATAGATAGATAGATAGATAGATAGATAGATAGATAGATAGGAATATACTGAGATTGTATACGAACTATCAGATAGATAGATAGATAGGTAGATAGATAGATATGAAATTACTGAGATTGTATGCGTACTATCAGATAGATAGATAGATAGATAGATAGATATGAATATAGTGAGATTGTATGCGAACTACCTTATAGATAGATAGATAGATAGATAGATAGATAGATAGATAGATAGATAGATATGAATAGACTCGGATTGTATGCGAACTATCAGATAGATAGATAGATAGATAGATAGATAGATAGATAGATAGATAGATAGATAGATAGATAGATATGAATATACTGAGATTGTATGCGAACTATCAGGTAGATAGATAGATAGATAGATAGATAGATAGATAGATAGATAGATAGATAGATAGATAGATATGGAAGAGACTGGGATAGATAGATCGGCAGACAGAGAGACTACATGCATATAGTATGTGACCATGCCGTATTTCTTAAAAAAAACAACTCAAAATTAAACTTTCTTGTTTTAATGTACAAGATAAAAGTTCATTAACTAGTGTATTTGATCTCATTTCGACATCAAATAAACATTTAACTATTAAAAAATCAAAGACAATATCATATTACAACTTTACAAAATTTTGCCATTGTTTCATTCAGTCATCGGAGAAAAAGTAGATGGCATTTCTTTCCAGGCCAGATGGTGTAGCAGGTCTTTTCAAAATCGAATGATATTCTTTTTTTTCGTTTGTTTGTTTGGGTTTTTTTTCATGTTTCCTTTGATATGAATCAAATCTTTTGGTCATCTCGAAAAGTCTACAGAGCAGTTAATCGTGAAAAATATAATGATTCTCATACGAAATATTCATAATTTAGCAAATGCAATTGTGGTAAGGGAATCATGGAAAAATGTTAACAAATAAAATCAATTACTCACTGAAATTTGATCTTCTACTAAAAGAAAAATGAATGAAAATATCTCATTTTAAAATGGTTTTAAAGAAACACAGGATCTCCAGAAAATTTTTCCTTTTAATGAATATATATATATATATATATATATATATATATATATGCAAGTTTCATTAAAAACGACAGACAAGGTACTACGGTTAAGTTTTTTATTTAATTTTTCTTGTGTACGAACAAGAGCTTTCTTTGCTGGACAAAGGGTGTGTAAGAACTGTCCAAATGTTTTATTTTTCAGAGCGCTTTCGGCTATACCTTTAGCCATTATGAAGTATGATTTGATTTTTCAGCTTAATTGAGTCTGTGCATTATGTGTGTGTCTTAGTGTGTAGTAGGGGTTTTTTAATTTCCAAATACGGTTAGCGCCATTAGAACCCATTTAAACACACACAAAAATTTCCAGACTCCATTACAAATATACTAGTAGAAAACACAAATATATTAATTGCTTCCACCTGTAAAAAAAAGGTTAAAAATAATGGAGGCTTTAATAATAAAAAAGAAAAGGCCTACGCTTAACAATATTAACTACGAACAAGGCCACAACAATTTCTAAGATACAACAGTTAATAGCTTAATCTAACAATTGGACAATTTTGCACTTACACCGTTACACCGTGTATATATATATATATATATATATATATATATATATATATATATATATATATATATATATATATATATATAGGTAACTATACTCGTGTCGAAAAACCTTCGAACTCTTGATTTAACAATAGCCAAATCAATCACAAAGAAAAAAAAGGTTTTAAAAAAAAGAAAGAGCCAGGAACATGAAAGTCTGTCGAAAATAATCGCACAGATACAGGTTCAAGGCCCAAAGAAAAAACCCCGATACGAGTAAACAACAAACTAAAGAGCTCAATACAAGCGTAGAGCAAACCTAGTGAGCCAGACACACCTACCAAGGTTTCACTTAGGCAGATCGTCAGGGTCCTTGACGATCTGCCTAAGTGAAACCTTGGTAGGTTTGTCTGGCTCATTAGGTTTGACTATATATATATATATATATATATATATATATATATATATATATATATATATATGCATGCTGTTACACCCGGTGTGTGTATATATATATATACATAGATACATAGATAGTAGATATATAGATAATGAACAGAGTTGGTTAGATAAATAGCTTGCTAGCTATATAACAACAGACCAGCCTGGGGTATTTTGAGAGATAGACAGATAGATCCGAATGCATTGAAATGCGTAGCACATTAGCTGCTTCGCGAGATATAACGAGTCAATAGATAGATGGATAATGAACAGACTGACAGAAGATTGGATATTACATAGCAGTTCAACAAACGTTTTCTTTGTTTCTAGCGATATTACCAATTCTCTTAATGCTGTGTTTAGTTTTTGATTATATCTTCAATTGTTCTTTTGAATTTCTATTTCTATTTTGCGTCGTCCGTTAAATCACTTCCCTTCTCTACTAGCTTGATTTTGACATCTCCATTTAGTAGCCGGCGTCTTGGACATTTTCCTTGCCGAAAAGCATATATTTAGTCTTTTTAAAATTTAATGTTAGTCGTTTTCATCGCATTTCGATGAGTCATCTTGTAATTTTAATAAAAGATGATATCAACAAAAAATAAAAGATTATACCAACAAAAAGTAAAAGATTATATCAACAAAGAAAAAATATGTTTTACCTAACAATACACTCAGAGCATTTGCCCTTCCTCATAACTCCCATGATCATCATTTAAACTTGAAAGAAATGCGGTTTAGGCCCCATTATTAAATATAACAGTTCTTTTTCTATCACTGATGGTAACAGGAATCGAAACACATTTTTTTATATCTCAACATCTCATGCGCTCTTAAAAACAGTAGAAAATGTTCTGATGTCTATATCATGCTATCCGTAATGAAAATATCCAAACCAAAACTAAAGAAAACGTTTATATCAATCGAATAAATTCGACAAATACACTTAGCATGTTTGCTTGCATTCAAATTTCATTGGTATATAAATAATCATTCTCGACACGAAATGAAAAGTTCAAAATCTGTTCACGGTTTATAGTAAGGCACGAAAGCTTTCCTCCCTATGGTCTGCCGCATACCCAGGTATCTTAACCTGCCTGGTCACGTACAAGGGCGAAGATATCTTACGTATATTATTAAATCGATCTTTATTCATTATTTACTTGCTCAGATAATAGCAGTAAACACAGTTGACAGGGTTTATTATTCCATGATTGCCTAAGACCCACGGAAATGTGCGTGTAGTGCAGTGATTCCCCCAAGGTGCAGCGCGCCTCATAGGTGCCGGGGAAGAGGATAACAAGTGAGGTAGAATGATTGAAAGACAATCAAAGATTCAGAAACCGTTTCAAAAAATCCATATGCCAGAAATATATATGAATTCAAAATTCAAAATATTAGTATGGATTACTTGCTTGGTTTGGTGTGTTTTACGACATATCAACACGTCAATGGGTTATTTAATGCCAACCAAATTTTTATTGCCGGTAATATTTTTTCCAATAATGTATTGCTGGTAAGATTTCTATTTCTCTTCAAAAGTGTATTACTAGCAAGATTTGTTTCTTCCAAAATGTATTTCTGGTAATAATTTTTAACAAACATTTATTGCTGGCATCAAAACCTATTTTTACACTTTCTTAGTGTTTTAACCCCAGTTTGGGGCTTAAGCATTTGCCAATAATCGGTAACCTAACAGGTGCTACGACCCCGAATCAAGGTGGACCTAGGGACACCAGCAATTAAGAAGTTGTTTCACGCTCCTCAAAACCTCCTGATCAGACGCCTTGCTGTCGGATGCTGTTTATCGTCTTACTCAGGATGCAGATGTAGTTTATCGTCGTAACCTGGTCATGGGTGGACCTGGGAACACAGGCAATTAAGAGGTGGTTCCACGCTCCTCAAAACCTCCTGATCAGAGGCCTTGCTGTCGGATGCTGTTTATCGTCTAATCCAAGACGTTGGATTACTTGTAATTGCATGCATGAACCTCATTATAGATAACTATATATATAATTATTGACCGATTTTATACTTGTGATATTTTTACATTATATCAAGTATTAAGAATATAGTAACTAGGGTCTGCAAATTGGAGGAGAGTGTTATCAATAATAATGTTCTGACTTCGAATCCGCGGCTATCTTCCTTTAATCCTTTCTCTATTTGTCTTTCCCTCTCTCTCTTTTAATTTTTAAATGTACTCTTTATCACTTAAAATTTAATGAAGTGTTTGGAAACCACTGATACCCCGATTACAGATGTGGTCATTTGAACTAGCAAGCCGTGTTTAAATTTCAGTCTAAATTGTTTCATTGTCCATTGAATTAATGTCGTTTAGCTTGAACTGAATCTATTTCTTTTTAATTAAAAATTAATGAACACGGTAGAACAGGCTTTCTAACCTTGAGTGGTAAGTGTACCAAAATGATACACCCCCGTATTGTTCCGAAGAAGTTATGCTCACTCACAGAGAAAAAGGGACACTGTGGAGAGTCATAATCCGCTATGTGCTGAAGGGCCACATCATTAAATAAGTAAGACGCACAGTAACGCATTTTCTTTTTCAGGGTAATTGTTCTCATGGATTTTCGTTTGGGTCCGGATCCGTGCGGTCACCGACGATAAACAAGGCCGAGTCTGGTCAGTATCTAGATGGGTAATCGTTGAGAAATATCACGTATTCTAAGCTTGGAAGTGAGGCTGGTGTAATGGATAACGGCTGGAATTTTTAATCGGAGAGCTGAGTTCGTAATCCAGTTGGGTTTGTTATATTCACTTACGCAAAAATACCCTTGCCTCTTCTCCTCCAAACTACGGGTTAATTAGTAAAACTTGTATCACTAAAACCATTATTATCTACCAAATAGGCGTACAAATATTTAGATTTCAGTATTAAATAACACATAGAAGTTGATATGCCGCTAAAAATAAAAATATAAAAAATAAAAACTACTAACCACTATTTATGTTCGTACATTTGACTTCATCTTTGTTGTTAGTATCACAAGGTTTCGACCGTTGTTCCCTGGTGCCTTCCTCGGGTGTTGTAATCTTGGATGTGTCGATAGTGTAATGTATAATTGCTCCGAATTTTTAATCAGAGTGCTGAGTTCAAATTCCAGTTCGTTTCGTTATATCCACTTGCACGAATTACTTTTGGCAAAGGCATGAATCCAGCTTTCCTCTCCCCTTGCCAAAACTTTTATCTCTAAATCAGTGTATCGCCCCACACATAATAATCAAGGGGTTTGCAGTCTGGGGAGTTAAATGGCCAGATGTAAAGATTATTTCTAACAAAAAAAAATCTCATAACGTAAAAATATTGTCTGGCTTTAAATAACCTACATAAGCCGTGGAAAACGAATCAATCAATCAACATTCCTCTATAGTACATACACTTTACGAATTCAACGCAGTACTGGATTAGCAGTAAGGTCTCATTATTTAACAGTTTCAAATGACTATCTTCTTACAAACTTCTATCTTATGGAACTAAATTATTGAAGATCTGATACAACTTCAGCCATGATTTGTTTAAAGATCAACCGAATTTCTTTGTTAAGTATTTCAAAGTTTATTTTTTTATTATATATATGATGATCTTTTTTCCTGGTATATATTTAAATAAAAATTACCCTACCTATGAATATGTGGATTACGGGCATTATGATCGAAACAGCGGTTCTCGTGAGATCACCGAAGTTAAGCAACGTCGATCCTGGTCATTACATAGATGTGTGACGGCATGGGAATACGAGGTGGCGTAAGCTTGGATGTGCGGATTGCTTTAATCGATAATGGTTTGGAATTGAACTAATGTCAGTCGTTATCCTCTATCTTTTCAAATCATGTTCTTTTATTGTCTTTGTCATTATTAATATTTTTGCACACACTCAGTAAGCCACTGTGTCTTGTTGGCTTTATTTGCTTTCTTGGGGTGAAATTATTAAAAATGTCACTTTATATGTAAATTTGGTCAGTATTAATAAGTAAACGAATAGGCTGGTGCACCCAATTTTACAGGAAATTAATTCAATATTTTCTACAGAATATTTCCATTTTAATATGATCTTTGCCTTGACTTATTATAAATTTATGAAAGTTCCGTCTTTGGGGAGAAATAGTAGTAATAAATTACTACTAATATTGGCGTTTTTTATCTTTCCAGAATCCATACTGTATGTATAGTTTAATGTTGATGAATCTGAATTTTTCTCTTTCACACACAGGAGATAAGCTTCCCAGCTAGCATATTTTACACATGCGCAATCCAGATATTTCTGTTTCCGCCATTTCGAAGCCAGGCAGACAGATGAAGCTTAAGATATGACAAACTTGTTCACATATCTCTGATCTTTGGACAAGCTGCAAGTGAATCCATCTCATCTTTTATCGGCAAATTTTCATATTCTTCATCTTCTACATTACCTTGCAAGATTTTCTTGTCTCCTATCCAACTTCATACTATAGAAGCGAAAATACAGGTTGCGATGGATAAATTGTCGACGAAATTACGCTAAAATGAAAATAACACTGACATATCATTTTAATAGATATATTTAATATATTTTAATAGATATATTAAAAATTAATGAACACGGTAGAACAGGCTTTCTAACCTTGAGTGGTAAGTGTACCAAAATGATACACCCCCGTATTGTTCCGAAGAAGTTATGCTCACTCACAGAGAAAAAGGGACATTGTGGAGAGTCATAATCCGCTATGTGCTGAAGGGCCACATCATTAAATAAGTAAGACGCACAGTAACGCATTTTCTTTTTCAGGGTAATTGTTCTCATGGATTTTCGTTTGGGTCCGGATCCGTGCGATCACCGACGATAAACAAGGCCGAGTCTGGTCAGTATCTAGATGATTACAAAACACACAAACATCTTCAAATACAAAAGAGTATATTTATTCAATAAAATCAACATTGGCTTCAGCCACGATCTCCAAGCGACTGTGAAATTTCCTGCAGCTTTTCTGGGCGGTCTCCTTATTTAAGTTTGGCGAATGGTGTCATATTCCTTGCCTTCAGTTCAGCTTTAGACTTACAATCAGTTCTGTTGGTCTGTCGAACAATTGCGGCCCACACATAATAATCATCGCGGATTAGCTGGTCAGGTGAAAGGAACTAAGTGGTCAGATGCGGTTGCAGAAATTGTTTAACATCTATAACTGGATACCCCTGCTTATATGGCACGGTGCAGAGTCCTGTTGCCAGACAGAGGTTCTTCCAATAGCCACCGTCTTGATACATGGCAGCACTACCGCCTCAAAGCACTTGATGTAGGCGTCGCTGTTGAGTCTGAGGCCCTCCACAAAACACTCTGGAATTCTTTTCTTATCAGAACGATGTGAAATTTTCGAGCTGCCGTTCCTTCGTAATCACCATTATACTCATCCAACTCTTTCCGAAACCTCTGAACCGACCTCAGATTGACACCCGAACACTCTGAAATGTTCGTATTGGTGCTTCCACTGCGAATGCCACACAGTACATCATGTCGTTTCCATATTTTTGGCAGAATGAATATCGTGATGGTGCTCTTTTTCTCGCAGACGGTGCACAACTGAAACTACGATAGCATACAGTTGACAAAATCAAAAACAAACAAGGCGCATGCGCGAAATTAAAAATATAAAATGGCGAAAATTTACCCATCGTATCTTTTAGTCTCAAACTGGATATGAAAAATTTAACTTCATTTTTTTGCTTCCCAAATTTTTCAGAAGCAAAACTTTAAGCATTTCAAATTTTTTTTTAAGCAGTATGATTTATGAAGAAATTAGGTTCTCAAATGTTTTTGCAAAATTCCTTTAAAAAATATTTTTTTAAATTCTTTTTTCCTTTCGTCGGATAGAAACATAGATATCTAACAACTAGATATAAAAGAAAACATTTATATCTAGTTGTTAGATAGCTATATATTTTTATATATCGAGAACAATAATGGGAAAATGTATTACAAATCGGAGAATGTTTTCTTGTGAAGGGTTTCGTCTTTTAGGACTGAATCGGACTAAATTTGTTATGTTGGTTCGACTACGCATGCGCTGAAACGAGGGATGCTGGGAAATTATGTTTTTAAAAGATTTTTTCTAAATATGCCACTCTATCATAACAAATGTTCTGCCAGAAATGATGAAATATTAGAAGAGCCAGAGCGCAAATTCACGGTAGATGACATTGCGATCAAGGCACTATCTATATATTTTCGTCGTTGTGAATTATTTTTTTCCTTTGATCAGTGTAGCATTTTTTATGTCGAAATTGTGGTCAGTCGCGTTCCGGTCAGCACCAAATGCATTTAATCTATTGTTGATGTACTGAACTTTTGTTATTACAGTGTGGGATATCTACTAAAAAAAAGCGATGAAAAGAAAAAGAATCTAAATGAAATCGGTTAAATTTAAAAAAAAAAAAAAATTCCCAGCATCCTTTGTTCGTGCGCATGTGCAATCGCATCCACATAAAGTTTGTCCGATGATGTACTAAAGGATGAAACGCGTCACAAGCAAACCTTTTCCATATCTAGTTGCATACCTTCGCAATTACCGTAAATTTTGGCATACAAGTCGAATTTTCAACCCTAAAAAATATTTCCAAAATTTATATGGTAGTCATAAAATGTAACCCGTATTTACGAAATTTACCGTAATTGAGAAGTTATACAACTAGATAAACCGATCTGTCTATATTTCTCAGATGAGGTATTATGTACACTATTTACATTATTCGGACAATTGTCCTCATCTTTGTCGCCATATTTATCACAACGTTTTGGCCGTTGTACGCTCCGGCCTCTTTCAGGTGGTTGGAATGTCGAACTGAACCCTTTATTTCGCTCACTGGAGTAGACTGTTTTAGTTCCACATGCCATGTCTAATGGATGTCTGTTATCAGTTATCTCCTATTTATTCCCCTCTCCAAATTCTCCACTGCCTTAACCTTCAGTATCTGTCTATATTTCTGAGATGAGGTATTATGTACACTATTTACATTATTCGGACTATTGTCCTCATCTTTGTCACCATATTTATGACAACGCTTTTACCCGAGTGATCGAAATAAAGGTTTCAGTTTCGACATTCCAACCACCTGAAGAAGACTGGAGCGTACAACGGCCGAAACGTTGTAATAAATATGGCGACAAAGATGAGGACAATAGTCCGAATAATGTAAATTGTGTAGATAAGCCCAGTTGTAGCCAAGTCGGACGGTACTCCTAACAATTACTGTACAGCCCTTACCGTACTTGCAGCAGACTACCAAAGATGTATCTCACTAAACTTGTTTTTGGTGGACATATTTGCCAACTTAACACGCCTACAGCAGCGGATGCACTAAATGTTGCCACTGGCGAAAGCGCTGTTTAACTCGGACAGCCATTCAGACAATTGTATTTTATAAAGCTTATGATCGGTAGCAGTACTATCAGAAAACTATCTGGTGTGATGTGTAAACTGCGGTATTAATATTTTATAGGAGTTCATGTTGACATTCATGTATTTATCAGTAGACGGATTTTAAATGTTTTCTAAATTATACTGATACAATATACAGTGCCTACCGGTGTGATGTTTGTTTTTTTTTTAAGCTTTTCACCACAGGCAAGGCTGAAATCCACTAGCACGCAAGGGGTTACAGAGGATTCGGAGCAAGAGCAAATAGGAGTGATAGAGGAAAGGATGTGGAGAAGGTTAGTGGATAGATCAATGCAACTGGAGATGTCGATTGACGTTACACTTGAATAGTTGGAGATTATAGTTGTCAGAGAAACACGAATAGGGAAGGGAGTTCCACAGGCGTGAGGTGTGAGATATGAAGCTATCGGAGTAAAAGAGACGTCTACATTTAACAGTTTCAACAGTGAAAGGGTGGGAACGGGATGCCAGCCTCGTAGGACGCTTGAATTCATGGAGCCTCGGAACCAGCGATAGCAGCTCATCGGAGCAATTACCATGGAAGTATTTGTAAAAGAGACAAAGAGAGGCTACGGCGCGTCTGTGAGAGAGAGACTGCAGACGAGAAACCAGATCAGGGCCAATTACATTGCATACCCGTCTCTGGATCTTATCAAGAACCCCGAGGCAAACAGAAGGGGCTCCAGACCATATATGGCAGCAATACTCCATATACGACACATGAAGAAAGATATTACAGTTAGTGCCTCAATATACAGGTAAGTGAAGTGACTTATCTAGTTCTGTAACAGGTTAATGTATATTAGAGCCTTCATTAACAGTAGGCCTAAATTTTTGTAGCCAACAGTATATTTGGGGGTCGAACTATACGGTAGTTATAACACAGAATTAAAAAAAAAAATGAGGTCGACTTTTACGCCAGGCTTTCACGTATGTCGCAATCTATAGAATATTTTTAAAGTTGTCGAAACAGTTTCTACTTGTTTTTGTGTTTTTTCTACTGTTCTGCTCTCCGACCATATTTCTGAGTTAATAAATTCTAGTATTATTTGACATATTTTTCCTAGTTCACATTTAGTTGGGTTTATGAGTCTGTATATTGGGTAGTGTTGTCACTAAGTAATTGCTTAAGAAATAACAAAACAAGTATTGCAGATATATCATGTATTAAACAGTAGGTACAAGACAGAGTGTTACACGACTTGGGAGTATGTATCGGCTGACCAGAGTCCAGTCTATATCACTGTTAATATTTAACAGCCCCACAAGGGATATATGTGGCACAAGGCCGATAGTTCGACAGGAGCTGCGAACAGCCTCGTAGAACAGTCTATATTACAGTTAATATATAACAGCACCCACAACGAGGGATGTATGTGGCACAAGGCCGAGTTTACCGTGGGTTCTCCAAGCCCCTAGGCTCAGCCAAAATATCCACGAATAACCCGCATAAACGGTTTCGGTGCTGTCTACCTCCCCGGACAAATCTTTGCCCTTCGGTACAACTTCGTCCGAGGTCCTCTCTGCCCAAGGAAGATAGTTCGACAGAAGCTGCGAACAACCTCGTAGAACAGTCTATATCATATTAATATTTAACAGTCCCTCCCCCACGAGGGATGTATGTGGTACAAGGCCGAGTTTACCGTGGGTTCTCTAAGCCAGTAGGCTCGGCCAAAATATTCCCGCAGAACCCGCATAAACGGGTCTGGGTCTGTGTACCTCCCCGGGCGAAACTTTGCTCTTCGGCAAAGCTTCGTATGGGTTCCTGTCTGCCAAAGTCTATAAAACTGTTCCCCGAGGTTACTTTTACTACTAGTTTTATAGTAAGCGGAAGAGTCCACAATAGAGTCATTAGAGGGAGGACACCACAAAAGTTTGGTTTGAAGTTTTCTTTGTGGCGTTTTAGTGCAGTCAATGCTTATGATTTAGCGATGCAATTTATTCTGTCGTCTAGGTCTGTGCAATGTTTTTAGCGTCCATGTTAAAATCGATTTATACATCGATACAATTTATACAACCAGATCTATAACAAAACCCAAGCTTAATAAGGCCAACTCCTTAGATCAAAAACAAATATAAATTAAAACAAACGAAGTAAAAATCATTAAACACTCCCCAAAATCACTATTATTCGACAACGAAGATGTGTGGATACACAGAAAAGGAACATTCGACATTACAATGGTAAACTTATAGGGCTTATAGTCATACATATACTAAATGAAATAAGTAAAATAACCGATAAAAATAATATTGATCTCTACAGGGACGGCAAAGTCATAATCGTAAGAAACTATAACTGGCAACACGCAGACATAACCAGAAAAAATACCAAAATATGGGTCTCGATAAAAGCATAAAAACAAACCTAAAAGAAATAGATTTCCTCGATGCCATACTCAAGCTAAGAAACTGCATGGACCAACCATATAGAGAACCCAACGGCAAACAAGTTTATATTCACACATCATCCAAATACCCGCCGCCAATAATCAATTTGACCCCTCTGTCAATTAACTGCAGATATTCATACAATTCTTCTAAAGAAACCACCTTCAACGAGACCCGAAAAGATATGAAAAAACCCTAAAACACGGTGGATTTTTGGCAACACTCACGTACATTCCACACACCACCATAAAAGAATATCGTGATTCTATGGTTCAACCAACCTTATAAAAAAAACTAAGAAGAATATTCATTAAACTCATACATTTTCCCCATCTCACACTCTTCACAAGATATCAAAGAGAATATGGCACAATAATAAAAAGCACAACAGTAAAATAACCAAATAGCCACTCGCATAAACCAAGCTCACCTGTTACTGATGAATAAAGAACGGTTGTCCCTTAAATGGCAATTGCTTGCAAAACTATATATTATACAAAGCCATTGTAGGAGTAACAGAAGTACCCTGGGATCAGAAAAACTAGGCACGCATCACTTACAAATAGCAAATACGCAAATAGCACGACATATTTCTAAATATTTATGGAACATATATGGGAAATTAAAAACAAAACCTAGATTACAACAACAGTATCATTAAAAAAAAGGGAAAAAAACATCAGCCTATAATATTGTTATGGTCCAGCTTAGGACTAAGGAAGAACAACACGAACACAAGAGTAGAAATAACGAAGATATATTACACGGAATAATAATACAAGACGTGGAAGGTGTTAGTATGACTGTCAGTCTGGTTTGGAGTGAACTACTATCGGCTCGACTCGATTCGTCACTCTCTCTTGAGAGGCGTAGTATACATAGTGTTAGGAAGAGTTCATTCTGTAGTTATAGGTAAGGACCCATAACAATTACCAACTTTAGATTTTATAGCAAATTGACCAACAATACAGTATATAGTAGAATTACTGTTATGGTTCAGGTTAGGACCAAGGAAGAACAACACGAACACAAGAGTATAAATAATGAAGATATATTACACGGAATAAAAATACAAGATGTGGAAGGTGTTAGTATGGCCCATAAGGACCCATAAGAAATATTAAACCCCAAACTGAGCGCTCTCTTTGGAGGAGAAAATAACTATAATAAAATTTATATAATAAAATTTATATAATAAAATTTATATAACAAAATGAATACACGAAAACACATTTTTACTCTGTTACATAAAAAGCAAATGTAAAAAGCAAATGTAAAAAGCAAATGCCTTGTAAAATTCCACCATGAAAAATGAAAATATATACACTACATACAACGCAGATAATGAAACATCTTAGACAAAGGCAACTCAATAAACGAAACAAATACGATAAACAAACCCCGAAACAAATACAAAAAATTGTGCAAATAAATAAACAAATTAAGTAAATAATAAACAAATTAAGAAACTACGAATGCTCTTAACTCAACACATGAAGATTGCGTTGGGCAGGAAATTTATTAATATATTCCTAAAAGATGTTATATTACATCGAAAACGATTTTATTAACACCATCACTCAATGAGCTATCATATATATATATATATATATATATTGTGTGTATTTAGGCAGCATTTTTTCATTAATACATGTCTCATTAAATAATATAGATAAGCGTTGTCTATATATTTTATGCAAGTTTTTTTCATATAGTCTGATAATCTTAATAACATTATCATTAAATAATGAAAGAAAATCACAATATTGATACATACTTTTTTTTTTTTATTTAATCCGATCTGAGCTTTCGGCTTACATAAGCCATTATCAAAGATGACAATTACACAATATATTTATGCAATACACGAACAAGAAATTGATGATAGTATTATTTGTTTACATGGATGATATCCAAGCAACGATAAACACGTGCATATAAAACGCTGAAAACGAAAATCGCACGACAGCTCATGACGTCACACATGACCACGCGAGAGTGAATCCGATGAGTATTGAGTATGGAAAGCCGTTGGTATGAACCAATGACTTCTGTTACTAATTATAGGCATTTAAGGATATTTTTGGAGATTTCATAGTTTATTTTGTTCAGGTTAGGTTTCAACTGTTTTATGTATATAGCTTCAAGAATTTTTAGTTTTTGTTTATTGTTTTCATGTTTAAGTATAATTGTGTTTTCGACGAGGATTTTCCGGAATTGTGTATGCGGCCAGGCATGTTGTTTTAAATGTCTAAAAATGTTAGAGTTATCATTCAAATGTAGTGTCAAGCGTCGTGAAAGCGAGTTTGTGGTGTGACCAACATAGATATTATTTAGTTCGTTGGAGATACAATCTCCCAAAGGGCACCTGAATTTGTAAACTATGTTGGTTTTTTTCAAATCGCTAACCGGGGGAGAAGAATCATTTCGAATAATTGAGTTGGATATTTTAGATTTAGTGTAGTATATAATTAACTTAATTCTTTTGCTAGGATCTGTTGTGGATATGTTAGTATTTACTAATTTTTTTAGTATATTTTCATCTTGTTTATAATTAGTATGCATTTGATTACGATATAGGAGATTAATATGTTTGAGATTAGTAGAAGCAGTATTATGTACTATTTGCTTAGTATTGAGATTTCTAAGAAAGCATCTTATTTGTTCATCAATTATATAGTTTGGAAAACTATTATTAACAAGTGTTTGTTTTATATTCTTTAGTTCACTGTAAAAAATCTGTTTTGTGGATGAATTAGTTTCTGCACGGTGTATTAGATTTTTTATAATTGCTATTTTGTAGTAATATGGGCATTCGCTCTTGTAGTTAAGTGTACATGAATTTATGCTAGTAGGTTTTTTATATGGCGAAATAGTAAATTTGTTATTATTTGTGTTTATCAATATGTCAAGGAAAGGAATTTTATTATTAGTATTGAGTTCATACGTGAATTTGAGGACAGAATTATTTTGGAAACATTTTTGTAGTTGAAGTATTTCATCTGTATTTTCAACTAACATAAGAATATCATCAACGTATCTTACATAGATGGATGGTTTTTTAAAGTCTGTAAATATCTTATTTTCCAGGTTCGACATATAGAAATTGCTAAATGTCGGACCCAGTACTGAACCCATAGAGACACCATCACATTGTATATATATATTATTATTATGATCTAAGAAAGGGACTTCAGTAGTACAAGCTAATAGTAGTTTCCGTAATATATTAGGATTAATTTTAAGTGGGGGTAAAGATGAGTTACTGTATATATTTCTTATAATTATGTCAATAGTTTCACTAACAGGGACATTGGTAAATAAGTTTTCAACATCAAGTGAAGCTATGATTTCATTGTCGGGTTTTTCGCTTTTTAGGATTTGGATTACTTCTAATGTTGACTTAACACTATATTTACTAGAAAGATAAGGAGTAATGAGTTGGTTGATGTATTTTGTTAGTTGATATACAGGAGTTGGAATTTGTGATATGATAGGACGGAGAGGATAGTTAGGTTTATGTGTTTTTATATTGCCGTATATGTAACCAGGCCTATAATCACCAACAATCTTAGGGAGTTTTAATGAGTTCTGTTCGGCATTATTAGCATTAATGAGTTTATTAAGCTTTGATTTTAGTTGGTTGGTCGGATTATTGTTGAGTTTTTTAAATTTTATGTGATCATGGAATATGTGGTCAAGTTTTTTGTTATAATCTAATTTGTTTAGAAGGACGAAAATGTTGGTCTTGTCAGCTTTTTTTACGATTATGTCAGGGTGGTTGCGTAGTTCTTGTGCGGCAATTTTCAGTTGTTTAGTAAGTATTTTTGAGGAGTTTCGGCTTTTATCATGCCGATCCTTGAGCGCCTCAGCCTTAAGTAAGTCTTTGAATTCTGGTGTAGTTTTTATTAGCTGTTCATCCTGGAGTTTAACAATGTTTTGGTATAGGGTTTCGATTTCTATTTTTTTGAAAAGTCGATTGTACTTACGATATATATGGCAGTTAGGTCCAAGATTAAGTAATTCTTTTTGGTGCTTGGTTAGTTCATAGTTAGAAAGGTTAATGTATTTATCCGTTTTGTCAGGAAGTGTGATATTACATTTGTATAATGTATTCAGTTTTTTAACAATTTTAAACCGGTGTTGTGCTTCAGATTTGTTGATAATTTCCGTGAGTCTATGCGTAATTTCCTCCAGTTGGTCCGGGGTAGTTATATCCTTTAGTTTATCGTATAATTCTTGTTTGTTGCTGTTAAGTGTGTTCAATTTTTCCTTGGATATTTCAATTTGCCTTTTCACAAGGCTACATTTATAATTCCAAGTATTGATAGTATTATGAGCTGCTGGATCATGTAATTTAAATTGTGTGTATTTAGGCAGCATTTTTTCATTAATACATGTCTCATTAAATAATATAGATAAGCGTTGTCTATATATTTTATGCAAGTTTTTTTCATATAGTCTGATAATCTTAATAACATTATCATTAAATAATGAAAGAAAATCACAATATTGATACATACTTTTTTTTTATTTAATCCGATCTGAGCTTTCGGCTTACATAAGCCATTATCAAAGATGACAATTACACAATATATTTATGCAATACACGAACAAGAAATTGATGATAGTATTATTTGTTTACATGGATGATATCCAAGCAACGATAAACACGTGCATATAAAACGCTGAAAACGAAAATCGCACGACAGCTCATGACGTCACACATGACCACGCGAGAGTGAATCCGATGAGTATTGAGTATGGAAAGCCGTTGGTATGAACCAATGACTTCTGTTACTAATTATAGGCATTTAAGGATATTTTTGGAGATTTCATAGTTTATTTTGTTCAGGTTAGGTTTCAACTGTTTTATGTATATAGCTTCAAGAATTTTTAGTTTTTGTTTATTGTTTTCATGTTTAAGTATAATTGTGTTTTCGACGAGGATTTTCCGGAATTGTGTATGCGGCCAGGCATGTTGTTTTAAATGTCTAAAAATGTTAGAGTTATCATTCAAATGTAGTGTCAAGCGTCGTGAAAGCGAGTTTGTGGTGTGACCAACATAGATATTATTTAGTTCGTTGGAGATACAATCTCCCAAAGGGCTATGAACTAACCAAGCACCAAAAAGAATTACTTAATCTTGGACCTAACTGCCATATATATCGTAAGTACAATCGACTTTTCAAAAAAATAGAAATCGAAACCCTATACCAAAACATTGTTAAACTCCAGGATGAACAGCTAATAAAAACTACACCAGAATTCAAAGACTTACTTAAGGCTGAGGCGCTCAAGGATCGGCATGATAAAAGCCGAAACTCCTCAAAAATACTTACTAAACAACTGAAAATTGCCGCACAAGAACTACGCAACCACCCTGACATAATCGTAAAAAAAGCTGACAAGACCAACATTTTCGTCCTTCTAAACAAATTAGATTATAACAAAAAACTTGACCACATATTCCATGATCACATAAAATTTAAAAAACTCAACAATAATCCGACCAACCAACTAAAATCAAAGCTTAATAAACTCATTAATGCTAATAATGCCGAACAGAACTCATTAAAACTCCCTAAGATTGTTGGTGATTATAGGCCTGGTTACATATACGGCAATATAAAAACACATAAACCTAACTATCCTCTCCGTCCTATCATATCACAAATTCCAACTCCTGTATATCAACTAACAAAATACATCAACCAACTCATTACTCCTTATCTTTCTAGTAAATATAGTGTTAAGTCAACATTAGAAGTAATCCAAATCCTAAAAAGCGAAAAACCCGACAATGAAATCATAGCTTCACTTGATGTTGAAAACTTATTTACCAATGTCCCTGTTAGTGAAACTATTGACATAATTATAAGAAATATATACAGTAACTCATCTTTACCCCCACTTAAAATTAATCCTAATATATTACGGAAACTACTATTAGCTTGTACTACTGAAGTCCCTTTCTTAGATCATAATAATAATATATATATACAATGTGATGGTGTCTCTATGGGTTCAGTACTGGGTCCGACATTTAGCAATTTCTATATGTCGAACCTGGAAAATAAGATATTTACAGACTTTAAAAAACCATCCATCTATGTAAGATACGTTGATGATATTCTTATGTTAGTTGAAAATACAGATGAAATACTTCAACTACAAAAATGTTTCCAAAATAATTCTGTCCTCAAATTCACGTATGAACTCAATACTAATAATAAAATTCCTTTCCTTGACATATTGATAAACACAAATAATAACAAATTTACTATTTCGCCATATAAAAAACCTACTAGCATAAATTCATGTACACTTAACTACAAGAGCGAATGCCCATATTACTACAAAATAGCAATTATAAAAAATCTAATACACCGTGCAGAAACTAATTCATCCACAAAACAGATTTTTTACAGTGAACTAAAGAATATAAAACAAACACTTGTTAATAATAGTTTTCCAAACTATATAATTGATGAACAAATAAGATGCTTTCTTAGAAATCTCAATACTAAGCAAATAGTACATAATACTGCTTCTACTAATCTCAAACATATTAATCTCCTATATCGTAATCAAATGCATACTAATTATAAACAAGATGAAAATATACTAAAAAAATTAGTAAATACTAACATATCCACAACAGATCCTAGCAAAAGAATTAAGTTAATTATATACTACACTAAATCTAAAATATCCAACTCAATTATTCGAAATGATTCTTCTCCCCCGGTTAGCGATTTGAAAAAAACCAACATAGTTTACAAATTCAGGTGCCCTTTGGGAGATTGTATCTCCAACGAACTAAATAATATCTATGTTGGTCACACCACAAACTCGCTTTCACGACGCTTGACACTACATTTGAATGATAACTCTAACATTTTTAGACATTTAAAACAACATGCCTGGCCGCATACACAATTCCGGAAAATCCTCGTCGAAAACACAATTATACTTAAACATGAAAACAATAAACAAAAACTAAAAATTCTTGAAGCTATATACATAAAACAGTTGAAACCTAACCTGAACAAAATAAACTATGAAATCTCCAAAAATATCCTTAAATGCCTATAATTAGTAACAGAAGTCATTGGTTCATACCAACGGCTTTCCATACTCAATACTCATCGGATTCACTCTCGCGTGGTCATGTGTGACGTCATGAGCTGTCGTGCGATTTTCGTTTTCAGCGTTTTATATGCACGTGTTTATCGTTGCTTGGATATCATCCATGTAAACAAATAATACTATCATCAATTTCTTGTTCGTGTATTGCATAAATATATTGTGTAATTGTCATCTTTGATAATGGCTTATGTAAGCCGAAAGCTCAGATCGGATTAAATAAAAAAAAAAAAAGTATGTATCAATATTGTGATTTTCTTTCATTATTTAATGATAATGTTATTAAGATTATCAGACTATATGAAAAAAACTTGCATAAAATATATAGACAACGCTTATCTATATTATTTAATGAGACATGTATTAATATATATATATATATATATATATATATATATATATATATATATATATATTTATATATATATATATATATATATATATATATATATATATATATATATATATTTATATATATATGTGTGTGTGTGTGTGTGTGTGTGTGTGTGTGTGTGTGTGTGTGTGAGTGTGTGTGAGTGTGTCTGTGTGTGTGTGTCTGTGTGTTTGTATGCCGGTTGTAACAGCAAAATTGACCAAATCGTGTAACAGCAAAATTGTTAGATTATGGTTTGAACCCTTGTATCTTAGAAATGACTAAAGATATTTAACTGGAATTCTGCGAAAGTTTTATGACATTATTGGACACTACATTGAACAAAACGAATTTGTAATTACCCACCAAGCTTAACGAAAGAATCGTGATGAAATGAATTATAAACGAAAATGGCATATTAATAATTAATTAATCATAGGTAAGGATCGGAAATTCATGAAGGATGGAAATAAATTTCAGATATATATATATATATATATATATATATATATATATATATATATATATATATATATATATTCCAAGATCATTTTCCAACTTATTCAAGATGACCTTCGCCCTTTCTAAACTTCTGACATTCTGGCCTGGAATAACAAGTTTCACATACGATTTCATTTTCAAGTCGTTTTTCACTGGAATGTCATAGGTGAAACTCATCTCTCTCGAGCCAAACGTCTTATGAACTGAGTTGGATCTTTTCTAATTGATCTCTTTAGCTCTATGTTGAAATGATGACCCCTCTTCCCGCTCTGACTTCCTGGTCCAGTTTTCCTCGCTACCGTTCCTTCTATTTTAATCTTATTCACCTTCTCTTGGTGTTTCTTGAATGCACTTTTAAAATGGAAGCCAAAGTATGAATGCTGCTACCATAACAGAACGTCTGAATGGACTTTTTCCTCTCGGCATTGCTCATTTAGGAATACAGTGCGTCTGACACAAAACAAATTTAACGTGTTCTCTTTTTAGCTGAATAAATCAAAGGGTTTTTTTTAGTGATTCTTAGGAGAAACGGTGTCAAGATGGCGAAGCGTCTTATCTGAATATCTGGAAAAAAATCTCAATTAGTATTTTTTTTTTTTAGATATTAAACATGTTGTGGGACAATTATGCTGTTAAGCGATTTGGACAATTTTGCTGTTACTCCCGGTATGCATATGTGTGTGCGTATGTATGTATGTATGTATGTATGTATGTATGTATGTATGTATGTATATGTATGTATGTGTGGGTGTGCGTATGTGTGTGTATTGCAGTATATATATAAGAGGTATGTCCTGAGGGTTGAATAGGCGCCTGTAATAGCATTTGGCTTTTTTATATTGCATATTGAGTGATTCTGGTCGAAACTTGAATTTCAACGCATATATAAATGCGACACGTATAGATCGACGTTGTTTTCTCCTTCCTTTTCGCTATTTAATCGTATGAGAATCGGATAATCCATGACACAGGAAGCGATCATTCCGATACCAAAAAATTGCTTGAATTCTAGCTCTTCTTTTCTTTCTCTTTCCCGATCTATCCTACGCTCTGAATAAACTAAAGATGTTATCAACCGTAAAACTACCTCGCCAGGTTTTGTTTCCGAGAGCGACCCTAGACATTATTAAAGATTAGAAAAAAAAAATCTGCCAGCGGGATTTAGATCCCAGCAGCATTATCGCAGATCTGATTCAACGACCAACAATACAACATCAGTCATGATTTGTTTAAAGATCAACGAATGTAAGATGTCCAAAGTTTATTTTTTCCTTTATCTATGATCAGCTTTTTCCTGGTATATGTTTAAATAAAAAATTACCCTATGCCTGAATATGTGGTTTACGGCTATCTGGGATCCTAACACCGGTTCTCGTGCGAATACTGATGTTAAGCAACGTCGATCCTGGTCAGTACCTAGAGGGGTGACCGCATGGGAATACAGGTACCGTATGCTTGGATGTGAGGATTGGTGTATTCGATGTTTTCGAATTAAACCAACGTCAATCGTTATCCTCTATCTTTCAAATTGATGTACTTTTATTGTTGTCTCTCTCATTAATGGTTTTGGGCCACATTCGGTAAGCCCCTGTGTCTTACCGGCTTTATTTCCTTCCTTGGGGTGAAATGATAAAAAAAAAGTATCTTTATATGTAAATTTCATCAGTATTATTAAGTAAATGAATATTATGGTTCCTCCAATTTTAAGGAAATTAATTCTATATTTTCTGTAGAATCTTCCCGTTTTAATGTGATCTTTGCCTTGATAATGGTTTGGAATTTTTAATCGGACAGCTGAGTTCCAAATCCAGTTGGCATTGTTATATTAACTTAAGCACAACCCCACTCTTCTTCCCCAAGCTAGGTTAATTCGTTAAACTTGTATCACTAAAACCAATATTATCTCTCCCTACACCAAAAAAAAATGCGTACAAATATTTATTTTTCGGTATTAAATAACCAATGATACTAAACAAAAATAACCAACCAACCATTGTTATATTCGCAAAATTCTCTTTTTTTGTTGTTATCACAATTATAGAATTATTTGGTAAATTAGTATGTGTGTGTGTGTGTGAGTGTATGTATGCAACCGTTACATAAAGATCCTTCATATAAGACGTTAAGATCATTAACCAATAAATGTAAAATGGCAAAATACCAACTAAATAACAATAGATCTGTACAAGATGTTACTAATACTACTAGGAAATTAATATAAATTTATATCAAATCCAGATAAATCTTACGAATAGAAAGATAAGTCGTATATAGTGCAACGCAGTACAACTAAAATATATGAAAACATCATCAAATTCCAAAGTTTATCTAAGGTAAGGTAAGCGGTAAACTATTCTTACAATTTACATTTAATTCACTTCTTTGATGTAACTTTGAATTTTTGTCAAATATCTCATGATTTCGAGTTTTTCATGCAAAAACACAGAAAACAACGATTTTACATGTTTTCGGTGTGATATCCAAAAATAAAAATATTGCACTATTCTATGTTGATCCCTCTTTTAAATTAAATGTTCTCATCGTAGAGTGGAGTAATCGATAGCGGCTTGGATTGAGGAAATAGAGAACCGAGTTCGAATTCCAGTCGAATCCATTGCAATCATTAATACACTTGGGAAAGGTATGAATGCTCTTCTTTTCCCTTATGGGTAAATAGCCTTCGATGGCAACTGTTCCAGGAGAAGGATAACTCTAAATTCAAAACATATGGAGGGTCGTTTGGGAATCTTGTGGCACGTAGTGCACCTGGTCTCTGTCTTCGACCCTTCAAACTGTGGGGATGGTTCTCTACAAAACCTTCACCACTATAATCAAATCTCATATTCTTGTGTCAGGCTGTTGTTTCCTAGCAACTGATCTGCTTAACACTCATACGTTATATATATATATATATATATATATATATATATATATATATATATATATATATATATATATACGAATTTATTTCTTCTTAACATACATTTTGAACCCTTTGTAGAGGGTACATGTATTTGAGTCGTTATCACCATATTTTATATATAATTTTTCTTTCTAGTTACTATTTCTTGGGTATTTTCCGTCTCTCTTCTAATGAATGTTATCTCTCTCTCTATCTTTTCATTTTTTCTTTTCTTTGTCTTATTTGTTTTCTGTCTCTCTTCTAAATAATTATTTCTGTTTCTCTCTTACTTTTGTTATTTTCCCCTTTTTTCTTCTCTTTCTCTTTTTTTTCTCACCACAGCTTCCTCTCTATTTATTTTCTTTTATTTTCTCTCTGTCTTCTCTTCTTTCTTTTTCTCTTTCTTTGTTCATATGCTTTAACTCTTTTCCGTTTCCTTCATTTTCATTTCCTCTCCGATTTCTTCTACGTAACTTTCTCTTTTCTTTCTCTTCTGTATTTTCTGTCTTTCTTCTAATAACTTCTCTCTCGCTCTTTTTTTCTCCTCTTTTTTTCTTTCTTTTTTGTTTTCTACTTTCTCCCTTATCTCTTTTTTCTTCTTCCCTTCCTCATTCTCTTTCTTTTCTTTTTCATCCTCTTAACTTTTCGTTCCTTTTTCTAACCTATTTCATTTTTATATTCTAATCATTTCTCTTTCGTTTTTCTTCTATTTCTCGTTTTTCTTTCTTCTGTTTCTTTTCTTATACATTTTCCTCTGCCTCGTCTTCTTTTCTTTTTTTTCTTTATTTGCTTCTTTATCGTTCTTTCTCATCCTTGTTTCTTTATTCATTTTCAATCTTGCTCAGTCTGTTCGTCCTTCAATGTCTATATCTACACTTTTTTGATTTTCTATGTTTATGTTTTTCCATTCTTCTTTTCCTGTTATCTTTTCATGTATTCCTTCCTTTGCCACGACAAAGGTTGTCAAAATGGTTGTATTGGATACAGTGGTTTCAGCGGAAGTCGGATACAATCTTTAATCATGCCTGCTGTCTTTGAGTTCCACCGAAAATAGAAGGAAGACGAGATTCGAAAATAATTTGCTTGTCAGAATTTCAAGAATTCTTGCGGTCGCCTCTAAATTGTCATAAAAGAAATTTGCATACGTTCATCAATGCGATGAAGCGTTACGCGATTGGTGTAGAAAGAAATTATGATCATAGCTGGATTGAGAAAGAAAGAAATTTAAAAACAAAATGAGAAAAAAAGATGGGTGGGGAAAAACGAGGAACGTATTAGAAAGAATATCAGAGAATAAAATCAGATTTGGAAGGCGAGACATAAAAGACATGGAACCAAAGAGAAACAGGTAGAGAAGAGGAACGTTATGGGTTAACGAGAAATTTCCTTCCCTTCACAATTAAGAGACAATAAGAAGCAAATAAAATGAAAGCATTTTAGAACCTCAAATAAAATGATATAGCCCAAGATAAACGCACTATGACAATCATTTAAAAGAAATTAATAACAGAACAGGTTTTGGCGTGAAGCAATGTTTCAAATGCTAATATCACAAGCAATAAATACTGTTGTGCATACACTTCAGAGCGGCTATCTGATTCCTGGGTGTAACGATAAACTACATCCGACAGCAACGCCTCTAATCGGAAGGTTTTGAGGAGCGTTGAACGACCTCTTGATTACTGGTGTTCCCAGGTCCTACCTGACCCGGGGTGGTAGCACCTGTTAAGGCTCCAGCTATGGGGAAATAGTTAACCCCAAAACTGAGGTCAAAGAACTATGAACGTATAAAAATGGATTTTTATATTGAAAATTACCAGGAATACAGGTTTGAAAAAGAAATAAATATTACTAACAATATATTTTAACTATTGACTCAAGAAAAAAAAAATTCCTAGCAAAATATACATCAATAAACCTGATTTCCTATAAACTGATTTTTTACAAATAATACATATTCTGTTTATACGAACCTATCAAAAAAAAAAATCAAATCGGTATTAAATGACCCATTGATGTTGATATGCCGTAAAACAAAATAAACAAAACAAAACCAATCTGCGGCTATCCGACAGTTGGATAATATTAATAATAATAATAATATTAATAATAATATAATAATATTATATTATTAATAATAATAATATTAAACATAATATTAATATTAATGAATATTGGTGTATAATAACCAGATATTTTGGTTAGAATAGATTGCTTAATTAAACGATATCTCAACACTTGAGTCGTTTAAAGTCGAATAGAAAAAAATCAAGCAAGACAATAAAGCCACTAAGATGTGCTTATTCAATGTGAAAGTATGAGAAAAAAGAAAACCATTATCACGGAACAAGAACAATAAAAGAAGCAAAAAACAGAAGTGAACTCCAGCAGTGAGACGTGCAAGTAAAGAAACTTTTGGAAAAGTGACGATTGCATCTACTTGATATAATGTGTAATCTACGGTATACTTATTTTATAAAAATTTACGTTGACTTTAATATGTTTGTCAGTAGACCTGACGATTATTAAATGTTTGCTAAGTTATATCGATACAATATTTGGTACCTATCGGTGAATATTTTTGTTTGTTTGCTATATAACGCATATATTACGGTTAATGTCTCAATATACAAGTGGTGTGACCTCATTTAGATTGGGCACAGATTAACGTATACTTTAGAGTAATTTCATTTATCACTAGACCTAAGTTTGGGGTCACTGGTAGTCTAACATATGTTTGGGGGTTGACCTATACAGTAGGTATAGTTCCAACTCAGAATTTCGAGCTAAAGATCTTGAAGCCGAATTGTAACCAGGACGAATTATAAATTGCAATTTATGGTATATATTCATCATTATTGGCACTAAATTCTTATCACAAATAAGGTAAAACGTCTGGGTAAAATTCTGCCGATTTCTATGTGAAAAGAATTACGACGAACACTTTAAATGCCGGTTAGGTGTTATTGGTGAATACAATAATATGGACCAAAAGATTAGCAAATGTGTTCTTTTTTTAGACGTGCTGTATGCAATTTGGCGCTGTCATGGAGGAACACATTATTCCTATTGACGATTGCAGGGAATTTTCGACCAAATATTTGTGGACGTAGCTGCTATACGTATAGATATACATTTAACGAGTAATTGAGTTTCAAGTAATTTTAATGAATAATAATCTGACAATCCCTACCAAATGCACGATAATATGTTTTCATCAGCTTTTGCGGTTAGCTGTGGAGATTTATCCGTGTCAATGCGTTATACAGTAAACAATGTTGCATACAACACGTTTTCATCGCCTGATAAAATAAGGAAAGTGGTTAAAAATGGTAGTATTTTCTCGGCATTTAAGTCGGAATCGGGACGATTCATTTTTTCTCCTTGTTTTACATGAGAAAAGGCGCCTCTTAAATCAGTGATTCCAACTGTAACGCAGTACAACCCCAAAAGTAGGATCGGTGTAATATCGATGCTAACATCACAATGGGAAACTTTTGGATTGACCTAAGGTTGCCCCACATTAAACAGACCTCATGTGATATATATACACCATTTGAATTCTTCGGACAGTTATCCTCATGTTTATTGCCATATTCACGACGCTCCGGTCGTTATACGCTCCATCCTTTGTTAGAGGATATTTGTTGGAATTTTGAATTTATTTTCTCCCCGGGGGTAGATTGTTCCAATTCCATGTGCCATGTCTTTGGATATCTCGGTTTCAGTTAATACCTCTGAATAAGTTATTGTTCCCTCTGTCGTAGCCTGGTTTTGAACTCACAAGTCTTTGGGTCAATTCACTTTTGCATCAATCAACCAACGCTTTTATCCACTAAGTCATTGAATCAATGAATCCCACTGAATCATTGAGTTAGTGAATTTTTGTGGACTTATAATCTACCCCCGCGGAGTAAATGAATGGATCGTTTCGAAATTCCAAGAAATATAACCTGAAGAAAGCCGGAGCATACAACAGCTGAAAAGCCGTGAATATGGAAATAAAAATGAGAACAACTGACCGAAAAATGAAAATAATGAAAATAGATACAATACAGAACTATGGACAGATCTCGCGTCGGATCTCGCGTCGGATCTCGCGACGATCTCGTGACAATCTGGAGTCGAGTAAATAATCTCAAATAAACGAAAATCACTTAGGAATCAAACTAATTTAAGGATTTATCTTTGTCGCACTATTTACATTCATAATCGCTTCTGTCCGATTGAAGATTGCGTATATCCGTTTGATCTGACTAAACTGCAATTAAATAATTTAAATGTTTAATTGCGTTAGCTAAAATCGTTGATGAAGTGGGGAGGAAGCTCAAGGGGAGAAAGATCTAGACAGGGAATCTTGAAAGACAAATGATTGCAGCTTTCTTAGGAAATTATATGCAATTAGTCGTAACCTAAAGTGTGGAATCAACAGTGAAATTAAACATCAAGACAAAAACAATTCTCAAGTGCAAATCTGAAATATCGCTTTCATTTTCAAAGCGAAGTCATGTATCTAGGCAAGTATTCTAAATCTTTTTTTTTTTGACAAATTCAAATCCCTTCAGGATGTTGCAAACCACGATACTTCTTAAACCACTCCCCTACTTTAATATCTGTAAATCGCTCTAATTTCTTAGGTTTTGATTGATTGAATTTTTTGTTTACGGCTTTTCAACCTTTTGTAGGTTATTTAAAACTAGAAAGTATTTTTAGATTTTAAGAATGTTTTGGAGATAATAATGAGTATCTAGTACAAGTCTAACTAATTAACCCATAACTGGGGGAGAAGAGGTGGATTCACACCTTTTGCAAAGGTATTCATACCTTTTGCAAAGGTATTTACGTGATTTACATGGCTCTTCGATTTTCAGTTCAGAGCCGTTATCCATTACATAGTCGTACATCCAAGATTACAGCACCTGGTATTCTAAAGCAGTTACTCATCTAGTTACTAACCATGCTCGACGTTGCTTAACGTCGATGATCCTAAGAGAACCGGTGTTTCAACGGATTTCTTAGACTATATAATGGAGTGAGTTAGTTTTGTCATTGCCTCTGCAAGCATTCACGTATAAAGAGCTCAGTCTACCTTGCTATTTGCATCAATGCGAAAGTGTGAACAAAAAGCGGGACAGTGATATGTAAGGCAGCAAAGCCACTAAGACACAAGGGGGGAGTCACTGGGCGTGGAGGAATTAGAAACATAAACATTACTAATGAGCAAGAGAAAAAGTGTAACAGGAGTACAGTAGATATCGATTGGCATTGCATTTAAGTTTTTGCAGATTAAATTCGAATGCAAAGCATGAAGCCGGAATGGAGTTCCACAAGGAGGAAATGCGAGAAAAGAAACTGTTAGCATAGAACTTACGGTTACATCTAGCCAGATCAACTGTAATTGCTGACTTCAATGTTCACTTTTATTCATCCATCCATCCATCCATCCATATATATATATATATATATATATGTGTGTGTGTGTGTGTGTGTGTGTGTGTGTGTGTGTGTGTGTGTGTGTATATATATATATATATATATATATATATATATATATACGGTAAAATATTTTTTCTTGGAATTAGCACAGTATTTACATTAGTCGGACTATTGTCCTCATCTTTGTCGCCATATTTGTCACAACGTTTCGGCCGTTGTACGCTCCAGCCTTCTTCAGGTGGTTGGAATTTCGAACCGAACCCTTTATTTCGATCACTGGGGTAGACTGTTCTAGTTCCACGAGCCATGTTTGATGGATGTCTGTTATCAGTTATCTCCGTTGGTTAGATCCAGTGACAGACCCAAGGAGTGTGAGTTCAATACCCGGTTCAGGCAGTGGAGAACTTTCAGAGGGAAAATTACCAGGAGATAACTGATAACTGACATCCATCAAACATGGCTCGTGGAACTAGAACAGTCTACCCCAGTGATCGAAATAAAGGGTTCGGTTCGAAATTCCAACCACCTGAAGATGGCCGGATCGTACAACGGCCGAAACGTTGTGACAAATATGGCGACAAAGATGAGGACAATAGTCCGACTAATGTAAATACTGTACATAATACCGCATCTCAGAAATATAGACAGACTTTGGAATTAGCAGTTTAATGAATCAGTATATCGGTCATGCTACCAGCTGTTCCCCGGGTTTCGTAAGCTTCCTTTAAATCTATGTCCTTAATTTCTTCTAAGAAATACAAAAACTGCCTTGTCAGGAAGAACAAGATATTGTTTTAAACTCTGAGCTTACCTGAATCTTCATTGTTTCAATCACCCTTTCTCTGCCAATGCATTATTCGGCTTTACACGCGTTACCTGATATCATTCGGATTAAATCCTTAAATATCGCCAAATTTCTCGGATAAGACGTTATTAGTTATTAAACCATAACATATTTATCAACTTGAATTTATTTATATATTTTCTGTCCTGTCTGTCATGGGAAGGGAGATAAATCAACTTAAGTTAGTCAATTTATGAGTGATTACTTGCTGGACTCCTTTCAATAATATATACAAATTAAATCTGCATTTAGAGAAAGTTAATTCCTGAGCAAATTGAGTCGTTTAATTAATCAGTTCCTTTTATCTTACATTTCTGAAATTGCAGTCTTATTTTTTCAAGCCTTTCATGTGAGACACTCAAACAACTTTGTCTCTTAAGTTATCATCTTGCTTCATCTTGAAATAACCACTGTCATCATCGTCGTCTTCATCCTTCTCTTGCTAATAATTTTCTTCTGAGAGATATTTATATCTCACCGTTATATTATAAAATGAGAGTAGTTAGAGAAGCTGGATGTCATTCTTATTAATTTGGTGTTTTTGGTATACTATCCAAGAATGAAAACAAATTATAATTATGAATGTTTATTTATTTATATATTTCTTGTTTCATCTGTAGAGCGAAGGGAGGTAAATCAAATGTTAGTGAATTTATGACTGATTACTTACTTTAGTTGTCGTAATAACCAATACAAATAAAATATTTATCTACATTTAGACCAAAAATTCCCAACGTGGGGCACAAGCCCCACCGGTAGGGCATAGTAATATTTTGGTGGAGCATGCGTAGGATGTGCACACTTCGGTTTATTATACCAATAGAATAAGGGATGAATTCGAGAATTAGTTATTAACACTCATTAACATTAATTTATTGTTACCATTTCCATCTTCGTATTTAACTGGATGTGGCTTTAGTGCTTTAAATAATTTGTTATTGAAGAAACGAATTCGACTGTATATCAATAAACGAGGAGACATGGCTCTTAAGCTGACTAAATTTGTGCCAAATAAAAATAGATCTTTAGCAGGCATGACGCACAAAGACCTCATTAACAGCAATTTTGTGATGAGCTCAAATTTTATTTATTTAATTTTATTTTTCATTATTATTTCATGATTAAAATGAGCAAAGCATATTACAGAATAAGCTTTCATTCAAATATTTCATATTTCTGTCTTTCAGTTCTCTATTATATATTTTGAAACTGTATATATTTCATTGTCCTTTTGTTTTTTAATTTTTCTTTCTCATGGACGCCATGGTTTTGAGGTTTGTTTAGAGACCAAGTTAGTAAGATGTGATATATATATATATATATATATATATATATATATATATATATATATATATATATATATATGAAGAACTATAGTCTTAAGATGTGCTATATATATATATATATACATATATATATATATATATAGCACATCTTAAGACTATATTTCTTCATATATATATATATATATATGAAGAAATATAGTCTTAAGATGTGCTATATATATATATATATATATATAATTATATATATGAAGAAATATAGTCTTAAGATGGACTATATATATATACATATATATATATACATATATACATATATATATATATAGCCCATTTTAAGACTATAGTTCTTCATATATATATATATATGTATATATATATATATATATATACATATATATATATAGCACATCTTAAGACTACATATATATATATATATATGAAGAAATATAATCTTAAGATGTGGTATATATATATATATATATATATATATATATATATATGAAGAACTATAGTCTTAAGATGTGCTATATATATATATATATATATATATATATATATATATATATATATATATATATATATATATATATATATATATATACAGGGTGTCCATAAAGTTCGTTTGCACTTTAATAAAATTATAACTTTATTTGTATTTGCGATAGAAATAATCCTTAAAAATGTTATAAAGTGTAATGTACCTAGTTTTAAGTACAGCTAAAATAACTAATGTGATTTCAGGCATTACTGTAAATCAGTTGGCAAATGTTTTCCGTGAACTGCAAAATCGTATTACCCTTTGTATTGCTAATGATGGAGGACATGTGGAAACTTAAATAAAATTACAATAAAACCTTAAAAAAATATAGATTTACTTCTTTCTAATCCTTTTTACAAATTATTTCCACTTTTAATATTAAAACCTTTTCCTTTTCTTTTTTCCTCTAGCTTTATCTTACGTCTGGATAAATTGACTCCATTTATTAAGAAAACTTCGGTCTGAAGTGATGAATATATTTTTGTATATTCATGAAATTAATGATAACCGAATGGATTTTTAAGGATCGTCTGCACTCATCATTAATATGTTGTTCTGTTCTTACATTCTTTCGATTAATGTCTTCCTTGGAATTATCCCTACATGATATTATGTATATATATATATATATATATATATATATGTATATATATATATATATATATATATATATATATATATATATACATATATATATATATATATATATATATATATTACAGTAAGCTTCACGTTCTACAAGGCCCGCTGGCCACTCGAGGTAGAGGGTTACATTAAGTGTTAGTTTATATGGATAGAATGGGAAGATGACGGTTGACGCTAGACTTGAACAGGTTAAGTTTGTAGTGTTTGAGCGAACATTCCCTAGGGGTCTGTTCCATAGAGCAATTGTTCACGGGAAGAAGAAGGCGTTTGCGTGAAGCTTACTTCTCAACTATGGAATACGGTGTGTGGGTAGTTTTCTATGTAACTGGCATGATGGGGCCTAGCCGTGAATGTCAGACCTGGCGGAACGAGCACTTTCCAAGTTAGTAGTGACAGAACAGTTCCAGACTCGCCACACTCCACTTGTGAGAGTGTGACTGCAGCGTGTAAAATAATTTCCACTCCAAAAAGAACTTGGAGACGCTTTTCAACTCTATCAAGACTGGAAAGTGAGGTCTGTGCTGCTCCTTCCCAAATTTGGCAATAGTATTTCTATTTCCGGCCTGATCTAGTTCTTATAAATGTAGGAGTGGGCATGAGGGGTCAGGTACTTACTGGTGCCGATCATTTTGCCTGCATCGTTAACGCGACATGTAGATGTTATTTTTAAGGTTTCCCTACTCAGCCGATTGTGTAGCTAGTTGATGCTACCAATTCCTCACCTATCTAAACTTCCCAACTGTCACTATCAATACGTACATTGCCTTCGTTGCCGCGGTACTGTCACGTCCATCTCCCCCCAGAGGCAGATCATAACTCTTCCTCGATCCCATGCTTGACTGTTAATATGAACCTGAACTCGGATATACCCTGATTCTAGTTTATTTGCCACTTGATCTCCAAAATCTCCAGTCAACTCCTTTACTTCACATTCACCTTCGTTCCAAGTGGATGGCACTTAGAAGCCCGAATTTTGAACGGTGATATTTCATAGTCCATCCAAAAGAAACACTTGAGGTCGCGATAAAACAATCGCTTCCCTTTCTATACTGGTATCCATAGTATCACGACATGACAAGTAATATTTTTCTCGTTATACTCTGTTAAATTCTGTTGTGTAATCTTTGAAACGTCGGTGTAAGGTTTTCATCTGCAAAACAATATCTTTCAAAAGAATAGTATAACGGAAAAAGTCGAAGTAATGCTTTTTCAGCTATTGAACATCTTTTGGGATAAAAGCACGTATATATTTTAAATGACGATAGTCAGCTGGGTAGAAACGAAGCGTTTAAAACTTAGTCTCGAAGAATTACAGTTTCTAAACTGAAAGTAAATAACACAGACAGGAATATAATCATTATCGCTATCATCATGTACGTAAATTCTGTCTAAGAAAACCGTTTTATGTATTAAGTTTACACGGCCTCAAATCAAACTCATGCCCTTTGTATTCCATAGGTATCATCAGGCATCTTCTTACCCATTACGGTCAAACTCCAGAGAGAATGCTTTACTGACCACTACAATTTTCATTTCTTGGGTTAGCCTATATATATATATCCAGCCTAATATTCACAATAGATTGGTTTCGAAGAGGACCTCCAATCGGTTGTTGAATGGGGCAGGAAATGGCTGGTTAACTTTAATGCCTCAAAACAAAACTGCTCTCTATTACCCTCCATAGAGAACCCTCTCCGCTACACATTAGAATGTGTGATGCTCAACTCGACAAGAGCACCTCTTTGCGAGTGCGTGGTCTCAGTGGCCGCTGACCTGAATTGGAACAATTACATTGAATCAATAGCTTCATCTACCGCAAGAAAAGTTGGTTCTCTATGCCGCGCCAGAAGGTTTTTCTCGTCTAAGTTCATCCTTCAAATCTATAAATCAACCATTTGCCCTTGCATGGAATACTGCTGCTATATATGGTCTGGTGCCCCCGCTGTTCATCTTCAGGTCCTCGACAAAACCCAGAGACGGATATGCAATGTGATTGGTCATGATCTGGCATCTCTTATTCAGTCGTTCTCTCACAGACGTGCCATCGCTACCTCCTGTCTTTTCTACAAATATTTTCATGGTAACTCCTCCGACGATCTACTTTCGCTGGTGTCCAAACTGCATGAATTTAAACGTGCTACTAGGTTGGCATCTCAGACCCAAACTTTCACTGTCGAAACGGTTAAATATAGCTGTCTCTTCTACTCCAATTGCTTCAAGTCTCGCACTTCCCGTCTGTGGAACTCCCTTCCTCTTACTTGCTTCCCTGATAGCTATAATCTACAAATATTCAAATGTCATGTCAATCTACATCTCCAGATGCCTGGGTCTATTCCCTATCCTTCTCTTCATTTCTTTCCTCAATCACGCCTCTTTACTCTTGCTCCCACTCTCTTTGCGTGCTAGTGGCTCCCCCGCCTTGCTTGGGGTGAAATGCTTAAAAAAATAAAAGATATCGTAATAGAATTTGTAATATATCAGAATATTCACATCTTGTGCTTCCCTTTGCGATTACAACAATCTCATTCGATAACCCTCTTCCTCAGTGATTCTCAACTATTTTTTATTCAGGGGCTCACTCGTAGAAAAGTAAAACTCTGTGCGGACTTTAAATTTGAATAATGAAAATAATAGAGAAGTCTCCTGAATTAAGCATATATTTTTAAGACATTACATTGTATATTTAAGTATGTTTGATGTGCTTTGGTAATTTTTTGAATGTTCAACCTTATATGTGATAAAGATAATCTTATTAATATTTCTAAAGAAGATTAGGGATACGGTTTTCATTTAAATACATTTAGGAAAAATAATTTTTTTTTTTTAGAGTTGCTGAGAATGACGGATTTAAATCCCTTGAAGAAGGCAAAAGGAAAAGGATTATCCACTTCTTATGTTTAAGGAATTTAACATCTAATTTAAAATATCAAATTATAAATACTTTATTTAAACATGGAAGCCAGGTACTTGGTACCACTAATTCTATTTAATATGAGGCGCACCTAGATACCTTTCAGGACACATTAGTACATTAAGTGTACATGTCCGAAAATCAATCTCATACCCTTCGTATTCCATTTGAAAGGAGGAAGTTCCACTCAGACAGCTTCTTACCCATAATCGTCAAACTCCCTCGAATATGTTTCCCTTGCCATTCCAACCTTCAAGTCTCGGTTCGGCCGATACATATCCTGTATAATGTTCGGAATAGATATCGTATTGCGGAAGTTTAAATATCTGGGAAGTTTTTTTTTTAGAGAGGACGTTAAGTGCGACGATGAAATCCAAAAACATATTGGGATGCCCAAGGACACATTCCAAATGGCGGGCAGAGTATTGCGAGACAAGAGGATTTCTTTGCTAATAAAGAATAAAGTACTGGGCTGCTACGTGATATAACACGCCTTTACGGCAGCGAATATTGGACGGTCTCCTCAGAGATGAAGAAGAGACCCGAATCAGCGGAGGCAGTGTTCTACAGAAGAATGCTACGGATATTAAGGACCGAGCGTGTGAGCAACCCTGAGATTTTGGACAGGAGACAAAGAAAGAGGAAGCTTATGCTTAACATCAGAAAGAGGCAGCTGAAATTTCTGGAACACGTAATAAGAAAGTGGAGCCAGGTCGAACAAAGGGAAAGCAACGCATGACAAACCTGGCAGGCAAGTGGATGACAGAACGGGATCTAGTGGAGGTGGTAGGGGGACGAAAATTATTGAAATCTACAAGTGATAGGGAGAAGTGGAGGGCCATGATCTCTAACTTCCTGAGGGGACATGTCACATAAAAATAGACTTTTGTAATATATCAGATTATGCCCTTCATCCGCCTGCCTTTGGCATTATAACAATCTAATTTAGTAAGCTTCTACCTTGAGCGGCTCTCAGGCCTTTTATCTGTTTATCAATAGTAAAAATAATAAAGATTTCAGCAGTATATTTCTTAAATGAAACTCCGTATTTTTTCAACAAATTTAAGCTATTTTTGTCTGAAATATTCTTTACTTGAATCTATAAACTTTTTTCCCAAAACGGGGTTTTAATAAAAAATATCAAATCTCCACAAATTTTTCTCTATTTTTTTTTATTTTGGGATTCAAGATGATATGTTGGAAGAGCCAAAAATAACTCGGCGATTATTGACTGGTCTGTCTCGATTTCAAAGCTCAAAATTCTTGAGAAGATGATAGTCATTTGGGGTTGGCTCACTTGTGTACGGAAGACAATAAAATAAAAAATGATTCATAATGTTTGGGTTCTTGAAAGTTACGAAACGGAATTGATCCATAGATGGGAAGAAGAGATATTTCGCTGACAGGCCCCACGGGAATGGACGAAGAAGGAAATATAGAACATCTGATTAAAAATATAATTATATTTCAATCCATAATACGCTGACTATTCCTAATCGAACGATTTGTGAAAGAAGAATTCATACATCATTGAGAAATAATTTCGCTGTCACTACGCAGAGGCAACATCTTTCTGATTTTATATACTTTTTTTAAAAAGAAGTATTTAACCAATCATATAACAGTGAAATCCTAATGAAAATGTCAAAAGGAATATATATATATATATATATATATATATATATATATATATATATATATATATATGTGTGTGTGTGTGTGTGTGTGTGTGTGTGTGTGTGTGGGTGTGTGTATATATATGTGTGTATATATATATATATATATATATATATATATATATATATATATATATATATATATATATATATATCGTAATGAAGTAATTTATACAAAGAATTAATTAGCAATATTAATGGGATTAATGGCGAAACCATTTCACTATCAAGACTTAATGATACGTTTTGTTAGTTTTTTAAATAAGAAGTATTAACTAATCATATAGCAGAGAAATCGTAATGAAAATGTCAAAGGGAATATATATATATATATATATATATATATATATATATATATATATATATATATATATATTCATAATACTGTAATTTATACAAATAATTAATTAGCAATTTTAAAGGGATTAACGGCGAAATCATTTTGTCATCAAGACTTAATGAGACATTAAGTTGCTATAAATTCCTTGAATAATATGATCCTTATATTTGAGTTGATGTGTATTTAAGTTGTAAGATGGAATTGACAAATATCAAATATACAACAATTCAAATATAAAATCGTATGATTCAAGTAAGTTAATGTCTCATAAAGTCTTGTAAGCGAAGTAATTTCGCCATTAATCTCATTAACATTGCCAATTCTTTCTGGAAATTATTTCTTTATGATATAATATAACAGACGTCACACATAACCACGCGAGAGTGAAAACAAGAAGTATTAAGTATATATATATATATATATATATATATATATATATATGTCATTCACAGACAGTACTGTTTCGCTGTATCACAGATACACAGTGCGACTAGACTTCCGAATACCTCAAGCCAGGATTGAAACACAACTAATTCGGTGTCAGCCAGAGCTATCTTCACTCGGTAGAGTTACACAACTAAATCTAGCATATTGTTTTTACAAATGTAAACAAATGCCTATCAGCCAAAGTGCTCCATTCATTTTATTGAAGAGCTTTGCATTAGTGCAGGTGGCTGTTGTTTATAGAATTAGCTTATCACTCAACAGTGCTCAATTGAAATGTATTTTCAAGAGCTAAATTATGTCATTCACAGATAGTACTGTTTCGCTGTATCACAGCTCCTCAGTGCGACTAGACTTCCGAATGACTCAAACCAGGATTGAAACACAACTAATTCGGTGTCAGCCAGAGCTATCTTCACTCGGTATAGTTACACAACTAAATCTAGCATATTGTTTTTACAAATGTAAACAAACGCCAATCAGCCAAAGTGATCCATTCATTTTATTGAAGAGCTTTGCATTAGTGCAGGTGGCTGTTGTTTATAGAATTAGCTTATCACTCAACAGTGCTCAATTGAAATGTATTTTCATGAGCTAAATTATGTCATTCACAGATAGTACTGTTTCGCTGTATCACAGCTCCTCAGTGCGACTATATATACATATATATATATGATACATCTAATTTCAATTACCTTCACTTATCACTTATTAAAATCACTTTCACTCCAAGCAAGGCAATATAGCCACTAAGACGCAAAGTATTACTGAGTGTTAGAGAATATGACTAAAACAAACACAATAAAAGAACAGAGGTTAAGAAGACAGATGATGATGATTCATATTACATTTAAATTTCTGTAGCTCGAAGTTGACTGGGAAGCAAGAAGACGGAAGAAAGTTACACAAGCGAGAAGTGCCACAGACAAAACTCTTAGGATAGAACTTCCGTGTATATCTATTCATTTTAACTGTAAATTGATGAGAACCTACCGCCAATCTAGTACTGAGCTTCCTTTCATAAAGTCTAGATACGATAGCGGAAAGTTCGTCAGACCAATTACCAAGAAAGGATTTGTAGAAAAGACACAGGGAAGCTGCATTACTGCGGTAGGAAGGTGACTGAAGCCGAGATGCCAGTTCAGGTCAATAACATTGCAGATTCTTCTTTGAATTTTATCAAGAATCTCCGAATGCGTTGTCGAAGCACCGGACCGTAAGTCGGAGTATCATTCACAGCAAGGATGAATGGTAGGTGGCTTAATATGTAAGATAGATTCTGGCAAGAAATATTCTCTAGAATGTGATAGAGAACTACCTTTCTTCGCAGTCGACCTCTTAATTGATTCAATATATACTTTCCTCTTCGCGTCACCGTTAGCCCCAGAAGACGCAATGCACCACTGAAAGTTAGCATCAAATGTCTACACGCAAAACAAAACTAATTACTTTTAATAATAGATAAACGTTGTTCGACTTCTATCAGGATGGATGATGCTAATCTCCAAGATATTGACTCGGAAAACGTTCGTCAGCTTACGTTTCTTGCTGACATAAAGCGGAAAGACATTATTGAATTATTTTGCCTTCTGTCATCATGGCTGATGCTAACCACCAAGAGATTGACTTATTCCATTTTCGCGAGGAAAGGTTATATTGAATCGTTTTGTCTTTGTTCGGCACGGCTGAGGTCAACCAACAGGACATTGTCTCATTGCACGTTCGCGAGTCAACGTTTCTCGTTGATATGAAGTGGAAAAATGTATTGAATCAGTTTGCCTTCTATCAGTATGGCTGATGCTAACCACAAGGAGATGGTCTCATTGAAATTCCACGAGCCAACATTTCCCGCTAACATGAAGTGGACAGATTATATTGAAACAGTGGTAGGTTTACTGCTAGGAAAGTTTGTTCACTGTAACGGATTAGATAATTTTTCGCGTAAGAATCTAACTTGCACTTAATTCCCTCTTAATAAACCCTTTGCGTTTTAATATCTGTATTGCTTTGCTTGGGATGAAATGATTCAGAAAAATAGCAAAATGTATGCAGGTAATATGATCATAGACTTGTAATAATATAAACCCTTATGTGTTTACGTTAGCACTAATATCTTTATCTCTGATGCTCTTATCCCAATGTTGTGTTCTCTGACTTACTTCAGGTGTTTGTCGATCCGCTTAACTTAAAGGCGATTTAGAACTTTGTTTAATATTCAGGGTTTTCCGTCTAGTTCTTATTTTTTATTACTCGGGACGTTTCAAACTGTTCTAGCTCTGTAGTACCCGTCATGGACATTGCATTCTAATTCTTATGGAGTGTTGTTAAAATAACCTGAAACGGCCTGCTGTAAAAAGGTCGAAGAGTACAACAGCTGAAATAGTGTTATAAGAACATTTGTCCCAGGGTAAATAACGTAAAAAAATTAAACCCGGTTGCTGCTCTTGGAAAGGCCCTCTAATCAGTGGTTAACGAGGGCAGAATATGGCTTGTAAATTTTAACCGCTCTTCTTTAACCACATAGATACACATTCTTGTCCGCCATAGGCATGTTGAGCAATACACTAAGCCTTCTTGTCTAAACGTTTTCTCGTTCTGGGTATGACGATAAACTACATGCGAGTCCTGGGTAAGACAATAAACTAAATCCAACTGCAAGGCCTCTGATCAGGATGTTTTGAGGAGCGTGGAACAACCTCTTAATTGCTGATGTTCCCAGGTCCATCGTGACCCGGGGTGGTAGCATCTGTTAGGGTCCCAGCTATAGGCAAATAGTTAACACCCAAACTTGTGTAAAAATATTTCTAATACCAGAAATACTTTGTACTAAAAAAGTTATTAATAATTTTTGAAGGAAAATTATTATCAGCAATACATTAAAAAAAAAATACGAGCAATACAATCAGTTATACATCCTTTGAAAAAAATATGACCATCTATCGATTTCTTCAAGGAAATATATTCCCAGAAATAGATTTTTGAAGAAAAATATATTACCAGCAATAACAATTTTGTCGGCATTAAATAACCCATTGAGGTTGATATGCCATAAAACAAAACAAACCAAACCAAACCAAATGTATTTAACTGACTTGAAATGGGACGACTACATCGAATAAATAGCTGGATCTACCGCAAGGGCAGTTGGGTCACTGTATCGTGCCAGAAGGTTTTTTTCTCGTCTGAATCCATTTTGCACGTTTACAAATCACCATTTGTGCTTGCATTGAATACTGTGTCCATATATGGTCTGGTTCTACTGCTATTCCCGGGAATGTTCTTGACAAAGTCCAAAGATGGATCTGTAACATACTCGATTCTGCTTTGGCATCTCGACGTCAGTAACTTTCTCAATGACGTATTATGGCTTCTTTCTGTATTTCCTAGAAATATTGTCACTGACGAGATGTTTTCCCCTGGTACCCCAACTACATGAACTTAAGCGTGCTACTCAACTGACATCTAGATCCCACCCTTTTGCTGTTGAAATGGTTAAATGTCACCGGCACTTCTACCCCAACAGTTTCTTTTCACGCACATCCAAACAGTGGAACTCTCTTCCAGTTACTAGCCTCAATCTTTTCTACAAATATTTTCATGGCAACTGCTCTGACGAGTTTTTTTCCCCTGGTACCCCAACTACATGAACTTAAGCATGCTACAAAATTGTCATCGAGGTCCCACCCTCTTACTGTTGAAATAGTTAAATGTAACTGCCACATCTACTCCAACAGTTTCTTTTCACGCACTTCTCAACAGTGGAACTCCCTTCCAGTTACTTGCCTCAATCTTTTCTTCAAATATTTTCATGGCAACTGCTCTGACGAGCTTTTTTCCCTGGTGCCCCGACAGCATGAATTTAAGCGTGCTACTCAACTGACATCTATATCCCAAACTTTTACCTTTGAAATGGTTAAATGTCACCGCCACATTTACTCCAACAGTTTCTTAAGGCAAGAGTGATACATTAAAAAACACCGCATAACGTACTTAGTGTTCTTGAGTAAACGGTTAGTGGAAAAGGTTTTAGGCGAAGTAACTGAAAGACAAAATTTATTAAGCGATACAAAGGAGAAGAAATTTTGGAGAGCCATGGACACCTTCGCCCGGAAGGGGCACGGACCACAGAGAAATAACTGAATGGTTCCAAAACATGTGATTCTGTTGGTGCTAGAAACAGAAAGAATATTACTGGATTTCCTAGACGACGTATTAAGGGAAAGCACGAGGAAAGGACTAAATGTTACTTGCTAAAGGCAGATAGTTCACGATATTTAAATTCTCTGTGTGTCTTAATATTTTTTATATTTAGTCATATATCAGTTAAGCGATATTTATGAATATCACGTTCATCACCTTAAATTTGATGGAAACTCTTCACTTATGACATACAAAATCAAGTGAATGAAATACCGATTTACCAGGGAAAAGACAATCTTGTTCGCCCTTTGCTAACGTTTTTATCTTTTATATTTCTTGGGTACTTTAATGTTGTTGCCCTGTTCACCGAAAGGCCTAATCTAATAAGCGTCATAGCGTGATGGTTAAAAAATATCCATCAAAAAGCACATTCTAGATCACTATTTTTGCTTTAATAAGTACAGAATTGAGCGTATAAACCCTTTAGATATCAGTGAGGATCGCACTTTTATTTTACCTAATAAAACATTGAAAACCTGAGGCCAAGAAAGCGCTCTGTTTAGTTCTCGAGGAATCTAGTGTTAGCCATGTTACCTTCAGAGGCATGTGTCACATTTCCCGTCATCTGTTATATCATTTTTCAGATAGTTAAATATTTATACTAGCTTGATACTGATGCCTTTAATTGTAGCTAGCATAATCGCCCCCCTCTCTCTTCCCCTTTCTCTCTCTCTCTCCCCTTTCTCTCTCTCTCTTTCTCTCTCTCTCTTTCTCTCTCTCTCTTTCTCTCCCCCCTCTCTCTCTCTCATTTGCTACCGAACATATATTATATTTCTCTACTCTTGTTCGTTCGTTTTAATTATTATTCTTTCTCATCGTTACTTCTGTTTTCTCTCTATCTTCCGTCACCCGAGTGGCATTTGCGTATCTTAAATTGTTAAGATTGTATCCGCCAACGACATATCTTAATAAAACACCCCGTTCTCTCTTTTTATTCTCATCAGTTCTTCCAAAGCGAGGTGTTAAAAACGGCTAACACGCTAGGAATTACTGAAAGTGAGAGAAACATAACAGAACAATAACATAACAGAATTCTAGGCAACGTTGAATTAATTTTTTTAAGAAAGTAACTGACTGTAAAAAAAAAGAAGAATGTGGAAGAATATTCCACCAATAACAAGTCTAGTAGAATAAAATTTTAGAAAAGAACGGTTGCATCTGGAAATTTTAACAATAAAATAATGAGACCAAGCTGACAACCCAGTAGGGTAACGAGGGGCACAAAGTTACACCTTTTTGACAAGTTACACTACAAACAATATAATTAAAGACAGGCACGGTTATTTAAGCTGTGCATAAAACATTAATATTAAGTGAACATTATGATGAGGTGCAATTCTGGATGTCATTTCATTTCAAAGATTTAAAGTGAAAAAAATAAAATTGTAAAATGTTACTTTTTTACCCCACCAGTTGGGACAAAAAAGTAACAGATAGTGGCACACAATGTAACATGAAGAAGTACAGTGTAACCCGGATATAAGAGACCCGGATATAAGAGACCCGGATATAAGAGAAACCCGGATATAAGATATATTTTCTCTGGTTCAAAATTAGAGCCTGTGTTAATGTATATAAGATAGACCAAACCCGGATATAAGAGAAACCCGGGTATAAGAGACTTATTCTCTGGTCCCGACAACTCTCTTATATCCGGGTTACACTGTACATTGTAACAACTGAAAATTGGACAATTAAAGTACACTGATAGCTGAATTATGCTTGAAGTCCAACTTTATTTCAATTTAAATTAAATGATAATTTCAAAACAGTATAAAAATTGATAAAACTGTCGATATACTAATAATACACAAAATACGTAAAATTCTACTTACATGTGTCGATTCTGGATACCCTACTCCCCTCGTTTGTTTTTCGTTGATATTCGAGTGATGAGGCAAGAAAGGACAGTAAAAGGAAATAACACAAAAGCACATTACGGTGTGAAATAATAATTTCACCCCTAAATCAGCGTGTTACTTTTTTACACCGTGTTGCTTTTTTAGCCTTCTTTCTTTCTATGTGCTTTGTCCTTTCAGTACGTAGGACATCATGGCTCTCCAAACAACTTGCTATTCCATGCAACTCTCAACAAGATACTTCCCTTTGCCATCTCCCACAGACAATGTTCTGTCATCCACTTTGATTAAGTCTGCTAGGTATGTACTGCATTGCTTTCCCTTGTCTCACTTTATCTCTATTCGACCTGTGAGTATCAGATTCTCGAAGCCCTCCTTTCTCATTACGTGTCCCAGAAATTTCAGCTGCTTTTTCCTGATGTTCTGTAAGCATAGAGGAGATGATTAACTGTGGGATTAACAGTAGGGATTTTTTTTTTAGAGCTAAGGATTGATTTCAAGTGTAGCGTTAGTGGATATTTCTTTGCATAACGGAAAAAGGTGCAGAATTTTCATGCTGTTGGGAAAGAAAACCATAATGCAAAATTCATTATTCTTTTCTTCATTTTTAGATATCTGTACTTTAAATTTTCAGACGCAAAATTTTATCCATTACTCTCCACAAACGGTTTGGTAATTACTTTTATTGTAATTACAGTGGAACCTCGGTTCACGAAATTAATTCGTCCCTGAAGCTCGTTGGTAACTCCAAATGTTCGTAAACCGAAACTATTTTTCCAATAGGAATTAATGTGAAATGGATTAATTCGTTCCTGGTCTCAAGATGATTGTTTATTTAAACTCTGTGCGTATGTTCATACACAAAACTAATGAAAATCATTGAATCCAAGAAAGATAAATCCAATACTAAACAGATAAAATATAGACAAATATTTTAATTTTACCGTAGCTGCACGTAGGAGAGTTAATGACGTAAGTGGAAGGGAAGGAAAGAGACGTTATTGTTCGCAAAGGGAACGAAAGACATAATCGTCTCTATATTTATAAAAAATAGTATAGATCGTTGATTTTGCCATATGAAACTGAGTAGGAAGAGACAATATGATCAACAATTGTTTTTCTATTAACGTTTTTTTTTTCCTATACCAGTATCACTGCTAGCTTTCTTTGAAGCCATGACTAAGGATTAATGAAGAGAAAAAAGGCAGAGTATAATAAAATTGGAAAAGAAAAGCACAGAACAACACACGAACGTATACAACACGGCGGTCGACGAAGAAACGATTCCGTTCGCGTTAACCCGTTTCGGCTCGGTTCAGCAATGTTGTCCGAGAACCGAAAATTTGTTCGATAACCGAGGCATTTTCATCTCGAATATTCCGTTCGAAAACAGATTTGTTCGTCATGTGAGACGTTCGAGAACCTAGGTTGCTTTATAATTGAATTCTTTGGGAAAATAAATGTAGATAGAAAACAAATAATCAAATCGCGACAGTAACGAATAGAAACTTTAGTATTATTAAATGTCAGTTTTCAACTACTAGTTTTGCAAGTTAGCCATTATTTTAAAGTGCTCGATGCATAAGTTGCGTTGTCTTAATAAAGTACACGTCAATCGTCACTCAAGAGAATAAACATTTTATTTTAAATATTCACTTACGTTACGAAAAATGGAATAATTTAATTTCCTTAAATAACACACGCCATATATTTAGCGAATGTAATATTTAAAAAAAAAAAATCTGTATCCATTAGTGAAATTTCCCTGAGAGAATTCCGGAGTCTATCCCTTGACACATGTTTATCATTAACATTAATATCGGGCTATTGCCAAAAATGAGTTCTCGTTAGCCAATCAGATATGGGAGATATTTTAAGACGCGTCCTGAGCTGTTTCTTGGCTAGTCTCGCTGGAATTTGTGTATATAAATATTTGATTCTTTTGAATAAATTGAGGACGTTTGGCTCGCCGGAGAAGAACGGTTTATAGCGTTGGAACTCTACGAGATAATTCTGCGAAATCCCGACGGTAACGAAGATGTCTAGGATAATGTAAATTATAGCTATATTTGATAGGACCAGTAGTCAGAAATACATAACAGAAAAGAAGTGCTTTATACTATTACTGATACTACTACTAATACTACTACTTTCTTGCACACTTAACCAAAGTTAAGCAAGATAGAGCTTGGTCAGTACCTAGATAGGTGACCACTTGGGAATTCTTCTTTTTCTGCGTTCCCACTGGAAGTAGGCGATCATGGCACTCCACAATTTCCTCCCTCTTGCATCTCTAAATATATTAATTTTTTTTCGTCATTTCCAAACACTTTTCCGCCATTTATTTAATTCAAAATCGTCAAGTGGGCAATGCGTTGTTTTCCTATGTCCTTAAATATCTAAATATGTCCTGCTGTATCTGTCTATATTTCTGAGATGAGGTATTATGAACATTATTTACATTATTCGGACTATTGTCTTCATCTTTGTCGCCATATTTATTACAACGTTCCAGCCGTTGTACGCTCCGGACTTCTTCAGGTGGTTGGAATGTCAAACTGAACCCTTTATTTCGCTCACTGTGGTAGACTGTTCTAGTTCCACGTGCCATGTTTTAATGGATGTCAGTTATCAGTTATCTCCTGCTAATTCCCCTCTCCAAGTTCTCCACCATCTTTGGGTTGTGTGACTGGATCTAACGAACGCCTTTATACACTGTGTCTTGTGTCCTCGAGACAACTGTGTATGCATTTCTGGGTATTATGAAACTAATTTCTTCAGCAAAAACTTTGCTCATATTGAAATTTTTGCAGTTATCATTCCTTTATTTTTACCAAAGCTCATATTGCAATTTTTGTTGTTATTATCGCTTTTCTCTGGGACTCTTTATTACTGTTTCCCATATTATATTCATTTCTATGCTTGTTCGACTCAGGAGATACTGTGGCCTAGCATATGTGTTGATTACTTAAATGTAAATAGCGTTCGGTTATATTCATTTATGTATAAATACGCTTGAGAAAGGTATGAAATCACTCCCCACCCGAAGTTATATGTTAATAACTATATGGCAAGTAGTTTTTTATCTATAGATTGTGGTAGCTTCGCACAAAAAAGAATATATTTGCTATAAAATATATATAGGATGATGTCCAGTACTGCAAAATTTGACTACCGTAGTGTCCAAAAAATGAGGGTCTGTCGCATTATACTCGAGCTATATGAAAGAAACCAAAATTTTCAAAAAAAAATTCAGGGGACGTATTATTCCTCAGGTAAACTTATACATGGTACAATATTATATCGTTTGAAATGTTATTTTGTTCTTCAGGTTATGATTGGTATGGTCCATATAACTAATTCGTTCGTACAAATCAGAATATTGTTAGTGGAATAGGACTCCTTTATCTCATAATGTAAACCACCCATGGACCGCACTGGGTATGACAATAAACTACATCCGAGTCCTGGGTAAGACGATAAACTAGGTCCAACAGCAAGTCCTCTGATCAGGAGGTTTTGGAGAGCGTGGAACCACCTCTTAATTGCTGGTGTTCCCAGATCCACCCTGAACCGAGGTGATAGCACGTTTTTAGGGTACCAGCTATGGGCAAAGAGTTAACCCACAAATTGGGTTCAAAACACTAAGAAAGTGTAAAAATAGTTTTAATACCAGAAATACTTTGTAGAAAAAAATTATTACCAGCAATATATTCTAGAAAAAAAAAAAAGATAAAACCAGCTATGCTTTTTTGAAAAAAAAAAAAAAAGTTATACATTTTCTAAGAAAAAATATTACCAGAAATATATTTTTGAAGGGAAAAAAATTACCAGAAGTACATATGAAAAGTCAATTTAACAGCAATAAAAATCTTATCGGCATTAAATAACCCATTGAGGTTGATATGCCGTAAAACAAAATAAACTAAACCACTCAAAACCAAAGAATACATATTCTATTCATACGAATCTATCCTTAAAATGTTGTCGGCATTAAATAACTAATTGAGGTTGATATGCCGTAAAACAAAATAAACCAAACCAATCTAAACCAAAAAATACATATTCTATTCAAACGAATCTATCCTAAAAATGTTGTCGGCATTAAATAACCCATTGAGGTTGATATGTCGTAAAACAAAATAAACCAAACCAATCTAATCTAAACTAAAGAATACATATTCTATTCAAACGAATCTATCCTAAAAATGTTGTCGGCATTAAATAACCAATTGAGGTTGATATGCCATAAAACAAAATAAACCAAACTAATCTAAACCAAAAAATACATATTCTATTCAAACGAATCTATCCTAAAAATGTTGTCGGCATTAAATAACCCATTGAGGTTGATATGTCGTAAAACAAAATAAACCAAACCAATCTAATCTAAACTAAAGAATACATATTCTATTCAAACGAATCTATCCTAAAAATGTTGTCGGCATTAAATAACCAATTGAGGTTGATATGCCATAAAACAAAATAAACCAAACCAATCTAAACCAAAGAATACATATTCTATTCATACGAATCTATCCTAAAAATGTTGTCGGCATTAAATAACCCATTGAGGTTGATATGTCGTAAAACAAAATAAACCAAACCAATCTAATCTAAACTAAAGAATACATATTCTATTCAAACGAATCTATCCTAAAAATGTTGTCGGCATTAAATAACCAATTGAGGTTGATATGCCGTAAAACAAAATAAACCAAACCAATCTAAACCAAAGAATACATATTCTATTCATACGAATCTATCCTAAAAATGTTGTCGGCATTAAATAACCAATTGAGGTTGATATGCCGTAAAACAAAATAAACTAAACCAAACTAAACCAATGAATACATATTCTGTTCATACGAATCTATCCTAAAAATGTTGTTCGCATTAAATAACCCATTGAGGTTGATATGCCGTAAAACAAAATAAACTAAACCAAACTAAACCAAAGAATACATATTCTGTTCATACGAATCTATCCTAAAAATGTTGTCGGCATTAAATAACCCATTGAGGTTGATATGCCGTAAAACAAAATAAACCAAACCAATCTAAACCAAAGAATACATATTCTATTCATACGAACCTATCCTAAAAATGTTGTCGGCATTAAATAACCCATTGAGGTTGATATGCCGTAAAACAAAATAAACCAAACCAATCTAAACCAAAGAATACATATTCTATTCATACGAACCTATCCTAAAAATGTTGTCGGCATTAAATAACCAATTGAGGTTGATCTGCCATAAAACAAAATAAACCAAACCAAACCAAATGTTGTTACTAATATTGATTTTTGGGTGGGCTGACTTTAAACTTAAACTACTTCAATTGAACGGCAAAAATTCCCAATAATGAAAGACAAAACAAAATATTATTAAATATAAAAAATCTTGTCGGCATTAAATAACATATATGCCGTAAAACAAAATAAACCAAACCAAAAACAAACCACCCAAGGTAGGACAATCTGCCGAAATTCAAGGAAAATAACTCCGTTCCAAGATTAATTAATATTTTCATGACGAAATGTTGAGACCCACAAAACCAGTGACCTTTCTATTTTTTCTTTTTAAATCTTGCCGTCTTACAGTCTGCATCTTTCGCCCGAGTTGTTTGCAGTTTCCTTTTGCCAGAAAACAACAGACTAAATCCAGGTTTTCTTTCACACATCGCTGCAAACGCCATTGTCTGCCTGAAAGCGTTGTTAAGAATGTTTCAGTTGGTGACGCCGTGGTGCAGTGCACTAGGTCGTAGGCGCTGGAGATGGAGGTCGACATTTGAGATGGTGCTGGGTGCCGGAAATGGCCACCGAATCCAATATTCACTCAGACTTTCTGATTGACGGCAAGTTCTGAAAGTTCACGGAATCTGAAACGGTGGCATTTCCTTTGCTGATGAGAAAATTTGTTTGCGAAATGCCTCAATACAGGAAGGAATGGTTCTGATTTTATTTTAATTGAACCCGAAAAAAAAAACAACAACCAAAAATGCGAAGAACTTTAATAATGACAGAGAAAAATAAGAACGCCACATATGAGCAAAGTAAAGGAAAATATATTGAGTAATAAACAAGTGAATTGAAGACATTTAGAGGGAGTATGAGGAAGAGAGTAAAAACGAAAGACAATTGAAGAGAGGAAAACAAAGAAAGAAAGAAAGAAAGAAAAAAAGAAAAAAAGAAATAATAAGAGATGCCGTGAAGAAGAAAGAAACAAATTTTTCCGAAGGAAGACAAGCGTGTAAAAAGAAGGACCAGAGAACACAGTAAAATAAAGAAAGAATGATTGAAAAAAAAAAAAAAAAAGAAATAAGGAAATAACCAAAACCAAAGAAAGAATGAATGCTTGAATGGGAAAGAAAAAGAGAGAGAAAGAAAGAAGAAAGAGAGAGGGAAAGAAAGAAAAATTTAAGCGAAGGAAAAGAAAAGTTTAAAAATGAGTGACAATACGAGAAATCAAAAACAAGCAAGAATGAAAGAATGAAAGAAAGAATGGGATAAGTAATGACCCAAAGAGAAATAAAATAAGGATGCAGTGAGAAAAAAAGAAAGACAAAAATAAAAAAGAAAGAAAGACAGAAAACTATATAGAAGAGAAGAATGTAGGGAAATATATTAAGTAAAAAATTAGAGTTAGACGAAAAGAAAGAAAGAAAGAAAGAATGAAAGAAAGAACGAAAGAAAACTATATAGAGGAGAAGAATGAAAGGAGAGATATTAAGCAAAATTTAGAGTTAGACGAAAGAAAGAAAGAAAGAAAGAAAGAAAGAAAGAAAGAAAGAAAGAAAGAAAACTATATAGAAGAGAAGAATGTAGGGAAATATATTAAGTAAAAAATTAAAGTTAGACGAAAAGAAAGAAAGAAAGAAAGAAAGAAAGAAAGAACGAAAGAAAACTATATAGAGGAGAAGAATGAAAGGAGAGATATTAAGTAAAATTTAGAGTTAGACGAAAGAAAGAAAGAAAGACAGAAAGAAAGAAAACTATATAGAAGAGAAGAATGTAGGGAAATATATTAAGTAAAAAATTAAAGTTAGACGAAAAGAAAGAAAGAAAGAAAGAAAGAAAGAAAGAAAGAAAGAACGAAAGAAAACTATATAGAGGAGAAGAATGAAAGGAGAGATATTAAGTAAAAAATTAAAGTTAGACGAAAGAAAGAAAGAAAGAAAGAAAGAAAGAAAGAAAGAAAGAAAGAAAGAAAGAAAGAAAGAAAGAAAACTATATAGAAGAGAAGAATGTAGGGAAATATATTAAGTAAAAAATTAAAGTTAGACGAAAAGAAAGAAAGAAAGAAAGAAAGAAAGAAAGAACGAAAGAAAACTATATAGAGGAGAAGAATGAAAGGAGAGATATTAAGTAAAATTTAGAGTTAGACGAAAGAAAGAAAGAAAGACAGAAAGAAAGAAAACTATATAGATGAGAAGAATGAAAGGAGAGATGTTAAGTAAGTAAATATTTAGAGTTAGACGAGAGAAAAGAAAGAAAGAAAGAAAGAAAGAAAGAAAGAAAACTATATAGAGGAGAAGAATGAAAGGAGAGATGTTAAGTAAAATTTAGAGTTAGACGAAAGAAAGAAAGAAAGAAAGAAAGAAAGAAAGAAAGAAAGTAAGAAAGAAAGAAAGAAAGAACGAAAACTATATAGAGGAGAAGAATGAAAGGAGAGATATTAAGTAAGTAAATATTTAGAGTTAGACGAGAGAAAAGAAAGAAAGAAAGAAAAAAGAAAGAAAGAAGAAAAGAATAATTGAATAAAAAAGAAGAAACCTATATAAAGAGAAGAATGAAAGGAGAGATATTAAGTAAGAAAAAAATGCGAGCTAGACGAAACAATGGAAAGAAATAAAATAGAAAGAAATAAAGAAAAAGATTTAGCTGGCGAAAAGGAAGAGAATAAAAATGAGAAACAATTAGGACGACATTGGTAGATTGAATTGAGAAGCAGGAGAAAGCTTTCGAAAGTATTTGAAAATTAATAATGGATAATGATTGATAACAATAAGACCGTGAAAAATAGATCAATGGGCCTATTGTGTGATTGATTATTTGATTGCTTGGATGATAGCTTTAAGAAATTGAACATTGATTGATCGAAATGTCTTGCACGTCGATAACACTACTGATTTCTTTCAACAGACTTATTTCTGATACAGTTTAAAGCCGATACAATCTAGAGCTTCATCAGATATATAAAACAAATATTGAGAAAGGTTGAAATGTCGTTTTTTCCAACAAAATAGCCAAGCGGACGGTAGGCTAATATTTAATGAGGTTCAATTTAGTAACCTTCTGCTGTTAAGAACAAGTAAAGCGTGTATAGCAGACACGGAAAGAAAACTAAAAAAAAATCTCATACAGAAGGTAGTGAAGGAAAGCAAGAGGATCGGATTAAAAATCAACTGGAAGTAGACAGAATTCATGATCGTTTGTTTATTTTGTTTGTTTAATGGCATATCAAGTCATTTAATGCCGAAATTAAATTTTATACACAATCGTTCGGCTATGTTTTTGCTATGTTATGTTGTGTTTTGCCGCGTCTATTTCTACATGATGGGCAATGGTGTACGGATATATCATCAGTTATCTTCCCTTGATATATAGGAGGTATAAAAAGTGTTATTATTTCAACGGTTGTTCGGGAAGGCGATAACGGTTATGTTTCGATTTACTCTAGGGAATATTGAGTGAAAATAAATGTAAATCTGAATGCAATTATGTGACTATTTGATAGTGTTGTTTCTTCGTTATTTATTATTGGTGATAAATACAGAAAAAACTTAAACATAACAGAAGTGATAACGACAGCAAAAGAAAGAAACTAACATTCACTAACACCAATTACGAACAAAGCCGCAACGTGCTGGTTGTGTTCGAAAACTAAAACATTCTTATGGCTAACAAAAAGATCTAGAAATTCAGAAAAAAAAGACATCATTGGTAACTGTTTTACCGAAAGAGTTCGGATCCACAGATCGATTGGATAGTTCTTAGAAGCACCAAAACGGAAATCGGTGGTACGCGTCCAAGAAAAAAAAACATGATGTGAAGATTGTCCATTGTCTTCAAAGAAACCTGTATAAAACAGCGATTATATATCGTCGTCGTTAGCGGAACGAGTTGCCGAGTATTGAGGTGCTCATTGACATTTTCTTCGAAGTGAAATAAGTTCTATGTTGGATGTGAAGAGACGACTGCAGCCATCGCAAAAAAGGTAACAGGGTTCAGGGAATGGAGAGTTCTCGCTTTTCTGTGGGCTCTTCTCTCTTTTTTTTTCTTGTGTCTTCGAAAGATGTTGATTTTTCGTGAACAGCTCCCTACAAATTCTGCAGCTACAACTGATCATCGATTTCTGCCCTTAGTAAGAGGTTTTTGAGATTCTCCTTGAATCAACGACATGGGCTCCATGTGATCTCTTGCCAGATGTGAGCTCCGAGAAGAGGATTTGTTTGCGGAGGCGGATGTTTGGTGTTCATGCAAGATGTCCAGCCTATCAAGTCGGTGGCGCGTTATGATGATTTCTAGGCGTTCCATCTTTGCAGAGGAGAACTTCGTTGTTTATGATCCGGTTCTACCACGCATTCTGCATTATTTGACAAAGTTCCATTTGATGGAATCATACAAGTTTGCGGATGTCACTTCAATAGAGTACCCCGTCTCACATGCGTACAGGGGAGTCGGCATTAAATAGTTCGGTAGACCTTGAGCTTAGGGGTTTCTGTTAGCTAAGGATTTCCGAAGACTTTTGAATAGCTTCCCCTATGCTATCTTGGATTGCCTAGATCGAGCAAAAACGCTCACCACCGTAAAATGATAGGGCGGCTTTCACGCACACACGATCTTCTGATGACATGAACATATAAATAAAACAATACATATATGTTACTGCTTTCCCCAACTAAGTTTCATGTTGACACTTAGAATCTGAAGTTGTTGTCTCACAATCCTTATGCGATATGCGTGACAATACAGTAAATATCTTATTAAGAGAACCTTCCTGTGGATTGTAAAAGATATTACGGAGAGAGGCGGGTAGGAAAGGAGTCTATGATAAGATATACCAGATAAGGCATGCTCTCATTGGAAACCGGAATTTATTAATTTTGTTAAAGTACACAATATATATATATATATATATATATATATATATATATATATATATATATATATATATATATATATATATATATATATATCAAGTATATGGTGCAGTTCAATTCACATTACATGAATCATTCATACAAAAAACAGATATTGAAGTTAATGATATAAATGTAGATTAATGTTATGATCCCTGTTTATAAATTCCAGATGCATAAGGCCTTTTTTTAATATTTTACAAGCTTTCATCTGTTCCTACAGATATCATCAGGTATGAAAATATATTTGTTTTTTACATCCAGGTAATAACAGGACAATGAAAGAATAGATGTAATCTGAAAGATGTTTTAAGAAATGTGTTATTGTTAATTGTAAGAAATTTTGGTGCGTGCGAACGCAACGCTGAGGTTGAATTTTTAAATTTTAAGATTGTGCGTTTTTGTACTAATATTGTAATAGGAGAATTCTTTTGTACAGGTAAGTTTTTCAGTCAATTGTTGCGGACCCGATAGCGGTGCAGATCTGACTTACGAAAATAAGGCCTTCTACCAGACATTACACACTACTATCGAATCCACAAACAAAGTTAAAAAAAAGAAAATATAAAGACGTGCTCTTTCCACCGTACAAACGTACAGAGTGAAAAGAAGTAGACAGGCAAAACAACAAAAGGTTAAGAACAAACATAAATTTTATTAGAGTTTAACAAGTAGTATGTCTTCAATGAAGACCTTCTGTAAATGTACTGGAAAATGTAGTTGAAGAAGAGGCCAAGTAGATTAGTAAATTGTCTTCAGTGAGATTACTGGAAATGTAGTGAATGAAATTTAATTGACTTGAGTGAAGACCTTCAGTAAGATACTGGAAATATAGTAGTTGACAAGAATAGATCCGCGCCAAAATTCAAATCTAAGATGGCTATTCGCGGGAACGACTTCTTCGAGAAGAAAGGTTCAGAAAGTCAGTTGTAATGCATAGTGACATACGGCAAGGAAAAATACTCACTGCGAGAGTTTAGAATTGTGAGTGTATGTAATTCTTTTTAAAGTAACAGGTTCTGAGAGTATGAGTTCGAAGAATGTGAAAAATGCTCGTTCATCAGGTTGGAAGTTTTTTTGAAAGTTCCTGGAATTGGGAGCTCGGTAGATGTTAGCTTCTGTCATGAAGGTGACGACCGTGTCGTATGTATTAAGATACCGCCAAATTTGTTAGTTCTATCTCTGATATTGAGCGCTTTCTAATAAGTACCGCGCGCATATATATATATATATATATATATATATATATATATATATATATATATATATATATATATATATATATATATATATATATATATATATCGAGTTAGTGAGTGTGTATATACTAATTATTTAAAGTAATGATTGTAGTCGCATGGGTATGTTATTTTTATTTTAGTCTTTTTAGATGTTAGTATTAAAATGATATATTGTGAGGTATACCGCCTTTTCTGTATAAGGACTTCTAATACAGATAGAAGCTTACTTTTTTTTCAACTTATTCTCCCAGCACTGTCACACACTTTTCCCGTCTGTGCACAAGCTTCCGTATTCCCTCAGCGTAAAAATCTTTGGACTGATGTCTCAGCCAGTCGCTCACAACACTTTTGACTTTATCGTCACTTTTAAACTTCGTGCCTCTCGTGAACGCTTTCAAGGGACCAAACAGGTGAAAGTCTGAAGGGAAAAGGTCTGGGCTGTAAGGGGGATGAGGGAGCAGTTCCCAGCCCAGCTCGTTGATGGTCTGCACCGTTTGGGCTGTTGTGTGAGGCCTTGCGTTGTCATGATGCAAGATGACTCCTTCTGACTGATGACCCCTGCGTTTGTCCCAGCAGATAAGCTCAAAATCCTTGCAGTGTCATCCACTGTCACCCTTCTGTCAGACTGAATGAGGTCATTGACTGATTCGATCACCTCAGGAGACCTCACTTCTGTAGGCCTCCTAGGCCTGTCTTCATCCTCAACACTGCTCCGTCCTTCTTTAAACAATTTAGCCCACTTGTAGACATTTTTTGTCTGAAACATGTGGCACCATACACAGTTGACATTCTCCTATGAATGTCAACTGGTTTGCACCCTTCAGCAACCAAAAACTTGATAACTCACCGCTGTTCAATCCTGGAGCATGCTTCTTGGTCGGCCATCTTGGTTAATCTGCAAAAGAAATTAAATCCATGTGAAAAAGAAGTAAAACAAAAAAATAAAATAAATAAGAGTAAGCCTCTATCTGTATTAGAAGTCCTTATACCGAAAAATGCAACTTATTTATTGAATGACCCTCGTACATATATATATATATATATATATATATATATATATATATATATATATATATATATATAAATTTACAACCACCTATTTTGTTAACAATATATTTCCAAATTTTTATCCGTTTTTTGTTCCTTCCTTTTTTCCTTTTCATTTCATTTTGTTTCATAATATTTTATTATGTATTTCATTTCCTTTTTCAACTTCATTTTTCTTCTCATCACATGTTATTCTAAACACAGCCCGTCTTTATAAACATGTCAACTTGGTCGGATAATTTTGGCTACAAATTGCCACACGCGAGATGTCCTCTCCCCTACCCAACCTATAACTTTCTTCATCTATGCTTACAATCTCACTGCCCCATTCACCCACTACTAATAACCAACCTGCCTAACGCATTTTTACCGATCAAAATTCTATATTTAAGTTTATTTTCACAAAAAGTTTAATACATCAAGGAAACAGAGATCGGGTTTTTGCTAACGATATGATTTCCACCAGAAAATACACCGTCTACAAAAACATCTGTCGGTGAGTAATTTCCATTTTGCTGTTTATTTCTCGCTCCGGTGATGAATGACACAGACGAGTCCGAAAATTCCGAACTTAAAACTTTTCTTTCCGGGTTTCATTTCCGTTAGATGATCAATAACTAATATTTAATAAATGTTTATCGTACTGATTATATTGGAACCCATTCGTTTGTCCTTGTTTTATTAACTAACCAATTTATTTACAATATATATATATATATATATATATATATATATATATATATATATATATATATATATATATATATATATATATATGAGTGAACATAGAAGTTAACACTTAGAGGCGACAGTCTGTTTCATGCTAGATGCAATCATCGGGCCACTTTTCTAGCATAAAACAGACTGTCGCCTCTAAGTGTTGACTTCTATGTTCACTTTTATATTTACACACGCTCTATCTCTGATATTGAGCACTCTATCCCATAAATATAGTATACATTAAGACTATATTTCTTCATATATATATATATATATATATATATTATATATATATATATGTGTGTGTGTGTTTGTGTGTGTGTGTGTGGCGAGTGAGTGTATGTGCGTATACGAATTTTTAAAGGAAATAGATGTAGCGTCAAATGTGTTTTAGTCTTTGTAGATGTTAGTATTACAAAGTTATATTGTCAGGTATACCACATATCTCTCCTTATGCTCGGATATCATAATCTTGGTAAAGTATATACAAATATATATATATATATATATATATATATATATATATATATATATATATATATAGATAGATAGATAGATAGATAGATGGCGAATGAGTGAGTGCATGTATTTTGAAAGGTAGTGTCTGTAGCGTCAAGTGTTTTTTAGTCGTTTTCGATGGTGGTATCAAAAATATATCTTATTTCCTCTTCCATAGTTTTTCACAACGTACCTGCCAGTGAATTCTGCTCAGAGAACCCAGTAATCGTTTTTCTTTTCTTTTCATTTCTCTTTATTTCCTTCTTCATCTGGATATGACAGTTTCTTCTGGCCAAGAAAGGCGGATTCTAAGCGGAAAACTGCTTAAAATTCACAAAACACGGAGAAACATTTTCTGATGCCAATTGCATTTAACCTTTGTAAATAATTCACCGCTATCATTTTTGTACTTTCAAAATGTAGTCATTTTTAAATAATTGGAATTTGGGTTGAGGTTTTCCGGATCTAATTCGCGCTAAAGTATGATTCTATTCTTGCGTTACATACCTCGACATGACCCACACTTGAATGATATATTCACTTTTTTGTTTTCACTTGGGGATTATTTCGCTTTCTTATTTGATTTAGTGGTATCTTAAGCATTATTAGGGTATAAATTGTAGGAGGTTAGATTTATAATTTTTTTATTTATTATTGTTTCAACTTGTGTGCATAAATATATATATATATATATATATATATATATATATATATATACATATACATATATATACACATACATACATATATATATATATGTGTGTGTGCGTGTGTGTGTCTGTACATATATGGAAGAAATATAGTTTTAAGCTATACTATATTTACGGACTAAACTGCTCAATATCAGTGATAGAGAGTATGTAAATATAAAAATGAACATTGAAGTCAAAACTGAAAAGCGGGGCTTGGCCTGATGATTGCGTTTAGCATGAAACAATCTGTCGACCCTGAGTGTTGACTAGAATGTTCACTTTCATATATATATATATATATAAATATAAAAGTGGACATGGAAGTCAGCACTTAGAGGCGACAGTCTGTTTCATGCTAGTGCAATCGTCAGGCGCCTGACGATTGCACTAGCATGAAACAGACTGTCGCCTCTAAGTGCTGACTTCCATGTCCACTTTTATATTTACACACGCTCTATCTCTGATATTGAGCACTTTACCCCATAAATATAGCACACTTTAAGACTATATTTCTGTATATATATATATATATATATATATATATATATATATATATATATATATATATATATATATATATATATGATTTGCGCTCTCGATCCGGCTTAATTAGGGATTTTAGAATTTAACACTCTATTTAATCTACGGATCTTATCTTTTGTTCTTATTTAGTACTGTTCCGTTGCTGTTTGCCCCGTTTCCACTGAGTTACTGTACACACTGCCCCAGGGATTGAACTCGCATTTACTATATTACTAAATTCAGAATGTGCTTTAATGCACACACAGGCATACCATCATTCAATAAGCAGAATAAGTAGGGATAATTAGCAGCTGATACACTGTAAAATTCTAAGACGAAATAATTTCACAAATAAGCAGGCATAAAAATTTCGAAGACTTTTCTGGCCCAGCTGAGAACTTTTCAGCAACGAAATATATATCTGTGTGCATGTGTTTGTGTGCGCCTATGTGTTTGTATAAGTTTGCAGAAGGGTTGAATCCTTTGAGCCCTGCGTTCCTCAACAAATTTAACCCTTCTGCTTAAGCATCTGAGTCAAAAGTCGCAAATAATTATTATGTAATGTTTCACGGTAAATATGAAATAGTTACAAGTGTTTACACACCGTTCAACCGGTAGCTAGGCATTAAGTCATTTTTCTCTACCACTGTTTAACCGGTGACTGGGCATTACCTCATTTTTCTCTACCGCCGGTAAACCTGAAGTCAGGGCTCAAAGTGTTAATCGTAAAATATAATTGTTAAATCCCTATCCATTACTGTTGAGTCTTGACTCAATGTTGAATCTCGCCTATTGCATGGAATAATAATGCAATACAAAATGTACTTAGAACAAGAATGTATTATAACAAGAAAGTGTACATATAGTATTTCTGTATATTTCTGGGAAGACGTTCCTGGAGAATGTGTTGACTAGTCGCAGTCGATCAGAGTCTCTAGTTGGATCTCGTGATTCCACTTCTCTTCTCTCTTCTTCCGGTATCAACCATTATTTATATAGTTGGTAGTCACCTATGCAGATTAGGTGGATTCCACCACAACAATTACTTTCTAAGCTAAAAGTATTTCGGAAGGCACAATTAATGTAGGAGATAAATTGTCTAGTTCAGAGAAACTTTTATTTTAAAAAGTACAAACTCAGTTTCGTAGCCAAGCTGAATTTTGTATCCAAGCTCAGTTTCGTATCCAAACTGAATTTTTTATCCAAGCTTAGTTTTGGATCCAAGCTCAGTTTCCTATCCAAGCGTATACAAAGGAATTTTCTGAAGAAGTAATGTTATTTTTTTATTAATCAGACAGATTTTTAATTTGTAGTGGATAATCATATTTGAGTAGACGCTCAGTTTATTTATTAAACATATTTATTTATTATCGTCTACCGGCCTGAATATGCGAATACCTGGAATATTTTAGAAGAACAATTGTTTACCTTTAGATATGAAACAGCAGTTATGATCATTCTTCATATGAGGAAAAGGATTTCGCTTTAAATGTACTATCCAGACATTGTTTGATCGGCGAAGTTTTTTGTGTTTGAGCCACTTAAGGAACGTCGGATGTAACGAACATTTCCTTCTGCGTCGGGTAAAGCGGGTTCGAATGCAGCCGAAGAGCGTAATATTTTTTCTTAATATGATTTCCAAATATTCAGGCCGGGTCAGTAGAGGAAAACAAATAAATATACTGTTTAATAAATAAACTAGCCGACTACGCAAATTTGAAAAAACACTAAAAATATGTTAAAAAATGATATATATATATATAAATATAGAAATGTATATATATATATATATATATATATATATATATATATATATATATATTCATACATGTTTCATTAAATAATATAGATAAGTGTTGTCTATATATTTTATGTAAGTTCTTTTCATATCGTCTGATGAGCTTAATAACATTATCATTAAACAATGAAAGAAAATCACAATATTGATACATATTTTTTAATCCAATCTAAGCTTTCGGCTTACATAAGCCATTATCGAAGATGACAATTACACAATATATATATATATATATATATATATATATATATATATATATATATATATATGTGTGTGTGTGTGTGTGTGTGTGTGTGTGTGTGTGTGTGTGAAGAAATATAGTTTTAAGGTGTGCTATATTTATGGTATAAAGTGCTCAATAACAGAGATAGAGTGTATGCAAATATAAAAGTGAACATTGAAGTCAACACTCAGAGGCGACAAACTGTCTCATGCAAAAGGGAATCATCAGGCTACAAGCGTTGTGTTTTTTTCGACTATTTTATATATACGGGTCAGTGGTGCATTGTGGTACCCTCGATGCAGCACTGCATCAACTACTGACCAGTATATAAATAGTTGAGAAAAAAAAACATCACATGTTGTCTGATGATTATGTTTAGGATAAAACAGTCCATCGCCTATGAGTGTTGACATCAATGTTCACTGTTATATATATATATATATATATATATATATATATATATATATATATATATATATGATAAAATATATATGATAATATATACATACATATATGATGAAAAATATGGAAAAGACAAAACAAAATCTGAATATGCAAGTTTACTGTTTTAATGTTATTTTACTGTCGACGTCAGACGTTTCGGTCTAGTAGACCATCTTCAGGACATGGCTATTAGAAACATACTTAGGATTAGACGATATTTAAGTCAACATGAAAAGACGATAGATACAAGACTAATCAGAACGAGAACAACTGAAAGAAGATGGTCCGAAACGTCTGACGTCGACAGTAAAACCACATTAAAACAGTAAACTTGCATATTCGGATTTTGTTTTGTCTTTTCCATATTTTTAATCATACCGTCGGATCTACATCCACATATTTGCTTACATATACATACATATATATATATATATATATATATATATATATATATATATATATATATATATATATATATATGAATGATAAAATGACTACTACGAAATATCATAAATTGTTAAAATAAATATACTATTTAATAAATAAATGGAGCGTCTACTCAAATACGGGTGTCCATTAAAAAATAAAGTTAAAAGTGATATATATATATATATATATATATATATATATATATATATATATATATATATATATATATATATACACACATATATATATATAAGGTACGGTATATTTATGAGTTAAAGTGCTCAGTATCATAGACAGAGCGTATGTAAATATATAACTGGACATTGAAATCAACAACCAGCTGCAGATGGTTTCAGACTTATACACTATCGTCAGGCTATCTGTATATCTGAAAACGATTGACAAAGTTTTATATATCAAGAACAATTATAGGGAAACAGTGACTCGATTTGTCCTTTAGGGATTTATCAGATTAACGTTTACATTGGTACAACTACGCATGCGTACGATGGAACAGGAAGGCTAAGAATCATTTCACCCTAAGCAAGGCGGGAGTGCAACTAGTACGCAGGGGTGGGGGGTACAGAGAGTGAAAGTGAAAGAAGGGACTTGACATAAGCAAGCAGTGAAGATTGTAGTTATCAGGAAATCAAGGGAGTTCGACTGTCGGAATGGGCGAGAAAAGTGAGGGTTACATTTGACTCATTCTACATCATTATCGGAAATAGTATCTAGCACGCAACAGTCTCCAGAGGAAGGAGACGGTAGGGAAAGAAGTGATAGCTGACTGAGTTAATCAGAGAGAGACGGAGACACATGTAAGTATGCTTTGGAGATGACAAACGAGAGTTCCCTAGCCATCGGGAGATGTTCGCGGACATCAACACCCAGGACATGTGTGCGGAATTTAGAGTTCTTTCTAAGGAGCGGGAGATAGCCAGGAAGCGGAGGGGGTTGAAGAATTAAGATCACTTTCGCAGAGATCTAGGATGAACGGTGACTTTTGGAACAGGAACGATTCCACAATGTAGATGTTGGTACGAGTACCAAGAAAGGTTAGGGGGTTTAGATGTTTTTTTTTAGCTGGCTTACTTTTATATCTTTGGTTGTTTATAGTAAAGGCTTATTATATTGGAAAGGTCTAGAGCAATAGTTACGGTTGATTATCTAATGCATGTTCCCAACCGATTTGGGTTCATACCCCACTTTCGTATTTCTAACATTCTGGCACGCACCGTCCACTGTAGTTTGTAATTCTTACATATTCAAAATTTTACTGCATTTCACGTGAAAAAAGCCATTAACTTGGTCTCTATACAAGCCTCCAAAGACCATATACATGAAAGGGAATAATTAAAAAACAAAACAAAATAACAGCTAAATATATATAGTTTCAAATCATATAATAGAGAACTGAAAAGCAGAAATATAAAATATTTGAATGAAAGCTTATTTTGTAATATACTTCGATCATTTTAATCATGAAATAATAATGCAAAATGAAATTTGAGCTCACGTTGGTATAGTAAGCCGAAGGGTGCACATCCTACGCATGCACCACCGAAATATTACCATGCCGCAATGGTGGAACATGCGTCCGATGTTGGGAATCATTGATTTAATGTAACATGTACAGGAAAGGAACTGGCGCAGACTGCAATATAATGGGGCCTCGGGGTTAGCCACCGGTGGTGCTTGCAGGTACACCCTTCCATGCGCGACATGGCGCGGTAAGAACCAGATATTATGCAACTGTTAAACATAGCAGCCTCGCAAGACGCTACATAAGAGTTCGGTCTCTTAACTACCAGCCGGGAACAGCAACCAGAGAGCTGCCGACCCCGTACCGTCAGTATGAAGAGACGTTTCCACTATCCATACATATCACAACAAATTCATATCACCACTATTAAGGCCTAAAAAACGGACAGGAACCGGGAACCACTTCCGAAACGGCAAACAATGGATGTGCATCTACGCCCGTTAAAGAGAATTGAGAGCAGTATGGAGCTGGCGATAGGAGAGCCTATTTATTTCTATTAAAAAAGAAAAGAAAAACAGAAACCGGAAAATAACCCCGGGTTTGTCATAGTGATAAATCATTTCAAAGAATAAGCTTTCTTTCAGATAACTTATTTGGAGAGTCGAAATGCGGCCCACGGGTGCCCCGACACAAACATGTATATATACCTGTGTACCGGGGGTTACAAAATAGAATACAAAATAATTAAGTTTTAACATAGTATAAGTCCGAATACCAACTCTTTGAAATTGCATCTGCAAATCCCCAGTCAGTAATCACCAAAACGAACTTCGATTAAACGTACGAGCCACAAGAATTAACAATGAGTCAATGAGCAAAACGTTTAAAAATAAAGAGAGTAACAAAGAAATAGAAGGAAATAGAACATATACCCGAAGTTAGGTGAGAGAAACAGAAAAAAAAACGTAAATTCAGAAAGGTGATTAAAATTACTTACATACATTTAAGACGCGCGAAGTTTTCTGGTGGCTTGATAGAGTGAATAATAAAACAGGAATGTTTTTTTGGCGGTGCTGGCGTTGGGTAAGGGGAGACGCGAGTTAAATAACTCCGGCTGAAGGAAGGGTGGATCATGGTAAGCTGGCGATAGTGTCAATATCCACCTTTTGGCGAAGTGGCCGGTCTTCATTTTCCAGTAAATCTTGCTTGAAAAACTCTCATTAAATGTACGAGCCACGAGAATTACAACGAGTTAATATGCCAGGAAATATGCCCGATGTTATATATATATATATATATATATATATATATATATATATATATATATATATATATATATATATATATATGCATCATATTTTAATTTTAGCGTTTCTGATTAAACAATTTAGATATGTCTTTTTTTATTTTCAATAGTATCCTTTCGTATTCAAGTATAAGATTTGTTGTTTCATCATTAAAGAGAGCGAGGGAGTTACCATGGTTATTTTTATTAGTTTTAATATACTGATTTCTTTCCATATATTCCAATATCATTTTCATTGTTATGATGTCTAATTGTTGTGTCCGAAATAATTTTTTTCTTTAGACGATGAATCATTCATGTCTAGAATGATATGTCTAGATAACGTTCATTGTAGAATGATCAAAATATACATTAGCTTCGATGTTGAGATGCAATCTCCTTAGGGATATTTAAATTGATATATAGTGATAGTTTAATACAATAATGTTATCTAGACAGCTCACTCTCCACATGAATGATTTATCGTCCATTGCACAACATCTGCAAAAACATTCCTGACGACATTCTAAATTAAGGAGAATATTAGTCGCCTGTATATTTCAGCAGGAACGTAATAAGCAGAAAATACAAAATCTCGAAGCTATCTTTATTAACACAATTAAAATCAACACTTAAAAGTAATTATCGATATAGTACAAATGAATAGTTTAAAGTTCTTTAGAAATATCTACCGTAAAGCTAAACAGTTTTAAAAAAATAATCAAACAATAATCTCCCAACAAAATTCAATTCTTACCTAGGTTACCTTCATTGCATTATAATTATTGCGTATGGAAAATTTTTAAATTCACCGCCTCTGACTTTGCGCATGACAGGATCTAACCACAAAAGAAAAAAATACCTCGGACAAACACAATTATTTGTCAGATTCATTATTACCCTGAAGATGATATTGGAACATGTGGAAAGTACTTGGAAAAAAATCCATCCATGGTAACATCTTCACTGTGATTAATGATGAAACAATACAACATTTGCGTCATTACGAAAGGATACAATTAAAAATAAACAAACACAACATCTCTAAATTGTTGAATCAGACATGCTTATATATATATATATATATATATATATATATATATATATATATATATATATATATATATATATATATAAAGAGAAAGAAGGAGAAATATATGAATAGATCGATAGATATATAGATATTATATAAATGTAAATCTATAGATATTTGTTCTGTTAGTTTGAATATTGCGGCGTTTAAATGTGTCTCTTTTCCAAATAATATAATTATTGTAGAATCTACATAGTTTATTTCGCTTTCTAAGATTTTATTAGCAAAATTTATTTTATAAGGCGACATTATATATAAAGTCGCATATTAAAACTTTTATATAGTCATAATACTTATGAATTTTTAAGTAAGCTCACGTTCATATGGGATTTTATCATAGAAGAAAATTGAATTTTATTTTATGAGCTACTGATAAGCGTTTCTAATGGAGATAACATATAATATCTGATAAAAATTCAATAGAATTCAGCACCATCTGATTCTGAAGAGCGGTATTACGCGATATTTTAAAGTCGGTTGAACATTTAGTCATTTATTGACTAGATAGATAAATAGATAGTGACAGTGTGAATATATATATATATATATATATATATATATATATATATATATATATATATGTGTGTGTGTGTGTGTGTGTGTGTGTGTGTATTTAGGCAGCAATCCTTCTTTCATGCCCATTTAAATACCCATTAAGGAATTGTATTCCTGATCAATCAAAATTTGTAAATGATTATATAGGCCACACTACAACATGATTGACACGCAGACACACTCTATAACTTTATGACCATAGCTCAATTAGATCTCATTTAAATATTCATGGAGACCTATTCATAACATACTTGTTGACAACACTAATATAATAGCATCATCTACATGCAAAAAAAGTAAAATTAATTGAGGCCTTATTAATAAAGACTAAAAAATACAAGACTTAACATTAACTTTTAACATGGACATCATATCTTGACCGTGTTTGGAAAAATGAAAACATTTTATAAAACATACATACACCAAACTATTTCTTATTTAACAGTTAAAATATTTAATCCTTGAAAATGGCTAAATGTATAGCCGAAAGCGCTCGGATAAAAATGAATATTCGGACAGTTTTTATATAATTTATCATCCGAAAAGACAAAAAAAATTAGATCGCATGAGAAACCTTGTCTGTTGTATTCCATGAAATGCTCATATATATATATATATATATATATATATATATATATATATATATATATATATATATATATAAAGTTCAACCGACTTTAAAATATCGCACATTACTTCTCTCATATATATATATATATATATATATATATATATGGTGGGGGGTCTCTGTGTATAAACTATTTGCATTGTTCGAAAATATTGTCCTTATATTCGGGATGTTTCGGTCATTGTACACTCCGGCCTTCTTCAAGTGATGTACTTTCTAATTTAATCTGAAGAAATCTGGAGCGTACAACTGTCGAAATGTCGGGAATATGACAATAAATAAAGGCAATACTCCGAATTTTGGGTGTGTGGGTTGGGGAGTTTTATTTGCCTATAGCTAGGACCCTAATAAGTGCCACCATTTTGACTTAGGTAGACACGGGGACAACAACAATTAAGAGTTGACGCCACACTCCTCAAATCCTCCCGATCAGAGGCCCTGCTGCCAGATGTAGTTTATCGTCATGCCCTAGGATGATGTTTCATTCGTAGACAGCACAATAAATAAAAAGCCATTTTTGAGAATGTAATTCAGAAGAATTTCCAATAATTTGAATATGGTGTATAACACTTTGAACATTACATTGTCTGTGTTTCCATATTTATGTATGAGTGTATATTAAGAAAATGAAGAGGCCCGTTGTGGAGTAATAGAGGGAGAAAACGATAATAGAGAGAGAGAGACAGACAGACAGACAGACAGACAGATAACGATAATAGAGAGATAGAGAAAAACGATAATAGAGAGAGAGAGAGAAAACGATAATAGAGTGAGCGATAACGATAATAGAGAGAGAGAGAGAGAAAACGATAATAGAGAGAGAGACAACGATAATAGAGAGAGAGAAAACGATAATAGAGAGAGAGACAACGATAATAGAGTTAGCGATAACGATAATAGAGAGAGAGAGAGAGAAAACGATAATAGAGAGAGAGATAACGATAATAGAGAGAGAGAGAGAAAACGATAATAGAGAGAGAGATAACGATAATAGAGAGAGAGAGAGAAAACGATAATAGAGAGAGAGAGAGAAAACGATAATAGAGAGAGAGATAACGATAATAGAGAGAGAGAGAGAAAACGATAATAGAGAGAGAGATAACGATAATAGAGAGAGAGAGAGAAAACGATAATAGAGAGAGAGATAACGATAATAGAGAGAGAGAGAGAAAACGATAATAGAAAGAGAGATAACGATAATAGAGAGAGAGACAACGATAATAGAGAGAGAGACAACGATAATAGAGAGAGAGAGAGAAAACGATAATAGAGTGCGCGATAACGATAATAGAGAGAGAGAAAACGATAATAGAGAGAGAGATAACGATAATAGAGAGAGAGACAACGATAATAGATAGAGAGAGAAAACGATAATAGAGAGAGAGAGAGAGACAACGATAATAGAGTGAGCGATAACGATAATAGAGAGAGAGAGAAAACGATAATAGAGAGCGAGAGATAACGATAATAGAGAGAGAGAGAAAACGATAATAGAGAGAGAGATAACGATAATAGACAACGATAATAGAGAGAGAGAGAAAACGATAACAGAGAGAGAGATAACGATAATAGAGAGATAACGATAATAGAGAGAGAGAGAGAAAACGATAATATTGAGAGAGAGAGAGGGATAACGATAATAGAGAGAGAGATAACGTTAATAGAGAGAGTGAGAAAACGATAAAAGAGAGAGAGAGAGATAAGAGAGAGAGATAACCACTGAGAGAAATAGACTATAGGGAAATGACCATAAATCGACTGAATAAGCAAAACGAAATATAAACAACATGGATAATGGACGCTCCCTTTTTCCCGAGTCCGCTTGTGCGATTCAATGGTTAACCAATTCCTTTTATAGCCGCCTGCTCGGGCACATTTGTCTTTGTTCAAAACCCACTGAACTCATATTTGATTTATATTGCAAATATGCTCAGTGGATATTAGTTACAGATTCTGGGATACTAATTTCTCACCTAGACCCTTATGCAAATGAACTGAAACAGCCGCTTTAGTTTCCGTTTTTTTTTCCCAACATACCGGAGTGACAGGATGTAGTCGATTTCTGTTTTTTCCTCAGATCGGTTCATTTGTAGTGGTGTGCATTAATAGGAATCTATTTCCGGGTCTATGATGACATTTGTTCGACCTTGAAAGATATTGCGTCATCGGTGATTGCACCAGAATCTCATCCTACCCAGACACTATTGTCTCGACTGTCGATTAATTGTCCTACGACCATTGACTACGATGGACATTACTACAAGTAGGCGTGCGAAAATTGTAAAGCTGCACGAACACAATATCAAGCGTTACCAGTGAGCAAATCAAATTATTATCGACTGGCTTGTAAAATCTTATTTAAATCCAATCGCCAATCTGTGGTCAATCTGTCGGTAAGGCTTTGTGGAATGTACCTACGAAAAACTAACATTTGCACTCGGTCATGTTTCATTGATATTAAAAAAAATAATACTTATGCCAGCTGATTCAAACACTCAGTCACGATGGCTTGTGAATTAATGCTACCACAACCTACGTAAACTTCCAAAGAGTTCCGTCTACCAAATTTCACCCGTGATATCGTTCTCAGACATGACATTCGTTCGTGTTGAAATAGCAATTTTTCCAGAAAAAAAGTGTATTTTCTCGCACTTCCCACCAGTAGAACTCCCTTCCGATTTCTTGCTTCCTTGATAACTACAATCTTCAAACAGTTAAATAAAACGTTAATCACCATCTCTCTTCTTGAACCTTTTTCCTCTTTTTGTCCTTTCCCCAATCCTCTTCTTCCTAAGACGTCATTCTCTTTAACTTTTATATTCACACTCTGTAATCCACTGAGTTCTTGGTTGGGAGGAGGTGATACGATTTTTAAAAAAAAGTCATCTTGCTGTGAAATTAATTATGCTGCGATTCGAGCCCGCGTCTCATCTTTGGAATGTGAACGTTAAAATTACTCCGACACGCGCCCAACGATTATATAGATATTAGATCATTGTAAAATTCCATGCTCGGCCAGAAATTTAATGACAAAATTTAAAATTATTGATCAGCATATACTGATTATTTTTAACAAATGTCCCCCAACCTTCTACAAGCGTGTTGATATAATTTTCGGAGAAACACTGTCTTTTTTGTTGGAATAATGTTGTCAGGTAATTTTCGACAGTTTGTATATTTTTGTTATTTGAATTGTTCTGTAGAGACCGATACAAATGAAAATCCGAAAAATCGTAGTCATGAGAATACAGTGTGTTCTGAAGGGTTTCCTATTTAAACATTTAAATTGTTATAATGTTTCTTTTGCAACATGTTGTCTTTTCGATTTTGTCCTGGGTCTGACGATACGGTACATCCGCGTCCTGGGTAAGACTATAAATTACATCCATCAGCAAGACCTCTGATCAGGAGGTTTTGAGGAGCGTGGAACCACCTCTTAATTGCTGGTGTTCCCAGGTCCACCCTGACCCGGAGTGGTAGCACCTGTTAGGGTCCCAGAGATTGGCAAATAGTTCCCCCCACACAAAAAAAACATGGGGTCAAAACACTATGAAATTGTAAAAATAGAATTTAATACCAGCAAATTTTTTTTAAATTTTTACTAGCAATGAATTTTTGAAAGAAAAAATATTACCAGCAAAACGTTTTTGGAAAAAAATGACCAACAAACCTTTTTTTGAAGCAGAAAAAGAAATATCAACAATACATTTTTTTCAATGAAAAATATTACCAGCAATACATTTTTGGAAAAAATATTACCAGCAATAAAGATCTTGTCGCCATTTAAGATGACATGTCGTAAAATAAAATATTTTCGATTTGCCAAAATTGACTGTAATTATACTCTTCAAATGGCGAAAAACAGTTCAGATATCTATTTTCAAACAATTAGCAATCACTTCCCTCGAAGCACCCGGTTTATTCTGTCCGATGGTAACCAGGGCATCTTCATCAACGTCGCAAGTCTGTGGTTTGTTGTTTAGTTTAAAATCACCCTGGCGAAATCTGCTCAACCAATTTCTGATCGCCTAATGGTGAAAGAGCAACTATTTATCACTTGCTTTAAAGCCTTCATTTGTGGACAAAACTTCAGCATTCAACAAAGTCTGACTCGATGCAAATTTTCAATCTAAGACACACACTCCAAATCGGCATCAAAACAAACACAAGTGTCGAGTTGCCGTCATTTTATTTTAACAATAAAAAAGGTGCACAAACCTCTTGCAATGATTCAGTAGATAGATAGATAGATAGATAGATAGATAGATAGATAGATAGATAGATAGAGATAGATAGATAGATAGATAGATAGATAGATAGATAGATAGATAGATAGATAAACCTGGTCAGATAGATAGATAGATAGATAGATAGATTGATAGATAGATAGATAAATAAACCTGGTCAGATAGATAGATAGATAGATAGATAGATAGAGAGATAGATAGATAGAGATAGATAGATAGATAGATAGATAGATAGATAGATAGATAGATAGATAGATAAACCTGGTCAGATAGATAGATAGATAGATAGATAGATAGATAGATAGATAAACCTGGTCAGATAGATAGATAGATAGATAGATAGATAGATAGATAGATAGATAGATAGATAGATAGATAGATGTGAATAGACGGACATGGATAGATAAAGATATATATATAGACACAGGTATAAAAAATGTGATGGATATGTAGGTAGACAGATAGATAGATAGATAGATAGATAGATAGAGATAGATAGATAGATAGAGATAGATAGATAGAGATAGATAGATAGAGATAGATAGATAGATAGATAGATAGATAGATAGATAGATAGATAGATAAACCTGGTCAGATAGATAGATAGTTAGATAGATAGATAGATAGATAGATAGAGATAGATAGATAGATAGATAGATAGATAGATAAACCTGGTCAGATAGATAGATAGATAGATAGATAGATAGATAGATAAACCTGGTCAGATAGATAGATAGATAGATAGATAGATAGATAGATAGATAGATAGATAGATAGATAGATAGATAGATGTGAATAGACGGACATGGATAGATAAAGATATATATATAGACACAGGTATAAAAAATGTGATGGATATGTAGGTAGACAGACAGATAGATAGATAGATAGATAGATAGATAGATAGATGAAAACGAGATTAGATAAACAGACAAATATAGATATAAAGATACTGGTAAAGAAAGAAAGAAAGAAAGATAGATAGATAGATAGATAGATAGATAGATAGATAGATAGATAGATAGATAGATATGAATAGACTGGGAGAGCTACATTAGATAGATAGATAGATAGATAGATAGATAGATAGATAGATAGATAGATAGAAGCTAACCGACTGCTATTGTGAGATATGCCAGAACGAACTGAAATAATCAGATGTGTCTAACATAGTCGTATATAGTCGTTTCGCATAATGAAAACGTGACATAAACTTTTATTTGAATCTAATCCCAAACGAAGAGAAATGCTCATCGCTTGAAAGAAACAAAAAAAAACAAAACAAAAAAAAAACTACGTATTTCAATCAATCACTGGTTGATCGTTATTTTTAGAGTTTTTTTTTGTATTTTTCTTCTTCCATTCATAAAAAAAGAAAATATAAAAACCATTCGCATGGCTTAATATTCTCCTCTGAAACGCAAAATAACATCAGATCTAATCTACATAAAGTCTATTTCCCTCCCCGCATCTTAACATTCTGTGCCAACCAATCAACTTTTTACTAACCCTGTCTCAATATTTTTTTCCGAACTCATTCGTCCAAATGCCTCCAATTTCTCTTTTATTACGATGATCTAGTATTTTCTTTTGGTCATTTTTTTATCCTGTGATTCAAATTAGTAACTTCTTTTTCGGCTTCTTCCCACTCCTCCTCTTCTTCTTCTTCTTCTTCTTCTTCTTCTTCTTCTTCTTCTTCTTCTTCTTCTTCTTCTTCTTCTTCTTCTTATTATTATTATTATTATTATTATTATTATTATTACTATTTGTGTCAAACATTGACTCAGTCAATGGAAATTCAATTCTTCAGGCCGAGTATTAGCAGGATTCCTCATAACTCAATAAAATTTCGAAGAATCCTTGCCGAGTAAAAGATGGTTGTTTTCGGGATGTCTACAATCTTGGTTTCAATTCCAATTCCAATTCCATTTCTCCAAAAGTGCTCTTTCAGTTACCTAGTTTGTGTTCCAAGCGCACTCATATGTACAAGAATTCGTTCTATATTCATATTCCATAGCTTTGTCCACCCCCTAGTCAGATCCGGGTATTTTTTTATTATGTTTTCTTTGAAATCCACTCTTTTATTAAATGGAAATGTCATCAATAATTTGACACTTGCTACTCCCCTTATCTATAATAATAAAGCCGTGCTTCAATTGCATGATCTGCGTGGGCTGTGCAATTACATATCTCGTATCTGTCATATTCTACCCCTGTATCTGACTTCTCTTTTAAACTGAAGCCCAACTTACGGCACACTTCCCAGTGGGTTCCCCTACCAATCCAATCCAGTCATCGCTTATACTACTTCCGTGTCAACTTCGGATATTTAAGGAGTATTCTGTTAACACTCTCATCAGCCTGCTCACAAATTCTGCATTTACATTTTTTTTTATTGTGATCTACCTTCGACATGTTTGCGTTTATTATTATTATAATTATTATTATTATTATTATTATTATTATTATTATTATTATTATTATTATTTTATTATTTTATTTCCTTTGATATCTGCCGTTTACACATTTCTTTCTGGGTCCCGCCCAGGGACCAAGGTTAGAAATGGTATCATGACACTTTCCACTGCGAAAAAAAAAAGATATATATATATATATATATATACATAGATAAAGCCCTTCGTAAAATGTGGAATGTACTTGTCAGAATAATTTTTTGTATCTCTTTGACGCATGGACTTCCAGGGATCCCTTCAATTAGTCTACTGGAATCTTTTCCAACCAATCCTAAGGCTCCAACTACAACAGTGAATGTTGATGTTCCCATGTGCCACATTTTTGAGATTTCTATTTCAAGGTCCTTGTATTTTGACAATTTTTCGAATATCTTCAAAGATACATTGCAGTCTGCAGGGACTGCCTTATCAATAATGAGGCATTTATTTTGTTTGTGGTCTTTAATAACAATGTCTGGGCGGTTGGCTTTGATTGTTCTGTCAGTGTTTATTGTGTAGTCCTATAGAATTGTAACAGGTCCTATCTCCGTAACCGGGTCTGGATGCAGATATTGGCCCACTCTGTCATGCCGGGTTTTATATTCAGTGGGTGCCAATATCGTGCAACCTCATACAAGATGATCAATGGTTTCTGGATATTTATCACAGAATCTGCATTTTGGGCTAACACAGTATTTTAGTGTATATGCTTGTTAATTCCTAGTTAACCAGCATTGGTCCTGTGCAGCAAGGATAAAACCTTCAGTTTCAGCTTTCAACCCTGCACTACGTAGCCACTGATGGGTACGGTTTTTGTCTACTTCAGCTTGTTTGGTACGGGCAGAGCATTGGCCATGAAGCGGTTTATCTTGCCATTGTTTCTGTATCTTATCGGTTGCATCTGTCTTTGCTTTCTTTTTTAAATATGTTGCAGCTTCAGCCGGTTTACCGTCCTGTACTTGTAATTCTGCGCCCATTTGAAACTCCATTTTGAATTTGTCGGCTTCCTTTATTACAGAGTAAAGTCGCTTACTGCTTTCATGTTCCTTGACACATATCATCATCCAGTCTTCTGTAGTTTCCAAGTATCTTTGGAGGCCAATTGTTGTTGTTCTGTGGGACAGTTCTAGTTGAACTAATCCCCTACCTCCTTCGGATCTGGGCACATACAGGCGATCAACATCAGCTTTGGGATGATGCATGCGGTAGCAAGTGAGGCGATTTCTCGTTTTGGCGTTCATTCGCTTAATTTCAGCTAAGGTCCAGTTAAGGACTTTAAAGCTGTATTGCACAACAGGAACAGCCAAAGTGTTTATGGCTGATATTCTGTTTTTTTTTAGTTTAGCTCGGTATTAGTACCAGTCGTACACGCCTCTAGTACTTCTATCTTACTTTCACCTTCATTTGGGGGTATTGTATGCCAACTCCTTGGTTAATTCCTAGGTACTTATAAGCTTTATCATGCTCCAGTTAATCTTTGTGACAATCTAAATCTATTAAGGGTGCTTCTGTAATTCTACCTTTCTTGAATGTAACTTTTGCACATTTATCTAATCCGAAGTTCATACCTATGTCGTCACTGAAGTATTTTACAATATTGAGGAGGCCCTTCAACTTATTGTCGTCTTTGGAAAAGAGTTTGAGATCATCCATGTAGAGTAGGTGATTGAATTTTTTCTTATTTATTTTGTAACCATAGTTACTTTGTTCAGTTCATACGTAAGTGGGGGTTAAGGACAAACAAAACAGAAGGGGTGACAAGGAGTCTCCTTGAAAGATTCCACGTCGGATATTTAGTCGGTTGGATATGGCAGTGCCTCTGGTGTGACTAATGTATAGTTTGGTGTTCCACATTCCCATGCTGTGCTTATGGAAATTTCATACCACAGGGGAGACTTTGTACATTTCCAAAGTCTTAAGGATCCAAGAATATAGAACACTATCAAAGGCTTTACGATAATCAATCCACGTTGCGCTAAGATTTCTACGTCTTCTCCTGCAATTTTCCAGGATCATTTTATTTATCAGTAGTTGATCTTTACAGCCATATGAACCTCTCCTGCATCCCTTCAGTTCCCGCGGAAGAATGCTGTTTATTTCGAAAAAGGAGTAAGCACGGTTCGTCAGGACAGATGTGATCAACTTGTACGTTGTGGAGAGACATGTTATCGGTCGATAATTTTTCGGGTAGTCTGTTTAATTTGTTTTTGGTATGAGGTATGTAATACCTTCAGTAATCCATTCCGGGATTTTATTGGGATTATTTACAAGCTTTGATAATGTTGTCGCAAGGATATTGTGGATAGATGCGAGATGATAAAGCCAGAAATTGGGAACCTTGTCATTTCCTGGGGATTTCCATTTTGGGGATTTCGTTAGAGCTTGCCTAACATCATCTGTGGATATATTTTCCCATTCTTGCAGAGGTGTATCCAGCATTCGTTCTTCTCCACGTCGGATCCATTCTGCATTTGGGTTATATTACTTCGTGCTGCTCCAAATATTTTCCCAAAATATCTATACATTATCAATCGGTGGTGGCCTTTCGACATCTATAGGTGTTTTTCCAATTTCCCTGTAAAATTTCTTAAGGTCCGTTTGGAATATTTTATTTTGGCGATAGAACCTACAACGTTTTTTGTATCGTCTTGTTCTCTGTGCCTTTAGCTGAAGTTTCTGCTTCAGCATTTCCGTGGTTGGTGGAATGTCAAGTAGGTATTTAATTTTGTATTTCCTCTTGCCCTTTTTGCATTTGCGTGTGGAAATATTAGGGTTTCTGGTGCGCTCATCTAATATAGAAAGCTCACATCTGATTTGTTTTATGTCTCGTAGCAGTTTTGCTTTCCAAGGTGACTCTTTATGTCTGTTAACTTTATTTATTGTCTTCATCCCAAGCTTCCGAGTCACTGCTAAATCTGTTGCGTATATGACGTTGTTAACTTCTGTGATGTTTCCCGGTGGTTTATCTGTTAACAGTGTTTCCAGAGCAGCGTTATATATTTTCACAATGTGCTTGTTGGAATTCGTCAGATGGTTTTTGGGTAGCAGGTTTGGTCTTATATCATTTCCCACCATACTTCTCCATATTTGGTATGTTTGATTGGTGGTGTTCTTTGTTGGGTTTTCGAGTGCAGTGAAAAAAGATGTCTTAACTTGTCGATACTCTTCGCGGGTCCATTTCGTTCGTTTTCTTTTTATTGGTCGATTTGGTATTGAGTCACTTGATCCAAGGTTGTTGTTGTTGTTGTTGTTGTTATTATTATTATTATTATTATTATTATTATTGTTATTATTCTCCTCCTTCTTTTTCTCAATATTATTATTATTATTATTATATTTCCATTGATTTCTGGTGTGTACACATTTATGTCCGGGTGCCGCCCTGTGACCTAAGGTTAGAAATGGCATCATAATATTTTCTTCTGACTAATTTGAAAAAAAAAAAAAAAAAATACGAAATTATTTTACATAGATAAATCCCTTCGTAACGTGTGGGCTGTACTCGTGAGATCAATTTTTGTATTACTTTAAGGCATGAACTTCCAGGAACCCCTTCAGTTACTCTACTAGAATCATTTCCAACCAATCCGAGGGCTCCAACTACAACAGGAATAGTTGATGTTCCCATGTGCCACATTTTTGAGATTTCGACTTCAAGGTTCTTGTATTTTGATAGTTTTTCTGAAGATCTTCAAAGATACATTGAAGTCTGCAGTAACTGCCATATCAATAAGGAGGCACTTATTTTGTTTGTGGTCTTTAATAACAATGTCTGGGCGGTTGGCTTTGATTGTTCTGTCTGTGTGTATTGTTCAGTCCCTTTAAATTGTTACAGGTCCTATCTCCATAACCTGGTCTGGATTATTATTATTATTATTATTATTAGTAGTAGTAGTAGTAGTAGTAGTATTAGTATTATTATTATTATTATTAGTATTAGTATTATTATTAGTAGTATTAGTATTAGTATTATTATTATTATTATTATTATTATTATTATTACAATTATTATTATTATTATTATTAGTATTATTATTATTATTATTATTATCATTATTATTATTATTATCATTATTAGTATTATTATTATCATTATTATTATTATTATTATTAGTATTAGTATTAATATTATTATTATTTTTATTAGTATTAGTATTATTATTATAATATTTCTTTTGATTTCTGGAGTATACGCATTAATTTCCAGTTCCCAGCCAGAGGCATCGGGACAGAATTGGAATCATGGCATTTTTATTTAGCATTTTTATGAAAACAAACAAACAAAAAAACTCTAGGATCGCACATATTTTACTTAGATAAAGCCCTTCGTAAGTTGTGGGCTGTACTTGTGAATACCTTTTTTTTTTGTATTTCTTTAAGGCTTTTGCTACTAAGAAACCCCTACACTGATTCTATCGGAAACTTTTGCCAATCAATCCAAGGGCTTGAACTATAACTGGAATTATTGATGTACTCAAGTGCCACATGTTCGAGATTTCGATTTCAAAGACCTTGTATTTTGATAGTTTTTTGAAGATCTTCGAAGATAAATTTCTATCTGTCATTTCAATAAGAAAACACATTCTGTTTTGTGGTCTCTGATCACGATGTCTTTGCGATTATTATTATTATCATTATTATTATTATTATTATTATTATTATTATAGTTTGATGACCAACACAAAGAATGTGACCGCTAAGTCGTTAATAGACCATTCTATGACAGACAACTGCAAACTCGACGAACATCCTAATGTTCTGGAACCTATGGAAAAAATATCCACAACTCACCAACATATCATTTGTTAAAATGCCTGGAGATAATTACATATGCAAATTAAAACGCCCCATCCCAGGGGACTGAATAAAATGTCACGAGAGTTTCATAAGATTTATACCAAATCTTTGAGTAATTTCTCTCACCAGCTAATGAACTGACTGAAAATGAGCAAGCACTTTATCGGGTATGTTGAGATTCATTTGCATTCCACTTACGATAGCTACGTTTCATTCACTTTGTCGCGTTGATTACCATTACAACCGTTTTCCTCAAAACATGCAACGTTTAAAGAAAGATTTATTTTTATATTTTTGTATAGATGTATACATTTTTTTAACAAAACTTGAAAAATATAGACATTCTCTGAAAACATTCTTAAACATTGTATATTTTCTTTTTTTAAACGTCTGAAAGTTTTGCAAATAAATCGAAGATTGACATCAATCGTTTGCTTTATCACTGTTGTTGTTATTATTATTATTATTATTATTATTTTTATTATTATTGGTTAAGCTACAATTTAAAAGCAGATATGATAGATCGAGAAAAATCAGTGTGTGCTTAAAAGCAGTAATTCAAGCTTTACTAACGGAAGTTCAGAGTTGTTCAGTATTCCTGTCAGAGAACGCATATTCTCTACGAAACCTCTCGAACAGTTATACTGTTTAATTAAAAAACAGAGCATTTATTCAAATAAGTGTATCCGTAAAAATCAAATAACCGGAATATATATATATATATATATATATATCACATTGTGAAATGGACAAAATCCAACACTTATTTTAGGACATTTTATGTTTAACATTCTTTTTATAGATACAAATATTTAAGTAAACGCTCTGTTTATAATAAACAGTATTTACCGGCTTGAATGTCCGAGAAATTTTCATAGAAAATATTCGTCCTCCGACAGGAATCGAACCTGTATCCTATACGGAACCGTCATATAGCCTGACGTGCCTTAAACGTTTCGGCCACAGAGGATCGTTCGGTTAGCGAGGTCGAATTTTACTGTCTTTAAACTCCAATCTCCCATGATTCTCTCACGTACATTCATATCAGCTCATGGCGTATCCAAATGTAAACAAATGAGGTCACACATTGAGAAATAGACAAATTCCGACAATTATTTTAAGACATTTTTATTTTTTACATTTCTGTTATAGTTAAAAGTATTTAAGTAAATGTTCTGTGTTATAATAAACAGTATTAAACAACATTTGCCGGCCTGAATGTCCGAGAAATTTTCATAGAAAATATTCGTCCTCCGACAGATTTAACTAAATGTGTACTTTTTCTATAATAGTATACTAATTTTTATGATATAGAACTTTAGATTTTCCATTTTTATCAAGTAACAACAAATGTACACCTTTCAAAAGTAATACATATTAATATTTGAAAAAATATTACTAACGTTTCACATGTGGACACCTACTATCAGTAAGGGAAATATTTCAATAGCATCGATAAAATAAGATAGACAGATATAATATGAACATAAGAATAAAAAATCCTGGTTTCTCGCCTGAAGCGATCTTCTAACCCTGTGTCACTACTCCTTTGTCGTACTCTGTATATAGCTATTTTTTGTTTGGTGGTAATGCTTTGTAATGTTTAATATTTTATTAATTTATGTATTTCACTTATTTGTTCTGCATGTTTTCCTTTCCCAAATTTTGCTCTCATCATAAGCATTCCGATTTGAAATAAAATTTATTATGTTATGGTTATGGAGTTTTATTTCGTCATTTTGTTCTGAATGCAGGTATTGGTAGCGTAGTAGGTATTTGTTTTGCTATCTATATTAAAAGAATAAACTCTAATTTTTGTATTTTCCATACAGAGTGAGTACCCCGTATTCGCGGGAGTTAGGGACCAGAGTCAGCTGCGAATAATTAGAATCCGATAATGCTTACCCCCTACCTAACCAAAAAAAAGAAGTAATAAGTACATATTTTGATTATTAAAACTCCATATGCTTCAGACTTTCATCCTAAACACGTTAGAAACATCTCAGAACCTTTTGAAACTATTTTTTGAAAATAGTATTGGTCAGCATAAACTTTTCTTCCATACGTACAATAAGCGTTTTTAATTTTTTTTTTTTTTTCAGCGCATCACCCCAAGCAAGGCTGGAGGCCACTATCACGCAAGGGGGTTATAGGAAGAGCAGGGTTGGAGGAAGAGCAGATAGGAGTGGTAAAGGAGAAGATGTGGAAAGAGTGAAAGACAGTGGGTCGGTCAAGGTAAGGGGGTTACAGAAGATTTGGAGCGAGAGCAGATAGGAATGAAAGATGAAAGGATGTGGAGAAGGGAAGTGGATAGATCAAGGCAACTGCAGATGTCGATTGACGCTACACTTAAACCGTTGGATATTGTATTTGTCAGGGAAACAGTAATAGGGAAGGGAGTTCCATAGGCGAGATGTGCGAGACATGAAGCTATTGGAGTAGAAGAGACGTCTACATCTAACAGTTTCAACGGTGTAGGGGTGGGAACGGGAAGCCAGCCTCGTAGGACGTTTAAATTCACGAGGCCTAGGGACAAGCGAAAGCAGGCAGAGAATAGGCCAACACTGAATTGAAAGTTACAGACGAAATACGAGCAAATTCTCAAACATTGTCCATTCTTTACGCACGCATAGATCGATACAACCATTGAAAATACTGTATAAAATATGTGTAACAAGAAATAAAATATAACGTTTAAAATATTTTCTAAAAAGAGAACTGTGACGATGCCCCCAGACTTAGCATAAGCCACTTTTAAGACCCCAGCCGCAGCCCCTAACAAAGAACAAAGCCCAAGTACTACGCATGTTTTTGCGTTTGATTTTTACGATGAAGATCTACAATTCTGCCAATGGACTGTTATATGTTTTAAGTCACTTAAATAACAGGAAATTAATACAAGTATATTTTAAATAGGTTCTATCGAAAAAATAAGCCGATCGAGGTGTTCTCGGCGAATAATTTGTACATATGTTCTTCAGAAAAACACGCAAATATTCGGGGTTTCCCGAATAACAAGCATATATGTTCTAAAGAAAAATCCGCGAATGTGTGAAACCGCGAATGGTGAAACGCAAATAGGTGGGAGCTCAATGTATAACATCTTAAATAGCATACACACGCAAATACAGGTGTAGGCGTGTCTGGGTGTATAATCAAGGTGACAAAGGGAATTTTAGTGCTGTTAACTGATGTACATTTTCTATTTTTAAAATGATATTGATGTTTTTTTTTTTTGTTGAGTCTTGACTCATTGTTGAATCTCGCCTAATGCATGGAATAATAATGCAACACAAAATGTACTTAGAACAAGAATGTATTATAACAAAAAAGTGTACACAATAAGTACATATAGTATTTCTGTATATTTCTGGGAAGACGTTCCTGGAGAATGTGTTGACTAGTCGCAGTCGATCAGAGTCTCTAGTTGGATCTCGTGATTCCTCCTCCCTCGTCTTCCGGTACCAACCATTATTTATATAGTTGGTAGTCACCTATGCAGATTAGGTGGATCCTACACAACATTTTTATAATTAAAAATGGCAAAAAAGTTAAATTATAATTAAAAGTGATATTTATTAAGACATTTTGATTAATGTTTGAATTGTTCGTCGATGCACAAGAAATGCTAGTTAATAGTTAATTTGAGAGATGAAAAGTTAGGTGTTAATTTTCTTTGTTTTTGATTCAATTTTTTTTTCTTCCTCCTTTGACATTTTTTGATATTAACTCTGCTATCACTTGACGCCTGACGCTATTTTTTTTTCGTTTTATTTTTATTCGTCCATGGTCACGAACACCAAATAGGAATACATTCTTTCGTGGACATTGTTGTTTAGTGTTTAGCCACGTTCCTAGAATCGGAGTATCGCACGACAAGCCTGTTGTCGCTGCAGGAATACAGCTGCAGCCGAAAAGTAATCGTCTCCAACGAAAACATGCACCTTGTGGTTGCCGTGACTTCAGTACACGGAGCTCACGTTCTTGGCTTTGTTTGTTTGCGAAACGGATCCCTTGTTTGAAACATGAGTTGGCATGTACACATCGATACCGTGTTCCTTCTACGTGCCTTCCATAACACTTGCTGCTTTGGTTCGTTTCTGCTGCCGGCTTAGATGGCCACAGGAGCTCGGCCGTTGATGACATGACTTTCGCAGTTCAGAAGCCCTAAAATAATCATTCCATAAATCGTTTTAAACTTATAAACATTATTTAGCTGCTGTTTCAGGAAAACAAAAAGGTTTTATTACCTTTATATTGTCAATTCAGTTCAATTTTCTCGTCCACCAGACGTACTGGTCTAATTTCAGTCATTCATAGAACTTTGCGCACATGTTTGCATTTATACTGTGGGTACCCATCATACTTTCTACTATGTCAGTTAGCATTCCACCGGTTGTACGGACACGTAGCCAGGTGGTCAGAGCGGTTGATTTCCGATCATATAACCCGGGTTTGAATCTCGAAATGTTGATGGTGACTTCTCGATGTTATCTGCCCTGTAGCATGATCCAAGCGTGTAACGTCTTTAGAACGGGCTCTAAAAAGATATCACGTGTTGATAGTAGTGAAACTTGATACATGCAACCATTTAAGGTATCATCGATGATTCAGACTGAGGACCTTTGATCGTACTGACCGTATCCAGATTTTGATCACGATCTCTCCCAGAAACTGTAACTACTGTCCGCTCAGCAAAATCGAAGGTGGTTTTGTGGTTTTTGAACAAACACAAATATGCCTGATCATGCGTCTGCAAAAGGGAGTTGCTGGCAGCCCTCGCAGACTTACTCGAATACGAGCGGTGAGCCATTATATACAATTATATTCCCTGAAACTTAGCAGTAAGTATATATATGTGTGTATATATATATATATATATATATATATATATATATATATATATATATATATATTGTGTGTGTGTGTTTAAACAGCATTTTTTTCATTGATGCATGTTTCATGTAAACTATGTTAAAATATTAGTAAATACTAATATATCTAAAACAGATCCTAGCAAAAAAATTAATCAGCTAAAAGCTAATCATATACTACACTAAATCTAGTATATCCAACTCATTTATTCGCAATGATTCTTCTCCCACGGTTAACGATTTGTAAAAAAATCCAACATAGTTTACAAATTCAAGTGCCCTCTGGGAGATTGTATCCCCAACGGATTAAATAATATTTATGTTGGGCACACAACAAACTCGCTTTCACGACGCTTGGCACTACATTTGAATTATAACTCTAAGATTTTTAGGCATTTAAAACAACTTTATCGTTGCTTGGAAATCTTCCATGTAAACATAAACAGACCATCATTATTGTTTTGTCCGTGCATTGTTTAATATATTGTAATGCAATTGTCGTATTTGATAATGGCTTATGTAATTGAGATAGAAAAATAAGTGTATTAAACGTAAGAATACAGATTTAAAGTTAAGATTAGTAGTTCAGTAATGCGGGTTAGTAGAAAGTATATGTACCAGTCTCTGTAAGTGAAGCCGTAATTATCTCTCTCGCTGGACTCTCGTATAACTGTCTGTGAACACTCTGTGTACTGTCTCCGTATCTCTCACCCTGACTCAACGTATCTCAACGCCCAGGTATTCTCTCTGTCAGTATAAGTATACTTTGGACGAGTCCATCTTGTTTAAAATGGTCTGGTCCACAACATTAAACATTCTCTACTTGATCTTGGTCTTCTAACATATTTTAACCTGTTATTAGTGAACAGAGAGCTGTTTTTTTTTTCTTTTTTATGATATTTTAGTTGCTGCTCATTTGTTCAATCCTTTGTTTCAAATAAAGCATTTCTAACCTTCTTAAAAGACGTTTTTACGGAGTTGGAGTTTATTATCTGCAGCTCTTTTAAAAATGTGTTTTCCCCATTACTCCCAGTTCTTAAGAAATCATGTGTCTATGTCGGAAATATAAAATGGACGTTATTAACATTTTATGTGTGCATCCTGCGATGGCTTTCTCTTCCATGCATTTTGTTATGGGTCCTTGCCTATAACTACGGAATGAACTCTTCCTGAACTATGTATACTACGCCTCTCAAGAGAGAGGGACGAATCGAGTTGAGCCGATAGTAGTTCACTCCAAACCAGACTGACAGTCATACTAACACCTTCCACATTTTGTATTATCATTTCATGTAATATATCTTCGTTATATCTACTCTTGTGTTCGTGTTGATCATACTTGGTCCTCACCTGGACCATAACAGTAATTCTACTATAAAATGTATTGTTGGTCAATTTGCTATAAAATATATTGTTGGTAATTTTTATGGGTCCTTACCTATAACTACAGAATGAACTTTCTAACACTACGTATACTACGCCTCTCAAGAGAGAGGGGCGAATCGAGTCGAGCCGATAGTAGTTCACTCCAAACCAGACTGACAGTCATACTAACACCTTCCACATCTTGTATTATTATTCCGTGTAATATATCTTCGTTATTTCTACTTTTGTGTTCGTGTTGTTCTTCCTTGGTCCTAACCTGGACCCTAACACATTTCAATGAGAATTTTTTTTCCGTTTTGAAATAAGTTGGCCGATATTAAAAGTTTTTCATATTATTTTGTTTTTGTTATTTTTCGATGTCGACGGTATTGGATAACGATATGTGAAATTTTTATATAAATTCTTATATATCAAGAACAACTTTGAAATAAAAGTTTTATGACAAGTTTTGTGAAGCGTTTTATCCGTTAGGACGTCATCGGACTGGATTTCTTGACGTTATTCTGACTACACATGCGCACGAACGAGAGACGCTGGGAGTTTCAAAATTTAGAAATAAAATAATTACTGAAAAACAAAAATTTAACAAAACCATTAAAAAAGTGATTAATAATGAAGGCAAATCATGTTACAAACTAATAGAATATCACTCTAGAATAACCAAACAAATTAAAACCACAAATCAGGCATTCCTATGCGCCACTTCATTTCGGTAACAGATAATGCTTCCCACCACACACACCAAAAAAAAAATAGCTAAGTTCATAACAAAAATCTTAACCCCTCCTCTTGGAACAATAATCCATCACATGTAAAAATATCAGCCAGCCTTTCTTAAAAACTAAGGTAAACAAATATTACGGCCAGTCTAGAGATAAAATCGCTTTACATTAATGTCCCGGTCGGAAAAATGCTTAAATCTCTTACAGAAGTATCTAACACAAGCAAAGATAAACCCTCTCTAACAATACCTAAAATAATAATAATCTGCCATCTCATCACCAATAAATGCTCTTTCTCATTTAATAACTATATTTATAAACAACATTTTGGATTTCCAATGGGATCACCTCTTAGTGAAATGATAGCATGTATCTTCTTAGAATATCTCGAATCTGGTCCTTTCCAAAACAAATTAACTAAACAATCAACTTACTACCGATATATTGATGATGTTCTATTAATATATCCCCACCGTACTGACTTATCAGATATGGTAGATACACTGAAGTCGAATATACATTAGAATTTACATACGAAATGGAAGAAAACAATACTTTACCTTTCCTAGACATCACGCTACACCGAGTTGACAACTGATTAAAACTTCTACCAAATATAATCTAATGAATTTCTATTCCCATCATAACAACACGACAAAAACTGGAATACTCATTGGATTCTACTTAAGAGCACACAGAGAGTGCAACCCTGAATATTTACACGAAGTTGAGAAATATATTGAAAATAATTTCAAGAGCATTCAATAGCTTATTTCATATTGAATGCGAAGCAAAGGTCTCATAAATCACTCCATAATAGAAAAGCGGTCCCTCCTAACAATCCCATCGAATCAAAGAAATAAATTGTTATACCCACTAACTCTATCAGAACTACAATCGAAAAGAATTTATCTAAAGTCAACATGAAATTTGTCACAACAATAAAACATTTAATCAATACAAAACAAAACAAGCCACAACTTGGACGAGTATTTACTCATCACATGCACGGATTGCCAGAAAGAATATATTGGAGAAACCACAACAATTTAAAGAAAAGACTATATGAACACAAAATAGATATTTTAAAACAGTACACAAAACCTATTTGTTGTTCACCGTAACAAAATTGACCACAATTTTGACATAATTTAAAGAGAAAAATTTCATTTTTATTAAAATTTAAAATTTAAATATTATATAGCAGACCTTCACAAGCATTGTTCAAAATTTGAAAAAAGATCACGTCACTCTTTGAGTATTCTCTTCGAATTCTCCTGTTCAATTCATCCAATACTAATTCAAAGGGAGAGAGTTCATGAGGTTGAGGCAGCCAAGTCCTAATTTCCATAATGTTGTCTATCATTGTTCACTAGAGGTTATTTTGACTTAATTTATTTTGACCCTAGTATATACCGAATGTTTCAGCTACATTCTCACGTGTCAGACGTCTTATGGATTGAGTTGGATCTTTTCTAATTCTTCTCTTTAGCTGTAAGTTGAAATGATGATCCTTTTCTTGTCGATTCCTCGTCCTGATCCAGTTGTCCTCTCTACTGTCTTCTCTTTTTTAAACTTATTCAGCGTTTTCGTGATGGTTTTTGAATGTACTTTGAAGATGGAAGCCAGAGTATAAATGTTGGTACCATTACTGAAGGCCAGAATGATTTTATTACTCAGTTGAGAAGACAACGGAGCTGACCCAAAACAATTCTAATCTGTCCTCTTCCTAGCTGACTATTTCAAAGGGTTTTTCAGTGATCTTCACAACAAATTGTGTCAAGATGGCTAAACGTCTTGTCTGAAAACCTGGAAAAAAAGAAACTCAGTTTACTGATTTTTTTTTTATATATATTAAACATTTTGTGGGATGGTCAATTATGCTATTAGACGATTTAGACAATTTTGCTGTTACCCCCGGTATATATATATATATATATATATATATATATATATATATATATATATATATATATATATATGATATAACAATATATAATTTTATGTAATTTCATATATCAACATACAGTAGTTAGAAAAAATATTTGGACAGTAACCCATCTTCTATACAATTTCAATAAAGTGAACTTACCAGGCACAGCGATTTTCTTTTATTTACCTTTTCTTGTTTTCGTATAAGTATTTTCCCTTTTAATATAATTGTGTAAAAAGTATCGAAATCACAGCGCTTTCGGATACTCATTTAGCCATTATCATACCTTTAGAAAAGACAAGTATAATGGAGACACTAATAAAAAAAGAACAAGCTAAAACTCAAAAACATCAACTATGTACAGGCCACAATGTCCTGCTTGGGTTTTGAAAACAAACCATTCCTATACCTCTAAATACATATATATATATATATATATATATATATATATATATATATATATATATATATATATATATAAACAACACGTTACACCTCTCCGACCCTAGCTCAATTAGGACTCAATTAAATACACATGGAAACCTAGCAAACTCTATTCGTAACATACGCGTTGATAATACAAATATAATAGCTTCATCCACATGTACACAAAAGGCTACAAATAATGGAAGCATTATTAATAAAAAAAAGAAACAGCAAACACAGAACAATATCAAACAAGGACACGGCCACAATATGCTGACCATGTTTGGAAAAGAAAAGATACCTATAACACTATTTATATAAAACGATCCATACATTCAGTTAAAAATCAAATATTAAAAAACGCCCTTGATAATCACTAAAGTAAAAGCTGAAAACATCCGGGTATGCAAAACATGTGGACAGATTTTACCCACTATGTCTAGAAAAAGTAATCACTTATAGGAAAACAAATTTAATATATATATATATATATATATATATATATATATATATATATATATATTAAATAAAATAAAAACAGACCACTTTAAGGTTCCATGTAATAAATTATTTCACCATTTTAAATGACTTTACTTCTGTTTTTGGAAGTAAAGTCTGATGATCCGCGGTCCTTTAAAATGGCTGTGGTGAAATAATTTATTACATGGAACCTTAAAGTGGTCTGTTTTTATTTTTATTTAAATTATTAGTTCTGATTTACATTGAGCTCTCTGGATTTTATTCTCCATGGGTCTACCCATACCGATTACCTAGTTTTTCGTAAACTATATATATATATATATATATATACCAATTCTTGTTCTTTTTGTGACAGTAGTAGACTTTGCATTGGCATGGTCCGTTTCCAATTATATACATATGAAACTCCGAAACGTGCAACTGGTAAAGAAAAATATGTATATTTATTAATACATATATATATATATATATATATATATATATATATATATATATATATATATATATAGCATAATAAGAAGCCACGTATACTTTTTTGTAATGTATATAATATGGATAAAACAGCTGAAAAGTTGCAAATTAAAAGAAAAAAATTTGGTGTTTTTTTGTGAAAGTATTTATTTATATGTTTTTATATATTTGATATTTCAGACCGCGTCGGTCCTTCCTCAGAAATTAATTGAATAACTGTATTTGGGAGTTTGTTTACAAGTAGCGTCCGTCGTGAGACGCGGACGTCACGTGATGTGGAATGCAACTGTGTTTGAATTTTTTAACGTAAATCTAACGATAGTGTTTTAGATGTTGTTTAAAAAGATTTTTAACTATATCTGAAGAAATTTTTTAACTATTGAAATATTTATACAGATTTAAAATACCCAAGTCTTTGTTTAACCCTAGTTTATATGTGTCTAATTTTAAAATCCAGTATTTCTCTTTTTTCTTCGTGTGTATGTTGAACTAAAACCTGAGTCTATCAATAAGCATTTACAGTTGTTTAATGAGTGTCTTGATTGATTAAATTTTTCAGCTATGGGGGTATATATATATATATATATATATATATATATATATATATATATATATATATATATATATATTTATATATATGTGTGTGTGTGTGTGTGTTTGTAAGTCTGTTGGTAATGTGTCGGCATGGGTATATACACATGCAGACACACACACACACAGACACATATATATATTTATTTTATTAAAACATGTAAGAAGTGCTACACAATTGCAGTCGTGCCTCAACGCATAACAATGCCTCTCCTCAGGCGATGCTAAATTATTGGCGAGTGAACTTGGTTGAACTTTGGTTTCAAATTCTTTCTCATCGTATCTGGATACATATATATATATATATATATATATATATATATATATATATATATATATATATTTGATACAAATAAAATTTGGATCTTAGCAGATTAATGTTATATTCAGCAACATTTTCGCCACTGTTTAGTTCACACCTCAGGAATTTTCAACAACTGACCGACGATCCACTTTTGTTCCCTTTTATACTAAGTATGATGTAATTAATGTATGCGCGATTTGGGAAGCTCTTATGATCGGGGTTACCTTGTTTTGTTTGTGTGCGTGTGTATGTGTGTGCGAATGCGTATATCTCAAATATCATGGTTATTTGTCCTTTTCACAATCGTGACAATATGACTGACATGCCAAGCGCTGCTTCATGTCAAAAAGCAACAGTGACAAACAAAATTACCTTCAGGTCCGTTTATTTGACGATACGATCGGTAGCACGCCGATCGAGGTTGTCTTTTCTCATCCTGTCAATGTTTTTGACCATGTTAAATCACGTATTCTCCATTTGTAGCCCGCTGCTCCCACTGATGTCAGACACGCTGAACATTCGGGTGGACAGGCATCATTGGTCTTCAACCACTTCTAAACGTGATGGCTCTAAATGTTCCCGGTAAACTGCTTTTGTGAGGATGTGATTTTAACACGACTCCGCTCGGCGAAGGACTTTTTCGACAAAGTGCACCGTTCAGGGCAGAAGGATTCCGCAGATGAACTAAAACGGACACGTTTTCGTAACCAAGGCGAGCAACCTAGAAGGACATCGCGTGTGGTCTAACCTAGTTAGGAATGGGCTAAAACAGATTAAAACATCCAAGATACGATGACCTCATTAAGAAACCATTCGCGGAGACCCAGGCTCTGGCACACGACCGCGACAGATGAAAGAGACTGGTGGACAGCTCAACGACTTTTCCCGGGGTTTAAGAGCGAAAGACAAAGCACCGATGATTCTGCGGGCAGTACACACATTTTTAACGATGATATGCGTCCGTCAAATATTTGGCGTTAAGAATGAAAAAAAAAGAGGTGATGTGCTTCAATTAATGCGTTGACGCGATCCTGATCAGAAGAGAATGGCGCTAGGCCGGTCATCCTGTCACGTTGAACAACACACGCTTGCCTAAATTCTTCCCCTTTTGGACAACTGATCAGCCTGATTTGAATTGTAGTGTTTGCCGACCATTCTTTCGTTTTAGAGACAAACTAGAAGATATCTTAAAAATGTATGTAATTCCAGTAGATATACAGCATGTTATAAAGCGGCAAAAAAATGATTATCAACTTGTTTTAACACACACCAAAACACGCAAGCACACATACGCGTATACACACACGCACGCACACACGAACTCTCTCTCTCTCTCTCTCTCTCACACACACACACACACACACACACATATATATATATATATATATATATATATATATATATATATATATATATATATATATATATATTTATATATATAGCTTACTAATTCCATTACTGTAAAATTATTTTGCCTTTGATTCGAAGAACTCACAAATGTCAGTTTTAACCTCTTCCTGTGTTACAAAAGCTGTTTCTTCCAAATGATTCTGTAAGCTACGAAACAAATGGTAGTCTGAAGGAGCAAGGTCAGGAGAATAAGGTGGGTGAGGAATTTTCTCCCAACCAAGTTCTTCGATCCTTTGTGACGTGATTCTTGCTGTGTGTGGTCGCGCATTGTCATGATGAAACATCACCCGTTTTCGAATCACTACAGCAAGTCTTTTTTCCCTCAAAGCTTGGTTGAAATGCTCTAATTGCTGACAGTATATTTGAGCAAAGTAGTCGTGGCTTGTGAGGGCACAGTCCTATTGGTAAGGGAAACTAGGATGAGTTCCACCACGGAATATGTTATCGTGCTATATCGAGTCTAATTCGCTACCTCTTCGTCACCGAGGCTCGATTTTACAGTTGGTCTGACGTTTGCCTTATAACTTAATTGTCCGGGTTTCATTTCTCGGTAGTTGATGCGCACTGCTGATGAGGCCTAAATATAGGACGAATCAGCCATCCAGTGATTTCTGCATTCTTTTGAGATTTCTTCTAGACTCGATGAATGTCTTAATTATAATTATCTCAATATCCACCTAATAATTTCTATCACTTGTATTTCTTTGTTTGGACCAGTTTCTAATACTCTGGATGGGTCGATTTGGGACAGTAATCGTGGTTTGTGGGGGCAAAGTCTTATGAGTAAGGAAACTTGAATGAGTTACACCACGGAATATGTGATCGAGCGGCGCTATATCGAGTCAAATTCACTAAGTCTTCGTCCACGATTCCCGTTTGTACAGCTGGTCTGACGTTTGCCTGATAACGTAACCGCCCGGGTTTCAATTCTCGGTAGTGGATGCACACTGCTGATGAGTCGCAAATATTGGAAGAAGCGTCCATAGAGAGCTTTCTTCATTCTGTTTAGATTTCTTCTAGCCTCGATGAATTACTTAATTATGATTATCTCAATATTCTCCTAATAATTTCTTCCGTATGTATAACTTTGCTTGAAACCGTTTCTAATGCTCTGGATTGAGCGGTTTGGGGATAGTATTCGTGGCTTGTGGGGGGCACAGTCCTATGTTTAAGTGAAACTCGGATGAGTTCCACCACGGAATACGTGATCTTGCGGCGCTATATCCAATGTAATTAGCTACCTCATCCTCACCGATGCCCGTTTGTACAGTTGGTTTTGACGTTTGCTTTATAATTTAATTTCCAATGCGCACTGCTGATGAGTCCCAAATATAGGACGAAACGGCCGTCCAGTGCTTTCTGCATTCTGTTGAGGTTTCTTCGAGACTCGATGAATTACTTATGATTATCTCAGTTTCATCATAATAATCTCTATCACGTTATACCTTTGCTTGAACGGCTTCTAATGCTCTGGATGGAGCGGTTTTGGGATAGTAGTCGTGACTAGTGGGAGCACAGTCCGATGGATAAAAGAGAAACTCGGATGAGTTCCACCACGGAATATGTGATCGAGCGGCGCTATATTGAGTCTGATTTGCTACCTCTTCGTCACCGAGGCCCGTTGGAACAGTTGGTATGACGTTTGCTTGAAAACTCAACTGTCCGGGTTTCAATTCTCGGTAGTGGATGCGCACTGAGTCCCAAGTATAGAGCGAAACGGCCGTTCAGTGCTTTCTGCATTCTGTTGAGGTTTCTTTCAGACTCGATGAATTAATTATAATTATCTCAATTCATCAATTATCACTTGTATATCCTTGCTTGAACCGGCTTCTAATGCTCTGGATAGAGCTTGGTGACAGTAGTTGTGGCACGTGGGGGCACAGTACTATGTTTAAAAGAGAAATTCGGATGAGTTTCTCCGCATAATATGTGATTGGGCGGCTCTATATCAAAATTGATTCGCTACCTCATCGTCGCCGATGCCCGTTGGAACAGTTGGTATGATGTGTGCGTGATAACGTAACTGTCTGCGTTTCAATTCCCGGTAGTGGATGCGCTCTGCTGATGAGTCCCAAATATAGGTTGAAACAGCATTCTGTATTCTGTTGAGGTTTCTTCTAGATTCGGTGAATTATTTAATTATGACAAATATTATTGTAAACTCATCATGTAGTATAATTGATCTCATGCAATATACGGGAAAATTCAACCTGAAAAATACAAATTAAAGTCTTGCCGCAATAAATCAACAATGTTTTGAGAGAATTTTTAATATCAATATTTTTTTTATTAAAAAGTTGAATAATTCTAACACATTCAACATTATAAATAAAAAGAGTTAATTTTATATAGTGTTTTTTCGCGTTTTGGCATGGGTAAAAAACATCACTGATTTGGATGAGAAAAATGACCCCAGAATGACGTAAAAAAATACGAAAATATTTTATACTTTAATAGTCAGTTGTTTTTAGATTAATTTGTAACGTATATTTGAAATATATATTTGTAACGTAGATAAATATAGCTAGAAAAAGCAACTGTTGATAAGTTAATGAGGGTCACAGGGCACTAACTCTGGACCGCCAATCAGGCTTTCCCCAATTTCTGGTTGAATGCTTCGGGGTTAGTACGTGTTGGTCTCATTTATCCTGGACACGTACAACTTCCTCTACTGCTTGGCAAAGAAAGAAAATTTTTGTTAGTGTCCCAAGAAAGGGGAAGGTGGAAACAAATATATGCCTGACTCATGACACGAACAACGTGCTGAGATTGATGCTGGAATATCATACATATATATATATATATATATATATATATATATATATATATATATATATATATATATATATATCATACCGCGTATAAGATTGCCGATCGATAATTGAAGAGTGAGACAGTAATTAGCTCAGTACAGGTCAGAATGATTCATTTTATAATGTTGCACTTAAGTAAGAAAGAAAAGAAAGAAAGAAAGAAAGAAAGAAAAGAAAGAGAAATAATGAATATAAAGAAGTTAAAAAAGTAAAGGAACAAAGAAAGAAACAAAGGGAAATGATAAATACAGTGAAAATGAAGAAGCACCAAATAAATAAAGAAACCAGTAAACGAGAAAGAAAGAAAGAAAGAAAGAAAGAAAGAGACCAACAAACAAACTAAAAAAGAAGTAACGAAAGAAAGAAGAAAGGAAAATAATGAATGCAGGGAAAATTAAGAAAGAATGAAAGAAAGGCATAAAGAAAGAAGATAAAATAAATGAGAAAGAAAGAAAGAAAGAAAGAAAGAAACCAACAAACAAAAAAGAAGTAAGGAAACAAAGAAAGAAAGAAAGGAAATAATGAATACAGGTAAAATTAAGAAAGAAGGACAGAAAGAAAGACAGAAACCAAACAATTAATTAATTCATTAAAAAAGGAAGAAAGTAAGAAATAAATAAATAAATAAAGAAAGAAACAAGCAAACAAAAAAACACACAAACAAACAAAAATGGATGAAACGAAAGAAATAAAACTGAAATAATAAATACAGGGAAAAAAGAAAGAACGAAAGAAAGAAAGAAAGAAAACAAACAAACATACAAAGAAAGAAAGAAACAAACAAACAAACAAACAAACAACCGCCTCAGTGACACATGGCACAGTGGATAAAGGCGTTAGTTAGATCCAGTGGCAGGACCCAAAGAGGGTAAGGTCAATACCTGGTTTAGCCGGTGGTAAATCTGGAGAGGGGAATTAACAGGAGATAACTGATAACCACCTGAAGAAGGCCGGAGCGTACAACGGCTGAACTGTTGTGATAAATCTGGCCACAAAGATGGGCATGATAGTCAGAACAATGTAAATAGTGTACATAATACCTCCTCTCATAAATATAGACAGGTACTGAAGTATAAGGTTAATTCTTCTTTCCATTTTCTCTAAAACTTCGTCGTTGCTCACATGTCCGGTTCATGGTATGCTCAGCATCTTTCTATAGAACCACATTTCTGTTGCTTCAAGTCACTTCTTCATCTTTAAGGAATGTATCCTGCATTCAATGTCATATAGGAGGACAGATATCACGTAACAGTTCAGAGCTCTTTTCTTTGTTTCTATTGACGATTTTCTGATTCGTTTTCTGACTCTTAATACTCTGTTTATGTTTTGGAATGCAGGTTTGCCCATCCCAACGCGTCTTTGGATCTCAGTGTCGCACATTTCTTCCTCTGTTAGCGTACTTCCACGAAGGTGCAGCTAAAAATAGACTTCAGCAGTCTATGAGTTAAGATGGTCTGCTGATAACTCGCTGTGTTTATTGTGTCGTGACCGCTAATATTTACGTCAGAATCCATGTTACGTGTCTTTTTATAAATCTACCATTCCTCCGTGAACTGAATATTGCTGCCATATCTGGTCTGGCGGTCCGGCTATATATCTCGAGTCTCTCGACAAAATCCAAATAAAAGCCTTTAATGTTTATCAGTCCAGACCTGGGATTTCGACTTCTGTTTCTTTCCCATCCCAGCAACGTAGCTAAATTCTGACTTTTCTATAAATATTTTCATGTTATTGGGGCTAGAGTTTTTAATTTTTTTGTTTTATTCCCACCCCTACATGCACAATGAATTGTACATATGGGGACTAGATAGGACTTTCATAAAGACAATGTTGTATTATGGTGGATATAGTAAGAAAGTTAAGTAAGAATGCGTTGTTTTGCTGTTAGGAATATTGTTTGTATGATTGGGTCAGCTTTTGTGGCTAGTAATTTTAATGTTAAGACAAAAGAAGAATTTTCTTTTTCCCATTCTCCATTTTAGCTTTGTGCCATATTTTGTATTTTTGCAAATAAATATCGCTGTCATCCTTGGTAACTCGACTGCATGAATGTAAATTTTCTGCTAGATTGGCAATTAGGTCTCAACATTTTATTATTGAAAGAGCTAGATTCTGAAAGTATTCTTTCTCGCTCTTCTCACCTGTGCAACTATCTTCCGATTTCTTGCTTCCCTGCCGCCTACAATCTTCAAATTTTAAATGTAACATTAATTGTCATCTTCTGTCTTCCAGGAAAAAAGAATGTTCTTTGATTGTCATTTCTTGTTCTTTTATAGTTATTTACTGTCTTTCAGAAAAAAAAAACTGTTCTTAGATAGTCCTTTCTTGTTCTTTCATTGTGATCTCCTCACTTCCAGAAAAACTCTGTTCTTTTATTGTCCTTTCTTGTTCTTTTATGGCATCTACTGTCTTCCAGAAAAAATTGTTCTTTTATTCTTATTTCTTGTTCTTTTATTGTCATCTTCTGTCTTCTAGAAAAAAAAATTGTTCTTTTATTGTCCTTTCTCGTTCTTTTATTGCCATTTTCTGTCTCCCCTCCCCCCAAAAAACTGTTCTTTATTTTCCTTTCTCGTCACTAAACTTTACTAATTCTCTTTCAGGCCTTACGGCAATACCACATTAATACACTGGTTCTCGTACGACCACCAAAGTTAAGTAACTTTGAGCCTTGTATCTACGTAGATGGGTAACCGCTTGGGAATATCAATTGCTGTAATCTTGGTTATTCGGTGATGTAATGTATAACGACACAGAACTGGAAATAGGAAAACCAAATTCCAGTGCCAATTCATTTGTTATATTCTCTTACGTACAAATAACTTTGGAAAAAGTATTAGTCCACGTTCTTTAAATCTATGTAAGGGTTAAATAGAAGGACTTGTATCAGTGAATCATTATTACCTCGAAAACACGTTTTTTAAAATCTAAAACTATTTTCTGGCTTTAAGTAACATGCAAAGGTTTAAGAAAACAAACCAATAAATAAATCACGTTGTCTTCCACACTCAGTATTTGCCTTGGGTTAAAAGGATTAAAGGAAGAAACAGGGTATAATTTATTATAGTTTTGGATTATCCTACAAGGACTTTGCCAAAGTCTATAACATTTCCATTAACGTATCTTTGTGAAAGTCTATTTTAATAGTATGCATATTCTTAAACTAATACATAAATAGACTAAATGCAGGGAATGCTCCATCAATCATGCCTCGACTTTGAAAAGCCTTCAAATCAAACAACGGCAATTTAGTCATTAAGTTTCAATTCTTTCTTTGTAAATACCAAGTGTTTATTCTTTTTCATGTCAATTTTAATGATTAAAGTGTACGACCCCGCGAAAATACCTTCGACCTGCTCAAGGGCACTACGAAACCATGACACTTGGGAAGCATTAGACAACTATTCCGTTAACTGCATATCAGAAGAAACTGACAAAATTAAAATGATGTCAGCTATGACATGGTAAGGGAAACAGAAAAAAGTGTTGAAGTGAGAGTACTGAAATCACACAAGGATGAAATGGGCTCTACTTCATTTGTGTGTTCGCTGTAGCTAGGCAATTGCTGCTGATGTCTCAGCTTCGTCTGCCTACTGAAAGGAAGAAAGAACATTATTTTTGAAACCCGAAATAAACACGTTCAAAGCAATCTCTACTCTGACATGACAGGAAAGGCGTGAGAAACTTGCTAAAGTATAGGGTGACCCAAAAAACGGGAATTTCTGAAGTGCGTATTGCCAGACATGAGCAAGTGGCAACAATGCGAGACAGTGACCTTGAGCAAGTAAACATTTCGCCATTTTAGTAACGAGAATGAAATTCACAGTATCCCAGCTGAGATGTTGCAGCAGTCAATGAGGAATCTCAACAGCAGATTTCAAGAATGCATTCGTACAGGAGGACGCCATCTACAGGACGTAATTTTAAATAAAAATGAAAATTACATCATTGTTTCTTAAATGGCATGTTTTAAGGTTTCAATTACTATGAATTAAATATTTTTCTTCCATCACTCTTGGTTTTATTGGATTGTTAAGAAGTTCCCGTTTTTTGGGGTCACCCTGTATTTATAAATTTCTGTGATAAAATGATGCACAAATGCATTTCAGTGCTCAGCGAAAAATGTTTAAGCTGCTGAAGAGCACCCGACAAAGATAATTTTGGGAAAGCATAATCTCTTTCATATTACTCTCCGGATTTATTAATCTCTTCATATATATATATATATATATATATATATATATATATATATATATATATATATATATATATATATATATATATTTCTGTGTGTGTATTTGTGTGTTTGTAAGTTTAGAAAAAAAATCCGATGTGTGAATTATTGCCTCGGGGAACAGACAGAAAATGAACATTAAATGATACAGAAAAATACCTAACCTCAGCTTATAAAAATATTTGTCGCACAAAAATAGCAGAACCTAGAAATCGTTCCTTGCGGTGCGCCCATAGGCGATTATATATTGCCAGCCTCTGGGACAAATAAATTTCAAGCTGTGTTTTTCAATAAATACCTACACTGAAATCAAACATATCTAAGTCTAGATTCCACAAATGCATTCATTCGTGAAAAATAACTGATTTATTGCTGCCATATGTAACGTTGCTATGTTCGCCATGCAGTTGCATCGCTTGTCAGCGGTAAATACGATTTCGAAGATGGAGGCAATTGGGAACGGCTGCTGTAGAAGAGAGGTGGGACACATGCCTACGAAGAGACGTGCTGTGTGGACAAAAGGCGAACATTCAGATATGAATTGGGCTCAGAAATAGCAACAACAAAAAAAAGAATGATAATTTAAGATATGGACAGAAAAAAAAGATTTCAATATAATTTTTCATGTTTTTATATACGATAAATACTGCGGAGTTTTTCGGTGTATACAAATATCTAATACTGTTAATATCTATCTATCTATCTATCTATCTATCTATCTATCTATCTATCTATGTCAGTCAATTCATATCTATCTATCTATCTATCTATATATCTATCTCAGTCTGTCCATATCTATCTATCTATCTATCTATCTATCTATCTATCTCAGTCTGTTCATACCTATCTATCTATCTATCTATCTATTATGTATCTATGTCAGTCTATTCATATCTATCTATCTATCTATCTATCTATCTATCTATCTATGTCAGTCTATTCATATCTATCTATCTATCTATCTATCTCTGTTCATATCTATCTCGAAGATGGAGGCAATTGGGAACGGCTGCTGTAGAAGAGAGGTGGGACACATGCCTACGAAGAGACGTGCTGTGTGGACAAAAGGCGAACATTCAGATATGAATTGGGCTCAGAAATAGCAACAACAAAAAAAAGAATCATAATTTAAGATATGGACAGAAAAAAAAGATTTCAATATAATTTTTCATGTTTTTATATACGATAAATACTGCGGAGTTTTTCGGTGTATACAAATATCTAATACTGTTAATATCTATCTATCTATCTATCTATCTATCTATCTATCTATCTATCTATCTATCTATCTATCTATCTATGTCAGTCAATTCATATCTATCTATCTATCTATCTATATATCTATCTCAGTCTGTCCATATCTATCTATCTATCTATCTATCTCAGTCTGTTCATACCTATCTATCTATCTATCTATCTATCTATTATGTATCTATGTCAGTCTATTCATATCTATCTATCTATCTATCTATCTATCTATCTATCTATGTCAGTCTATTCATATCTATCTATCTATCTATCTATCTCTGTTCATATCTATCTATCTATCTGTCTATCTATCTATGTCAGTCTATTCATATCTATCTATCTATCTCAGTCTGTTCATATATATCCATCTATCTATCTATCTATCTATCTCAGTCTGTTCATTATCTATCTATCAATCTATCTATCTATGTCAGTTTATTCATATCTATCTATGTCAGTCTATTCATATCTATCTATCTCTCTATCTATCTATCTATCTCTCTTTGTCATGTATTTGGGTAGCAATCCTTCTTTTATACAGGTTTCATTAAAGATGAATGACAAGGCGCTGTGATTAAGCTTGTTATTATATTTTTCTTTCTTTTGTACGAGTTATTTTTTTCTGGGCATATGCTGTAAAACTGTCCAAATGACCAGTGTTTTTGAGCAATTTCGGCTACTCTATTAGTCATTATGAAGGACATTGCTGTTGTTTAACTAACTCAATATGTAGATTTGTTTTTAATATGTAGCAGTGAAAATGTTTAATTTCCGAACACATGCGTGGTTTTGTTTATAACTGATATTATTAACAGTTTTTTTGTATCTTTTTATTGTTAATGTTTCTATTATTTTTAAGTGTTTCTGCATTTAGATGAGTGTATTATGTGGTGGAAGCCACGTTTGTGGTGTGATTTTAAATGGATCCAAATGGAGCTGTGATCCGAGAGATGGAAAGTAAATCTTCTTCAGAGGCATGTGCTTAGTAATTGTGCACTTGTTTCCGTCAGTAACGCATAAATATCGTAGTCTCTTTATACTCATTTATGTATCTAGCTACCGAGCCCGCTGATTAGTTGTAGTAGTTACTTGATATGTATTTATTTAAATCATTTCGTTCATATCTATCTATCTATCTATCTATATACATATGAATCTATCCTTTCTTTCTATCTATCTATTTGAATCTATTCTTATCTATCTCTCGATATAAATATATATATATATATCTGAATCTGTTCTTTCTATCTATCTCGTTATATATATATATATATATATATATATATATATATATATATATATATATATATATATGTATATATATGAATCAGTTCTATCTATCTATAGATCTATCTACCTTTCACAACTATTAATATCTATTTTAATATTCTTATTTGTGTATCCACCAGTCTATTGCAGATAACCTCTTAAGGAAGCTAAACGTAATGGCAAATTACAAATAATAATACGCATTGACCACCCCTAATATATATATATATATATATATATATATATATATATATATATATATATATATATATATATGCGTGTGTGTGTGTGTGTGTGTGTGTATTGGGAGATTGAAAGTCAATATGAATGCGTGGCATGTCGGTACTGCCGATTGCTTTATAATGATGGAAATATGGCGTTATCTTTGCTGTTTATTCCCAGGACAATTTGGAGGGATGCTGCCTTCTTTGCTCACGGGAAAGTTTCGTTCGAATTAGTGCAAATCTAGAGTTAGGATTCAGAGAAATTAGGGCATTGGGATTGAAAGTCACTCCAAATAGACGATCCAAAAGAGGGCGCTGCTTTGTGGATAGGGGAAAAACGTATGCCTTCAATTCGGCTAAAATATGGCAGAAAAATTAATGGTTGAATGCAGATCGGTGAGGAATCGTATGAAACCTGTAGAAGGCGGGGAAAATGGAACAAATTAAAGACATGGATGAAAAATAAAGAAGAAAGTAGGAAGAACTTTGAAAGGACAAAAAAGTCTGAATGAATAAAAAATGCTGAATGGCAGTTGAAGAAAGATAGCAGGATGCAACAAAAACAGGAACGTATAAAGAAAAGAAAATGAAAGAAAAAGAGAAAGAATACATGTCGAGAAATATGAAGATAAAAATAAAAGAAGGAAAAGTGAAAAATGAAAAAAAAGAAAGAGAATATTTGAAAGGAATAAATGAATTAGAGAAACGTAAAATATAAATGAAAACAAAGGGTTAAAAAAGAAGGAAAGTAGTAACGAATGTGGGACGAAAAAGGAAGCATGTTAAAGAAGTTCATTGAAAAATGAAATAAATAAGATAAAGTATAAATTATAGAAAATAAAAGAAAGAAACATACAAAGAAAGAAATAATTCGAAATTAATAAAAGAAAGAAAGAAAGAAAGAAAAAAAAACAGAGAAAGAAATCAACAAACAAATGGAAATAAAGAATAAAAAGAAAGAAATGAAGAAGAAAGAAAAATAAGTTGAAATACTAAATAGAAAGAAAGTAATTCAGAAAGAAAGGAAAACAGAAGAAAGATAAGAAAGTAAGAAAGAAAGAAAGAAAGAAAGAAGGAAGGAAAGAAAGAAGGAAGGAAGAAAAATGGAAATAATATATACAGGAAAATATGAAAGAAGGAAAGAAAGGCTGCAAGAAAGAATGAAAGAAAGAAACCAACAAAAAAATGAAAGGAAGACATAATGAAAGTATCCTGGTTAATTAAGAAAGAGGGAAAGAATGACGGAAAGATAGTAAGAAAAAAACAATAAAACAAGAAAGAATGAAATAACGAAAAAAGAAATAACGAAAAAAAGAAAGAAAGAACTAAAAAGTAAAGAAAGAAAGAAAGAAAGAAAGAAATGATGAATGGAAGGAAGATAAGATGGTAAACAAAGAGCGAACGAAAGAAATAAAGAAAGAACAAAAAAAGAAAAAGAAGGAAAGACAAAAGAACGAACATGAGAGAAAGGAAGAAAGAAAGGACAAAAAACAATGGAAATAATAAGTACAAAGAGAGAATGAAAGAAAGAAGAAAAAAAAAGAAAGAAAAATGTTGAAATACTAAATAGAAAAAAAAAAGAAAGAAAAAGAAATGGAAATAATAAATAAAAGAAAGAAATGAAGAAGAAGAAAGAGAAATAAGTAGAAATACATATTAGAAAGAAAGAAAAAAGAAAGAAAGAAAGAATGAATGAACGGAAATAAAAAAGGGAAATAATATACACAGCGAAAAATACGAAAGAATGAAAGACAGACTAGTGGAAAGAATTACAGGAAGAAACTAACAAATAAATGAAAGAAAAAAAATGAAGGAAGAAAAAAGAAAGAATAAAGGTTAATTTGGAAAGAGAGAAAGAAACAAGGAAAGAGAGAAAAAAGAAACCAATAAAACAAGAAATAATGAAATAAAGAAAAAAAGGAAGAACGAAAAAAGAATGAAAGAAAGAACAAAAAAGTAAAGAAAGAAAGAAAGAAAGAAATGATGAATGCAGGGGAATTAAGAAGGTAAACAAAGAGCGAATGAAAGAAATAAAGAAAGAACAAAAAATGAAAAGAAAAAACAATGAAAGACAAAAGAACGAAAATTGAAGGAAAAGAAGAAAACACATAAAAGATTGGAAACAATAAATGCAAAGAAAGAAATCAAGAAAGAAACAAAGAAACAAAGAAAGAAACAAACAAACAAAGGAAAATAAAGAAAATGTTAAAATACTAAATAGAAAAAAAGAAAAAAAGAAAGAAAGGAGGAATAAAATGGAAAAAATTCATAAAGGGAAAAATACGAAGAAGGTAAAGAAAGAAGGCAAAAAAGTATAAAAGGAAGAAACCAACTAAAGAAATAAAGAATGAAAGGAAGAACAAAAAATGATTACAGAGAAAGTAAGAACGGAAAGAAAGAAAGAAAGAAAGAAAGAAAGAAAGAATACGAGTTAATTAAGAAAAATGAAAAGAAAGACGGAAAGAGAGAAAGAAAGAAACCAATAAATCAAGAAAGAATGAAATATAGAAAAAAGAAATAATGAATATAGGAGAAATTAAGACATTAAAAAAGAAAGAAAGAAAAGACCATGGGGAAGGGACGAATGAAAGAAAAGTAGAATCAGCTCCCTAAAAACATTTGATTTGAAACCCAGACTGATCCATTCATTCCTGCTTTGTACAAGTTGATCTATCTCAATGTGGCAGTGGTGTAATGGATAATGGCTCGGAATTGTTAATTAGAAAGTCGGGGTCTAGTTTCACTTGGTACCGTTATATTCACTTAGGCGCAAATAACATTGGGAACGGTATGAATCCATCTTGTCTCCCTCAGCTATGGGTAAATTAGTAGAACCTGTATCAATAAATAATTATTATTAGGCCTCGCCCTAAAAAATATTCCAATCTAAAAATAATTAATTGATTTACAATATGTTGATCTCTATCTATAAAAGGCAGGATGTGTGTGTGTGTGTGTGTGTGTGTGTGTGTGTGTGTGTGTGTGTGTGTGTGTGTGTGTGTGTGTGTGTGTGTGTGTGTGTGTGTGTGTGTGTGTTTAACGAATGCACGGCCGCAATTTACGACGGATTTGCACCAAAATTTACATACACATGCTCCAAGTTGGCGAAAAGGCCAAGACCGACTTTGCATTTCCTAACTACCATCGATAGTGGAAATAATCGATTTTTTCATGCTTCTACGGTAGTTTTCATGTAGTTTGCGGCCATTTTCTACTGGCCAGAGGGAGAGCCTATAGCTGGCTGCCACGAATAGATAGGAAGATTCTATTGGCCGGCATGAGAGCCAACAGCTGACTGACACGAATGTTAAATAACATGCAAAAAAAATCGATAGCTGCATTCGTCACAACTGGGAAAAATTTAAATCTGCATGGCACTTTACTCCAATTGGCTCATTCGCTTGCTTAAACTCAACTTTGTTTCTTATTCCGCAGAACTGGGTTGGGTGTGAATAAGTATTTGTTGTTAACATGCTTTTTTCATTCGGTTTTTCCAGTTACGAGTCCTTTTTTTTAAAGCGGATCGTTTTGTGTTTATTTTGTTTAGTTCTTTTTTCGTAACAGATTTAATGTTTAGTATAGATCTTAGAAATAATTCAAGGCATGTAGCAACATCAGCACAGCAAAGGGCACCCCTTTAAATACAAGGAAAGACAAAAATATTTTAAGTCAAGTGATAGCGATTGCTGTATGAGTCTTACGACTTTTGAATCAAGCCCGGGCAACGCCGGGCCATGCTGCTAGTAAGCCATAAAAAAAAATCCATCAATCAATCCAATTCGTTCACAGAGACTTGTCTGTTGTTTTCTTAGGGTGGTAACCATCCGATAACTTTAATCTAGTAAGCCTCCTCCCAGTGATACCTTCTCGCTACAGCACTACCTTTATCCATAGCTATGGAGTCCAGTTTATCTCGTTGTGCTACTAAAAGGCTAATACGCCATTTCACAGGTCTTTATTTCTGCTGTGTGTCTAGACATTTTTCTCGTCAGAAAAAAAATGTTTAATCGGCCATAGAGCAAATAGGACGAGTTTATGGTATCAGTAGCTACTGTAGAGAGACCTGGAATAAATACATGTAAATAAATACATAAATAAACTGGAATAAAATTATTAGTCGGCCTGTAATTGTACTGAAGTATATTCATAATTTTGGTAAAATAATTTGCAGATAGAAAATAAATGCAGTAAATGCACAATAGCTGAAAAGTGTCGCAAGACAATGACGTTCAATCGGTTTATTCAACATTTACAGTGAGACGATCCTGAGAGAATTAGAAATCCTATCAGGAAGCATTACTTGGCAGCAGGGTTTTTCTAAACAACATAAAATACGCAGATGACACAGTGTTGATAGCAGACACAGAAAAGAAACGAAAGAAACGCGTATACATGATAGTAAAGGAAAGCGAGAAGCAGGGAGAAAACATTATTCATTATTTGAAAGACGACAGATGGTTGTCAGCAAAAGAAACACTCCAAGGTGCTAACTATGAATTTCCAAAACCAAGCATGTATAAGAATCTCAATAAGTTGGAATTGCCTCAACAGAGGACAGAAAATACGACGCCTAAATTAGAAGGCTCATCGGAATAGCATATCCAAAATGAATAATAATAAAAAAAAACATCATTAAATACTTGCATCTGTCACGCATGCGCCATACTTTCTCGCAGACCAGACATCACGAACGATCAAAGCTCATCTATCAACATATGACAAATATTAGTGGATTATACCAAATAAACTACACCAACCAATTCTATGGAAGACTCATAGCACAAGAAGATACTATTATACAAAATAAACAGCCAACGTTAAATGAAATATGTTTCGGCACAGGAGACTGTATCTTGAAGTGGATATGATATATTACGGTGCGCATATATTATATTAGTATTAAAAACAAATTGTATGTATAGATGGCCACACGTATTCCATGATACCGGTCTACTAGGGCGTCTAGCCAATCCCTATTGCAGACGCTTGCTAAGGCACATTTGTGTTTATTCAACACCCACAGCACCTAACTGTGGTTTATACTGCAACTATGCTGAGCAAAACTTAGTTGCAGTTTCTAAGAAAGTCGGGGATTCTACGACTAAGCCGTCGGTGCAGGAACGAAGGTGAAATATATATATATATATATATATATATATATATATATATATATATATATATATATATATATATATATATGAAGAAATATAGTCTTGAAGTGTGCTATATTTATGGGATAAAGTGCTCAATATCAGAGATAGAGCGTGTGTAAATATAAAGGTGAACATAGAAGTCAGCCCTTAGAGGCGACAGTCTGTTTCATGCTAGTGCAATCGTCAGGCAACTAGTTGCCTGACGATTGCACTAGCATGAAACAGTGCAGAGTATTCTGAAAAATTTGAAACCGTGCAGAGTATTCTGAAAAATTTGGATGAGTCTAATATTGATTATGTCTACGCTATGGCTCCATTCGTCTTCCCGCATGGCCTCAGAGTTCACACGAGAGTGCCTTGAGGAAGTAGAGTAACTAGTTGCCTGACGATTGCACTAGCATGAAACAGACTGTCGCCTCGAAGTGCTGACTTCTATGATCACTTTTATATATATATATATATATATATATATATATATATATATATATATATATATATATATATATATAATAGCCGGCCAATAGTATTCGAGGATAGCAGTCTATTAGGGCGGATAGGCAATCCCTATTGCAGTTGATCGCTCCGGCACAGAGCCAACCTATGGTTTATACTGCAACTGTGCTGAGCAGACCTTAGTTGCATTTTCTGGGAGAGAGTGTGTCAGCGTGATCAACAAACTGAACATCACAATCAAACCCTTGGTCACGGTGTCTTGTGACTTCGTGTTAGCTCAGTTATAGACGGTCCCAAGGGTTCCGTCCACACAATTTTACTAACAAGGCTTTGGTCAACCGGTGGTATGGTTTTCAGGTATTTTCCAAAGGTGCCGCACGCTGCAGTCACCCACTCCAGACCGATAACTTCAAGCAGTCTACTTCCTGACAAATCAACCATGATGAGATTCGAACCCGTGTCTCATTGTCGTTCGAACCACTCTAACCACTTGTGTGTATATATATATATATATATATATATATATATATATATATATATATATATATATATATATATATTGCTCGTCAAAAGTGTAAATTTTAATTTCATTACTCGTTTAACATTGTCTGAAGATCCAAGGACAGTTAAAAGTCCCTGGTGAAATAAACTATTACAATGGAGCTTATAGTGGTCAGTTTTTCTTTATATTTATATATATAGGATGCGATGGGGTTATTTTCGCCATTTTATATTATTAATTTCGCGCATAATTGTTTTTTGTTTTTTTTGTCGACTGCAAATTGTAGTAGCATAATTTGGGCACCGTCTGTGAGAAAAAAGTGCAACATGATGCAATTCACTTCGACAGAAATTTGTAAACGGCATGCCGTACTGATTAGCATTCGCACCAGAAGCTCAAATACGAGCACTTGGGTGACAGTGCAGTGCAGAGTATTCTGAAAAATTTGGATGAGCCTAATATTGATTATGTCTACGCTATGGCTCCATTCGTCTTCCCGCATGGCCTCAGAGTTCACACGGAGTCATATATCAAGTGCCTTGAGGAAGTAGTGCTGCCCTGGGTCCAGAAGAAGTCTAGTATTTGCATTCTGCACCATGTCACACAAGTAGGGAAACTCAGTTGGTCATCTACCTTTCCAGACCGCAACTCATTTAATTATTATGTTTGGTGCACAGTTGAACAAGAGCCTATGTAACGTGTTACTTCATGTAACACCAAAGCCGAACTAAAAGCAAGGATTATGGCAGTATTTACTAACTTGAACAAGGATACCATCGAAAAGACCTGCAGGAGATTCCGACCTCGTCTGGAAGTCGTGGTTGAAACCAAATGCGATTTTAATGTATAAATTTACTGTTTAGTATTACAAGTTTTTTGTGTAATTTTGGTAAATATATCTGTTAAAATGAGACGTCAGAATTATTTTCATTTTTTTTATAATTTAGATGACAATTTATCCATTCCACCATTTGTGTGTGTGTGTGTGTTTGGGGATATATATATATATATATATATATATATATATATATATATATATATATATATATAGAGAGAGAGAGAGAGAGAGAGAGAGAGAGAGAGAGAGAATTACTACATTTAAAGGTTTTGTGACTTAGTTGATTGATGTTACCTTCCGTATGCCGACTCCAGAGTTTCGTAGACGGGACTACCTCCGTCCATGTACAAACACACACGCTAAACACACACACACACACACACACACACACACACACACACACACACATATATATATATATATATATATATATATATATATATATATATATTATAAGATAACTGATTTAAAAACGTGGTTCCATCGGTACACAGGAATTACCATGTTTCAAAAACAGAAACTAATAACATCAAATTTTGGATTCCAAAATTCGCTTGAAAATGAAACAGAACTAGTGCCTTTAATTTAATGATATAATTGAACTTGAAGTTGTTAGTTTCTGTTTTTGAAACATGGTAATTCCTGTGTAGCGATGGAACCATATTTTTAAATCAGTTAATTTACAATGTTTGTGTTCTGTAAATTTACATTGAGCACTGTTGTTTAAAATAAAAACATCAATAAGAATACCAGATTATATATCTTACTGTTCTTTCTTTTTTACTAATACATACATATATATATATATATATATATATATATATATATATATATATATATATATATAGTTAAGTTACGAAAAACTTGGTAGTACTTACGGGTAGTCCCAAATAGGATGAAATGTAAATACAGAGCTAATAATTTAAATAAAAACAGACCACATTAAGGTTCCATTGTAATAGTTTATTTCACCAGATACCTTTTAAAGTCCACTAGATCATCAGACATCCCTTTCAATGGTGAACCGAAAAATGAGATAAACATTTACACTTTTGACGCGTAGTATTAAGTTTATGTAATTTAACACTGAAGGTAGCGAGGAGTGGTGTGAGAGACTTGGTCGAGTTTGGAGAGGGTTTAATTTCATATTTCTTAGGGATTTAATATGAGTTAAATACTATATTTAAAAACACATTAATAAAAATCTAAGATTTAAAATATAACATTTTCTAATATTAATCATTTAATTTTGTAAATGATTGTTAAGGTAACATCATTATAAGTATATATGAGTCTAATTCATGAATGTAATTTGTAACTATTTTTAGATGGGTAATTTTTCTTACTTAGAGTTTAGGTTTCAAATTAAGATGGAGTAATATTTGAAGGTAATATTTAAAAAATGTGTTTTTTCATATATATATACCACATATACACTTATGCAAATCTCCCATATACATACATTCATTTACATGTGCAATTACACACATAAGCACACACATATGTATCGATACGCACAGATGCCTATGCATATTCATATATAAATACTTACACATACATTTACAAATATTTACAGATATTCATATTTATATCTATTTAAATTTTTCATTAAATTTTTCATTTAACGTTTAGCGTTTGGTGGTGAATTAAGTGTTTAAATTTTTTTAAAAAATTCTAATTTTAATAATTTTACTATCAAGTCTAATATGTAAAGCGTAATATATTTAAATTTTTAATTAAATTATCAATTTAAATTAAAATTATCTCCAGATGATTAAAAATTTCAATCCTACAATTCTAATTAGAAAATATTTAAAGAGAAATTAAGATTAAACATTAATAAAATAATTTGATGTCCTGCAATTAGAATTATCTCTCTCTATATATAAAGAAAAATCTATACGCATATATACCTATATATGCATATATATTCGTATTACTTTATCCCACATATATATTCACACATATTACATATACGAACTCACAAATATTTACATATATCTACATACACATACATATACAGACCACATGCAAACCTATATACATGACTCGATATATATATATATATATATATATACAGATATACCTACGTAAAGTTACGAATACACATATACACATATATATTTTTAAATATGCGCCTACAATATATATATATATATATATATATATATATATATATACACTTATACATGTATATATACACTTAAAGAAATGCATATACATATATACATACATCCACATATCTATGTCCAAGTCCCTTTACACATCTGTATATATACAATTATGTATACATGTGTGCATACAATCATTTCCAAATACAAAAATAACACAATATTTATCTTCGTATATAGCTTTTTTCTAAATATATTGAGTTAGGTTGCGATGGCTTTTATGTCTACATTTAAAAATTAACTCGTTATGTTGGGTCAATAATATATCAGGATCTTTATGCTTTATCATTAGAATCTTCTCTTTTATGCACAGGTCACATCGATCTCTGAAATTTATTGGTGTTCGAGCACTAGAGACGATTTTCCAATTTACTTGTGGGGTTAAGCCGTTCTCCAGTAAATTCCAATAATGTTTTGATAGTTCTGTTTGGTGTTTTTTAGATCCATTTGTGAAGGACTGGCGATGCTTATAAAACCGTTGTTTCCAATTTCCCGTAGATATTCCGATATATATCTTTTTCTGTTTTATATTTTCCTTGGGGAAAATTGTAGCTTCGTATATCATGTTTTCTACCATGCATATTCCTTCTACAGGACAATCTGATCCTGCCCTGAAATTACAGGTAGATGTTTTCTTTTGGTTTGCATTAAGAACCCGTTGAAAATGATTATTGTGAAAATCTCTAATAATTCTGTTATTGTGAGAGCTTATAATTTTTTTTACATCGCTCATGCATGAATAACTCATTTTTAAATTCATTTCATTAATCATCTTTTTCAATAGTTCATCTTTTCTAAAATGTTTGTCTATTAGTTTTAGGAAGTATTTCCCTATATTGATACTAGATACTTTACAAAAAGGTGGCTTGAACCGTATAATCTTCATTTTCCTATTTTTGGACTAGTGGATGTGTTATTAATTGATTTATCTATATAATTAATGTTTGTTTAAATTTACTTTTTCATAGGGCTTGATTATATGTCGATTTATTTTGGTTAAAAATTGTTTTACTAGAAGACAGTTTGTTTATTCTTGTATTTACTGTATTTGGAATTTGATTAATAATTGCTCTCGGGTGGTTTGAGTTGATATATATGTATATGGGCGATTGGTTTTCCTTTTGGAAGGGTTTGTAGGTGTTATTGTCGAGATTAAATGTAACGTCTAGAAAAATTACGATTTTTAGTTTGGATGATATTTCTATTTTAAATCCCAGAAATTTGAACGGCTTAATTATTTTCTTCTGTAGCTGGGATGTTAGAGGACCATTGGTTTTAGGTAGAACAATAAGTCCATCATCCCTGTATTGCCCTACATTTCGGGGGTTAAGAAATCTGCTTAGGATATCTAAAATGTATATATCTATTAAATATGTTATTTGAGGTGAATCAAATGCTCCGATTGGAACATCGAAATTATCTGTTTTTTTTTATCCAAGTAGTGTCATTAAGCCTTAGTATAAACTGTCTAGAGTCCATTTTGATTTCTTCACCAGTTAATTTAGTATATTTTTTAGCAAAATTATGCTATTTTCTAATAAGTCTTTAGAAATGGAGGGGTAGAAGTCGATAATATCTAATTGAATAAAGGAGGCTTTAGCTTTAGATTTTATATTTTGGAACCAGTTAATGGCTTCCGACGAATCTTTCCAAAGGTTTAAGGGGTATTTTTCTAATATAGATGTTTTTATTCTTTTAGGATATTTTTAGAAATTATTCCTAACTCTGATTTGGAGAGATGTATTAGTTTGGAAAGAAGATTATTTTGAACGTTAGGTTTATGGTCTTTAGAAAGTAGGTAGGCGTCTTTTAGAGGGGTTGTACCCATTCTATCAGCAATATTATATTTAAATGCGAATTTAGCAGTTTCCCTGCGTATGTAAGATCGGTGTCTAGAGTTATTATCTTTTTTTATAAGAGTTAGAGACTTTATTCAGAATAAGATGGTGCTATTCAGATGGATCAATCTTGTCTCTTCAGTAAAATGAATGGAGCACTTTGGCTGGTTGGCATTTGTTTACATGTGTAAAAACAATATGCTAGATTTGGCTGGCTCATTCTACTGAGGTGAAGATAGTTTAGTGGTAGGAACTCTGACTTACACCAAATTGGTTGGGTTTCAATCCTGGCTTGAGGCATTCAGATGTCTAGTCACACTGAAGAGCTGTGATACAGCGAAACAGTACTGTCTGCAAATGACACACATATGTATATATATATATATTGAACGATAAAAATTATTAAAAAAAATAATTAAAATCTTCAGACATACTGGGTTGTAGATTAATATTCTTATGTTTTTATTATTATTATTTCATTTAGATTCCTCGACTAGTTTCGGCCAACATGGCCATCATCGGGAGAAAAATGTTTCTGCTTGCTGGTAGCAGTAAACTACATATATATATATGTTTGTGTGTTAATAATAGCTGTTGAAATTCCTCAAGTGAGGTGACTGCAATTTTCTGGCAAAAATCTTTTTTTTTTCTTGTGTATGTTTAGCGCCACTTCCCGATGTTAGAAGAAGTATGGTACATTCTAAGAATTGCCTACTTTATTTGTTCGTAGTTATGTTTAACCATCGTTCTGTATTTCACTCTGATAAGATATACATACATATCGCTCCACTGTGTTATGTCGTGAGATTGTTTCTCACTAGTAGCTCTTTACAAATGTCAACATGAAATAACCAAACTGCGTGATTTCACCTACCTCAGTTTATATTTGTTTCCTTCGTATATCTATATCGGTTATAGGCTTACGGCCGTATCACTGTGAAACATCGGTTCACCGAACTTTAATAACAGAAAACAGGGCCAGTACGGAGATGAGTGACCGCTTCGTTATACCAGGAATTGTAAGCGTGGATATAAGGACGATGTAATTGTTAACGGATGGGAATGAAAATCGCTGAACCGAGTTCGAATTCCGGTCGGGTTTCTCATATACACTTACACACAAATACCCTAAGAATCCACCTGTTATTCTCCAGTTAAGAGTTAATTAGGTGGACTTGTTTCTTCAAATCATTATTATCTCCAAAAAAGTTTTAAAATCTAAAATAATTTCTTACTTTACATAACCTGAAAATGGTTGATAATCCGTAAAAAATCAATAAATATGTCAGTTATTTTCATATCTATTACTCTACGTCTCTTCATATATATATCTATCTTGATGCGATTAGGTCACGTTTTCTATCTATCTATCTATCTATCTATCTATCTATCTCAGTCTGTTCATATCTATCTATCTATCTATCTCAGTATGTTCACATCTATCTATTTTATCTATATATCTATCTATCTCTTTATATATATATATATATATATATATATATATATAAAACTATGTTCATCTCTATGTATCTCAGTCTGTTCATATCTATCTATCTCAGTCTTTTTATCTCTATGTATACACACACACATATATATATATATATATATATATATATATATATATATATATATATAACTCAGTCTGTTCATCTCTATGTATAAATCTCAGTCTGTTCATATCTATCTATCTATCTATCTTATTCTATTTGTATATATTTATCGCATCCTATTCATATCTAGCTTGTTCGACAAGATTCGCCGGAAATCATCTTATCAACTGATTCTTTTTACTTTTCATCCTGTGGCCGTTTCTAAATACTCAATCTTCCCTGTCTCAAAACAGTAAATTCCCAAATGTGGCAAATTAAAAAGACTAAGTTATTCCTGGCTAGCAATAGATTTTTAGCTAAACGTGTCGGACAATTCAAGACTGTCGCAGATTTCTCTCACTGTTTTTAAGATACATATTAAAATCGTATATATATATATACATATATATTTGTTTTGTTCGTGCTTTTCTTTTCTTTCTTAAACCTAGCATTTAAATCAAGGAAGCAATGCATTGAAAACGTTCGTGGTGATGTTGGTGGGGGAATTGAAACGGTTGTAGCCAAAGAAATGCTCAAAGCTTTTTTATTCTTTGGAAAGTGTTCTTGTGGAAATCGAAGCCAACCTTACGGACACTGTTGCGTCGAAAGTCATTTCCTCAAGGAAATTGTACATGTCAGTCATTGCTTAAAAGAGTTCCGAGCAAACGGCTGGAATAGTTGCAGGAAATGTTGCTGGCGCCGAGAGACATTAGGAAAGTGTGAGAAAAAAGATGGTGGGGGGAGAATAGTGCTATAGAAAAAAAGAAAGAAGCAGAAAGAAAGAAAGAAAGAAAGAAAGAAAGAAAGAAAGAAATAAGACAAAAGAAACTTTTCAGTATAAAGTCACGTGATAAACTTCTTTTCGATTTTAAAACGTTTTCATTTTTGTACTTGACTGACCGTTGAGAAGACAGGTTCGTTGATTTTATGCACACGACTTCTCTATTTCTAAAGTGCCTTTGAAAATATTGCTGTCGAAAGTTAAAAAAAAACAAAAAACAAACAAATAAAATGAGATTAATCCATCGGAGTTTTTTAATTAATTTGTTAATTGATTTTAAGACAAACGTATATATATATATATATATATATATATATATATATATATATTAGTTTAAAATGCATCGGCAGATATTTTTTTGTAGAGACCCTATTGAAAATACAATATTCCTTGAGAAATATCCAGGTTTTATTATTGCCGCTGTGTTTTCCGCCACTGAAATTAAATTACACGGACAAAGAAATGTCCGCTTTTGCTATAAAAGCAGTTTAATTACATCAAAATATAAAGTAAACGTATTAACGAGCTAACCAGCTGGGAGACACTGATTTCTTCGTTTTCATCATCATAATCATCATCATTGACATTACCACTAGCACTACCATCACCACCATCATCATGATCATCGTCACCATCACTTCCATTCGGCGGGTGTGTTCGCTGCTCACCGAGCATTACAGAGACCCTGACCAAGTCCCTTCGTTGGCTGAAACCAGGACAAGCATGGTTTCGTGTGTAACGTTCCTTGAGAGAGTTGATTTAGCGCAGTCCATCCCTATCTAGGTCGAAGCAAAACCGATGTTCGCCAAATTGAAGTCACGTCTCGGTTGTACACCTCAGACCTTTGATTCCATCGGTATAAACCCCGCTACGTGACCTTTGATGCCAGACTGCATCAGGTTCAGGAAGAAAACGTCTGAACATTTTTCCTTGGCTTCCAAAACGCATTGAGTATATACATTAAAATGTGGTTACCCCTTCAGGGTTGCCAAAAAAGACAAAACGTCTTTATATTGTTTTTCTTCATCTGGAGTAAAATGATAGAAAAAAGAAACATACTCAATGTACGTTTTGAATCATAAGAAATGAATTATCCTCATATTTTATTTTTAAATCTGAAAGTTTTTGTGATGTCAAAGAATACTCATTAACATTTTTGTAATGCTTGTTGTAGTAGCCACTTTGTAATCGTAGATACAACTATATTAACGCTGTTGAACAATACTGGACTCAAATGGCTTTCAATAATCTCGCACTAATAGTACATGCTCGATAATAGCCTTTCGACAAATAACCCGTGGTGATCTGAATAGAAAAATAGTATAGTGAATAGAGTAGAGAAAATGGCCTGTATAGTAATAGAGGATAGAGTAGAAATAGAGATCAATTAGATGCCAAGTTAATTCCCCTATGGTCACGCGGTCTACTTAATTCAATGATGTGATTGGCTGTGTTTGCTCACTGCGAGACTTTATCCATATATAACAAATGCGTAATCAGTTTTTAACTGACATAATCACAATGCGTTTCCGAGAAGAACAAAATGAGATTCAGACATTTTATCTTTGTTGGAAAACGAACGGGTAATCACGTTTTAATGGATATGCTCAGAACACGGTCATATCTGCTCAAGAGACGTATCTTAACGTAAACAATGACGACTCGTTCGGAAATTTGTACTTGGCTAACCAGAAGCTTTCATATAGCTAAGTGGTATAGCACGTCAGATCAAATGATGGTTCCTTATAAGACACAGGTTTGATTCCTCTTGGAGAACGCATATTTTCAGCGAAATTTTTGTAACATTCAGGCCGGCAAATGTAATTAATACAGTTTAATTAAAAACATATTCAACATATATTTTGAATCATTTAAATAAATTGTATCTATTAAAATAGGCTGTAAAAGAATATCAGTTAATTGTATCTATTAAAATAGCCTATAACAGAAACTCCATGAATTCTATCTACCAATAATGCCTATAACAGAATATCTATTATTTGTATCTGTTAAAATAGCCTATAAAAGAATATCTATTAATGGTATCTATTAAAATAGCCTATAAAATAATATTTATTAATTGTATCTATTAAAATAGCCTATAACAGAAAATCTATGATTTCTATCTACCACAAATGCCTATAACAGGATATCTATTATTTGTATCTATTAAAATCGTCTATAAAAGAATATCTGTTAATGGTATATATTAAAATAGCCTATAAAAGAATATCTATTAATTGTACCGATTAAAATAGCCTATAAGAGAATATCTATTATTTGTATCTATTAAAATAGCCAATAAAAGAATATATATATATATATATATATATATATATATATATATATATATATATATATATATATATATATATTGTTGATTACACAACTCGGAGTTTCATGCCATCTGCAATCTTCTGGTGCAATTTGTGGGCTTATACCTTTTGTTTAATCATTTTGGTTATCGTCAGATATTTTATTGTTAGTGTGGGCTATTAATGTTGTTAAGTGTTAAATGATAAGCGTGGCTTGGATTCCTAGCTGTTTAAAATCTCATTGGTTGATTATAATCATATGATCAGGGATAGAAATTTTAACGCCAAAAATTGATGATCATAAGACTTTTTCGGAAATGTCATAATTTAGTGAGCTTGTGTTATGACAACAATGTGTTAAGTAGTTCATGTCAACAAAGTGCCAGGGATCCAATCTTATTGGACCTTAGTGTCAATGATAATTTAATTAATTAATAACATAATTTAGGCAAGTATTCCAAGATAAAGCATTTTATTTGAATATTTAATAAAAAGGAATGACTGGAAAATGGGTAGCTAGCTAAAATGTTACCCGAAGAATAATAGTCCTAGCATTTCTATTTGAAATCCGGAGGTATTTATCAGGCAATGTGACAAACGAGAAAGAGTACGAACTTTTGTATGTAGTAAGTAATAATGTAATGTGTATCTGAGTATGCCTGTCTGCTATAGCGGCTCGTCAATCCCTGTTGCAGACGTCTGCTTAGGTACATGTGTGTTTAAAGTTGAGATGCTTGTCTCCGTTGGTAGTTGCATAATTAAAAGAAAGAAAAACTTGTAATTCCAAGGAATGATTTATTTCTTTATGGAAGTATTTCGGCTAGCAGTTGCCAGTCTTGGTCACTCCTTAATCTGAGTAAAAGAGTACAAATTAAGGAGTGACCAAGACTGGCAACTGCTAGCCGAAATACTTCCATAAAAAAAATAAATCATTCGTTGGAATTCCAAGTTTTTTCTTTCTTTTAATTATATATGTGTGTTTGTTCAACACCCACAGAGCCCAACTGCGGTTTATACAGTAACTATTCTGAGCAGATCTTAGTTACAATTTCCGGGGGAGAGAATGCATTGCCTGGCGTGAGCAACAGTCTAAACAAGGCCCGTAGGCTCAAAGCCACGAGCACGCTGTCATGCGACTTAGTGCTCGTTCAATCATAGTCGGCTTCCAATTCGTTTCGATCCAATTTAATTTGGATCAACTCGTGGTATAGTTTTCAAGTACTTTCCAAAGGCGCTGCACGCTCTGGTCACCGTTACAGGCCGATAGCCTTAAGAAGTCACGAATCGACTTCAGTAAGATCCGAACACGTGTCACATGGTTGGAAAGTACACGTTCTAATCATTCGGCCACGCAGCAACGAGAAAAGGTGTTTTTGCGAATGATCCAAAGAACATATTCCTATCCAAAGAATGTTATTAAAACTTCCCTCTGCCGGCATGGCCATTTTTTGTCTTAGTCGTTAGAATGTTCGTTTTCGTTTTTCCAACTATCCGACACACGGTTTCGAATCTCAATAGTTCAGGACACGTGACATTGATGTTATCGGTCTAGAGATGCGACCCTAGCGTTCAGCAATGCTATAAAAACCAAACCACGTGTTGATCCAGGACTTATGAGTGAAAGCGTGTATACGGAACTGTTTGGAATCCGCTAATAGGTACGCCAGCCAAAAGTAATCCTGATCAATGGTTTCAGCGCATCGGTATTGTTAAACCTGCAGATTACCGCTGTTGACCGGCTTTCTCCCAGAAACTGTAACTAAAGTCTACTCAGCCTAGGTGGGCTATGTGGGTCATGGACAAACACAAATCTACCTGACTGGGGCGAGATTGGATGAAATTTGGAAAAGAATTTCCGAGCAAAGCATTCCACTTTATTAGCCGTAGATGACACTACATCAAACTAATTGAAAAAAAAAAATGATGAATTAAGTATTTACTCTTGGTCAGCACACCGTTACAAAGGCGCCGGTAATCTCATGAATCAATTATTCTGAGAGACTATAAGTCGTTTCATTCGATTAGTGAATAGCATCTTTACTTTTTCGAGGAAACGCTTAAACTCATCCCGAGCGGCTACAAATAGGCGACTGTCATGAGCATAACTGATGCGTTGGTATAACCCGAAGAAGTGATTCATGTGAATCATAGCGGATGAACGGGCAGGAGTGAACAAAGATGATTGCTGTCTAATGCGGCTTTTACGCAATGGCACGAAAAACTTCAATGCCGTCTTTCACCGTGGAAATGACCTCAGTGGCATAAATCTCGATTGAAAGATTTTTCAAATTATTACATGAGGCGTCCTGAAGAAAATCCCGAGATGTACAGGAGTTGAACAAAATAATTGAAACTGTTAAATTCAAAGAAAATTTATTTAATATGGCGTTGGTTCTCCTTTAGCCTGACATAGAGCTTTAATACGGATAGGAATTGAATCTTACAGCTTCCTGACTTCATCCAGAGGAATTTACAGTCATTCTTCCATTAACATCTGATCTAACTTTTTAAGAGACGACGGTGGAGGATAACTTGTCGCTCCAATATGCACCACAAATATTTAATAATATTGATATCTGGAGATTGGGGAGGCCACTCCATATCTTCTAGCTCACTTTCATGCTCTTCATATCAATTCTAAACCACCCAAGCCGTATGTATTGGAGCATTACCGCCTTGGAAGATGCAGTCACCATCAGGGAATAAAGTCTTGGCCATTGGATGAACATGATCTCCCAAAATGTTCAGGTAATCTTTGCTGTTGATTCTACCACGCAGGGCAACTATTGGACCGAGACATTTCCATCATATAGCGACACAAACTATTACTGATTCACCACCATGCTTCACTGTTGGAAGAAGGCAGACCAGACATTTTAACCACTTCTGAATGTTGCCATTGGAGAGAAGAGGTTTCCTTAAGGTGGCTCTTCCATAATATAGAGCCTTATGGAGCTCACGACGAACAGTTTTAGTAGAAACTGGATTATTCAGATGATTAATCAACTCAGCAGTCACTTTAGCCACAGTAGTCCGATGATTTTACGCCACATTGCGTGTCAATGCACGTCGGTCCCTGTAAGTAAGTTTGCAATTCCGACCCGAATTTCTATGCTTGCTCGAGGCTTTGTCCTGTTTCTTGAATTGCGTCATAGTTCTTGATATGGTAGCCATTGAAAAACCAAACAATTTAGCAACCTTAGTGATCGAGGCTCCTGCCATGAGAGCTCCAACAATTTGCTCTATTACGAACGAAGAGAAGTTACGCATTTAGCTTAAATTTTACTAAATTCTGAAAATAAATAAGCCAAAGAGAGTAAATTAGATAAATAAACGTATTTACAATAGATATAAACTGCAATTACGAAATTAAAGTTCTTAATATAATAGGTCTTTGAAATATAGGAGTGGAATTTGCACCTGTTCCAATTATTTAGTCCAACCCCTGTAAGTGAGTGTGTATAACTGTGTACATGTGTGTGCGTGCATGTATATATCGAAAGTATTTCGGGTATGGTAAATTTGTTTTGTAAAATATTTCGCAAGAAATTCTTTAAAAAAATATGGAATAGGCTTAGGAATCGACACATAAAAGTTACCATAGTTCCCCCAATATGGCAATTTTTTCATTAATAAAACAGATTAATGAATTGATTAAAAAAAGAGAGAAGTGAAGGCGTTTGCTGGAATGCGGGCTTAGAAAAAATATGGACGTTTAATATGGAAGCAATTACGCTGGAGAGGCCGCCAGGATTAGAATTTTGTGATCAGGTCAAAATATAAAATAGACAAAACAGAATTAAATGGAGAGATAGACTTGTGACATGCGTGAAAATTATTAGGATGACTTATAGGCAGATTTAAAGTAAGAAAGAAAGAAAAAAGAGAAACAAATAAACGAAAAAAGAAAGACTGGAAAAGTAGTGAAAAAGATTTGGGGCGAAATTAAAGGAAATATCAGAAAGAAGATAGGAAAGAAAACAACGAAAGTCAGAAAATGAAAGAAAAATTAAAGTAAAGACGAAAAAAAAGGAAAATAAAAAAGATAATTAAAAAATAAAAGAAATAAAAAGAAAGAAAGAATTAACGAAAGGAGAAGAATGGAAAAAAGAAAGAAAGGATAACAATAAAACGAAAGAAAAAGAAATGAAGAAATGAAGAAATAGAAGAAAACGGAAAGATTAAACTAAAAACAATAGGAAGAGGAAATTAAAGAAAATAATTAAATGAACAAAAAAAGAAAGATAGAAAAATAACAAAAAGTAATGATAAAAATAAAGGAAAATATAGAAAAGCAAAATAAAAAAATAAGACGGAATAAATAAGAAAGAAAAAAAGAAAATATAAGAAAAGTAAAAATAAATAAAAAATAAGAAAAATAAAAAATAAAAAATTAAGAAAATAAAAAAATAATTAAAATAAGAAAAAAGTGAAAAAGAAAAAAGATAAAAAAATAAAAATAAGAAAGAATAAGAAAGAAAAAGAAAATAGAAAGGCAAGATAAAAAATCAAAGTTTACAAAGATAAGGCAAAAATAAAAGAAAAATGAAAGAAAGAATTAATGAAAGGAAAATAATAAAAAAAAATAGGAATAAATGAAAACAATATAACGAAAGAACAAGAGAGAGAGATAAAGTAAAAAATGAAAAAGAGAAAAGTGAAAAAGAATGAAAAGAGAGACGGCAAAAGTAAAATGAAAAAGATTAAAATAAATAATTGAAAGAAGAAAGGAAAAGAAAGCAAAGAAAGACAGAGAAATAAGAATGATAAAAAGAAAAAAAGAAAAAAGGAAAGATAAAAAAGATAAGTTCAAAATGAAGGAAAAATAAAAGAAAGAAAAAAGACAAAAATAAAACAAAAAATCCAAGAAAGAAATAAAGAGCCAAGTAAATAAAGGAAAGACCGAAGAGTGAAAAAAAAATGACGAAAATAAGAGAAATGGAAAGCAAACAAAGAAAAACAGAAAAGAAAGGCGAGAGAGAATGATAAGAAGAAAGAAAGAAAGAATGAAAGAAAAACAATTGGAAATAATAAATAGAAAGAATGAAACAAAGAAGTAAGAAAAAGAAATATAAATAATAAATAGAAAGAAAGAAAGGAAGAATAAAATAGAAATAAAGAAAGAAAGAAACAAAGAAAGAAAGAGAAATATAAAACAAAAGAAAAGAAAGAAAAATATGATAAAAAAACAGGGACAGCACCTGATGGTTTGTTCATTGGTATCAAAATTCTCGTTTCATTCCAGCTTTTCAATCGGCGCAACACAGTCTTCTTAGGTATTGTAAATAACCTCTTAACAACACATTTATTAACTACCATGGGAAGAATCTCAGAATTTAACTAAAAAAATTCAAACGAATGTGAAATATTGATTTGATTTTTACGGCTTGTCAATCAATTGCTTGTTATTTAAAGCTGAAATACATGTTTTAGCGTTTTGCTTACAGTAGCCGGTGTTCACAAGCGGTCCCCAATCGAAGTACTGACCACAGTCGACGCTACTTAACTTCTGTGATTTCGCCGTTTTATATCATTAACTTTACTAATTTATTTTTGCATGAATTATTCATTGTAAAATATATATACATCTATCTTATATATATATATATATATATATATATATATATATATATATATATATATATATATATATACCCGATCCGATGAGAACGAAAGTAATATATAAATTCTAACGCTCGCAGCGTTAATTCAAAAAAGAGCTCGATACAGGTAGTAGTGGGATAATTATTTATTTATTATAATTTTATCATATAGACAAAACCATTTTACTCACAACAAAGATTCAACTTGGTTTCAGTGCATTTTAACTGCACATCTACGGGTGAGGGTCGGAAATGGTTATGAACGATTCTGTTTGTAGGCAAGCCCGGATGTAAAAGAAATGCAATCCAACTTTAGAAATCTTATAGAAAAACCAAAAAATAACATTACTAATAATTATAAAAGATAACTCGAAAATCTTTTTACCTACTCAAATGTAATATTATTCCCTATCGATATCTTCCCTCCCCTACCTCTCAAACTTAGGACGCTTGTGAGTGGACGTGCCTAAACTTTGACTGATGTTTATCATCAAAAAAATGTCCACACACCATTCAACATTAACTACCCGGTCCAACCAACACCAAACTGCTGTCAACAACCACTATTGTTTCACTTAGATACTTTATGTATATTTTGTAAGTACATTTTTCTTCTCAAAAATGGAAAATAGGAAGTGACGTTTTACATCCGGGCTTGCCTACAAACAGGATCGTTCATAACCATTTCTGAACCTCACCCGTAGATGTGCAGTTAAAATGCACTGAAACCAAGTTGCATCTTTGTTGTGAGTAAAATGGTTTTGTCTATATGATAAAATTATAATAAATAAATAATATATATATATATTATTCTTTGCATGAATTATACATTGTAATATATATATATATATATATATATATATATATATATATATATATATATATATATATATATATATATATATATATACCATTAAAGTTCTGATACATGAAAGTTTTTGTGTAGCGATGTAAAAATGTTTTTATTGTAATCTATTATAGTAAAAAATATTATAATAATATATTTTGGTGTACGTTTGTATTGAGCACTTTTTAAAAGGTAAATGCTAAGAACTGTGGATTCTAACTCCATCAGTTCCTTCTGTTTCTTAATATATATATATATATATATATATATAATATCTGGATAAAATAAATGAAACAAAATTGGGTGTTTTTTTATGAAAGTATTTATTTCTGTGTTTTGTATATATTTATTTATTTAATATTTCAGACCACCTAGGTCTTTCCTCAGAAATCAAATGAGATACTGTGTTTGTGTGTTTGTTTACAGCGTTTGTTTACAGCGTTTGTCGTGAAGCGTGCATGTCACGTGATGTTCAATGCGACTTTGTTTGAATTTTTGGCGGAAGACTGATGATAGTGTCTTAAAGGTTGTTTAAAAGGTTTTTTGACCATAACTCAAGAAATATTTTAAGAAATATTTTTAACTGTTGAAATATTTATGTAGATTTAAAATATCCACGTGTTTGTTTACACCTATTTTATATGTGTCTAATTTTAGAATTCAGTATTTTTCTTTTTTTCTTCGTATGTGTGTTGTAATTAAATTACTGTGTTTGTGTGTTTGTTTTTAGACTCGGACGACCCGTGGTGTGGAACGCGATTGTGTTTGATTCTTTAACGGACAACTGGTGTTTTGGTTATTGTTTAAAAAGGATTTTTTACCATATCTAAAGAAATTTTTTTAAGAAATATTTTAACTATTGAAATATTTATACAGATTTAGAATACCCAAGTCTTTGTTTAACCCTAGTTTATATGTGTTTAATTTTAAAATCCAGTATTTCTCTTTTTTTCTTCGTATGTATGTAGTGCTAAAATTTGAGTCTATCAATATACATTTGCAATTATCTATCGAATGTTGTGGTCTATTGAAGTGTTCTGCTACTGGGGAATATGAATTATTTTGTCGTATGTCTTTTTTATGGTTGTTTCTGAGGAAAGACCTAGGTGGTCTGAAATATTAAATAAATAAATATATACAAAAACACAGAAATAAATACTTTCATAAAAAAAACACCCAATTTTGTTTCATTTATTTTATCCAGATATTATATACATATCAAGAAAGTATACGTGGCCTCTCATTATGCTATATATATATATATATATATATATATATATATATATATATATATATATATATATACCCAAGTTTAGGATTGGTATATACAGAGTGAATTCCAATAACCAACAATTACTATTCTTTAAAGAGTGCTCAATACAGAGTAGAGCAGATATAATTATTTATTTGAATATTACAACATAAATATGTTATCAAATCACGACAAAAATAGCCATTTTGTTTCAACACTTCTGGTGTCTTATCAAGTGATGATGTAGAATATAGAATAAATGGTTTTAAAAGTTTCAAATTAATTAACGATCCTTAGCCAGGAGTAAACGCTGTTACATAAGCTAGAATGAGCAATCAAAATACAAGTATAGGGTAATTCGAAAAATTTGACAACTTATCAAGTTTATCATAGATATTAAAAGATTTATAAAATTTGAAATTAAAATTAAAAGTAAAAAATTAAAAATTACCTATTTAGAAATCTAAATCAAATCTCTATTAAGTTTTAAATTGTAGAATTACCGAGGAGAAAAAATATAAAAATAAAAATAAAAGATATATATGCTATTTAATTTATATTTTCATTTAAATTATGTTAAAAGGGATGTTCAGAACACCAGACAGAAATGTATACACTTTTAGTAGCATTTCAACATGTTAGTCGCCTCTCACGCGAAATCATTCGAACATACGCAGGTTATAATACATAAGCGCTCAGACGTATTTAGATATATACACACACATAAAAAATATCTACACCACATACAACCACGCATACGCAAATGCACTTTCCTTACACATAGACATCAATACACACAGGCACATACATCTACATTCACTATGACCTAGACGGTCAGATGTCATAGCTAAAAGTGAACATATTCGTGGCTTAATATGTTATTAAACAAATTTTAACTTGAAATATAACTATATATATATATATATATATATATATATGTCTGTGTGTGTGTGTGTGTGTGTGTGTGTGTGTGTGTGTGTGTGTGTGTGTGTGCGTGCGCGCGCACATAGGTAATGATATTATTTGGTAATACGAATGTATAATTCCAAAGGGTTCAATATATAAGAAAACACAACTTTAGGGTGACATGGTTATAATTTATTTCCTTAGAACCGAAATTACGACCGTCTATTCCTCTACCAATAAATGGATAAAATATGGTCATCCATTTATTTGCATGGGAATAGACGGACTGATGAATTAGAATCGAAATATCTGTTCTAACGAAATTACTTATAAGCATGTCACCTTAAAGCCATCTTTTCGTCTCTCTCTCTCTCTCTCTCTCTCTCTATATATATATATATATATATATATATATATATTTCCATTATTTATCCATCTATTACCAAATATATATCTAATAAAGTTTTAATTCATCACTGCAACGCATACAATTTCAAGGCGAATAATTAGGCATGGTTAATCATTGCAGAAAATCATTTTTGCAGAATCATAATAAAATATGACTGTAAAAGTATAATAGCAGTAACAATAATGATAACTTTGACGTATCAATGGCTAGTTTAGATGGCGCTTAATATGCGAACTTATTTGGATACATTAGGATGTACAGTTGTCATAAAATCTAATCTAAATAGTCAAGTTTGTAGACATAACATTTAATTTCATTAATAATACATACAAACCATATAGGAAAGCAAATAATAATCTCAGATATATAAAAGAAAGTTAAAATTGCCCTCCTGGGCATATACAAATATCTTTTAATCAAAGAATCGCAAATAATTCGAGGAATATAAACGTATTTAATAGAAATAAATAAGTGGTTATTCAAATAAATTAGAATATATACTTAAAATAATGCCTTCAAAATCAGCGAAAATTAAATATAAGTTGGTTTAATCCACCTTATAATAATATAATACAAACGCAAACAGGAAAATAAATCTTAAATTTATTGACAAATCCTTACCTGAAAATAGTAAACGATCAAATATTAATAAAATTACAATTAAAATTAGTTATACTTGTAGAGTTGGGGAAAATAAATAAACATAATAAAGAACATATTAAACAAAAATAGCATCAATTTCAATGACAAAACCCACAAAACAGCAAACAAATAGCAACAAAATAGCAACAATAATTTTAATTGTCGAAATAGTAACAACTGCTCACTTAATAATAAGTGTCTATCTAATAATATGATATATAAAGCAACTGCATCAAATAATATTAACATAAGAAAAAAATATGTAGCAGAAGCTGAAATAACTTTAAAGAAATATTTTACAACTATAAAATGTCATTTAAAATATACAGATCCGCAAATAACACAACATTATCAAAACATATACTAAGTCAGAAAGAAAAAACACTATATCGACTACAATTAAATTGGAATTCATAAAAAAGTAGCCAATAAAATATTAATAAAAGAAAATGTATACTGCGGTAGGATTTTTATAATTAATTTCAATAATCAAATTAAATTATTTAACAAGACAATGAATTAATCTCTAAATGCAGACATTTTAATAAATATTTACTTTGCAACTTACATACTATTAAAACATAATAAAACAGTAATTGATTTAAATTAAATAATAATATACCTTAATATTATAAACATGATATCATACAAACATATACATAAAAACAATGAATGATATACGTACAAACAAAAATAACAATGAAAAACAAAAATTAAAAAATAAAGAGTTGAAAAATACACAACTAAAAAACTTTTACGCTTATGAATTCCAAAATATACAATTGAAAATAAATTACGTTTATGAAAGAATACATGAAAACATGTATAAGAAAAATGAATTAAAGTGCGTCCAGAACGAAGTGAAAAAAAAAAAGAAAAGCTAACAATTGGATATTCATTACAATTGGAAATATTTATTATCCAGATTAATCCCTTGAAAAGTGGACATATCGCCACGAAACTCTAGAATCGGGGACATTTAGGGTGAAGTAATTCTTTTGTATATATAACAAATATCATATATATATATATATATATATATATATATATATATATATATATATATATATATATATTTATATATATATATAATTTCTAAAAAATCTTTAATATATCGTCTGGATAAATTTAAACCGTTTTGCAATTTTCGGTTTGATGAGGCAGATATGAAAAACTTATTTGAAGAAATAATTTTATTACCGAATTTTCGATGATATATAAAGTTTTTACTTTATCGATGAATATTCTTTTACTCTATATATACTTATTTCGTGCCCCCTTCATGTATCTACCGTTTTAATATTTTATAGATATTAAAATAGTCCTAACTTGATTACCCTTATCACTTACGGATTATACATACATATATATATATATATATACATATATATATATATATATATATATGTGTGTGTGTGTGTGTGTGTGTGTGTGTGTGTATGTGTGTGATTAAATTTATTGCATTGACTTTTGTAGAAATACATCTATATACATTTATGTGTGTGCTACTTTCATGCACATTTCATTGAATACGACAGATAATGTGCTTTGATTTAGTTTTTTATACAATTTATCAGGTGATCTAATAATTCTTTTTCTTTTCAGGTGATACATTACATAAAAAACATGTCCGAATGTTCTTTTCTCGGAGTCTTCGTGTCAAACAGGTTGTAGAGTAGCCCATATAATTTTTTACGAATTTTGATGGTCAGGAATACAATTCCCCAATGGACATTTCAATTCGTAAATAATATTTGCCCTATTTAATTTTCTTCTAAGAGGTAAATTATTATTGTTAACTATAAGTGTTGTGGTAGGATCCACCTAATCTGCATAGGTGACTACCAACTATATAAATAGTGGTTGGTACCGGAGGACGGGAGGAGGAATCACGAGATCCAACTAGAGACTCTGATCGACTGCGACTTTGTCAACACATTCTCCAGGAACGTCTTCCCAGAAATATACAGAAATACTATATGTACTTATTGTGTACACTTTCTTGTTATAATACATTCTTGTTCTAAGTACATTTTGTGTTGCATTATTATTCCATGCATTAGGCAAGATTCAACAATGAGTCAAGACTCAACAATAAGGTAAGAGGTTTTCAATTTGTGAAGACTCACTCTTCACCTTTCTGACCATAACTCAATTAGATCTCATTTAAATACTCATGGAGACCTACAGGACCTTATTCGTAACATACTTGTTGGCAACACAAATATAATAGCATCATCTACATGCAAAAAGGCAAAAAAATGGAGGCCAAGCAAAAAAAAACACTCAATATCAACTATGAACATGGTCACAATATCTTGACCGTGTTTTGAAAGATGTAAATATTATATAAATACATACATGCAACAAACTATTTTTTGTTAACAGTTAATAAATTTCAACCATGAACATGGCTAAATATATAGCCGAAAGCGCTCGACAAAAAAAAATCATTCGGACAGGTTTTATATAATTTATCATCTGAAAAGAAAAGAAATTAGAGCACATCACGGACAAGGCTAGTTTTTTAACTTTTTAACTTCATTTTTCCTGCCTTCTTACATTTACTAGTCTGGTTGAAGTAAAGAAGCACAAAAACTGTACATGCCGTTTAATGTCCGGAACGCATTCGGATACTTCCTTAACGATTCTCGAGGTAATAAAAAACTAAATAAAAAATTAATTATATTTTCCTCATCCGATATATGGTAAAAAGAAAGTTTGCTGACTAAATTATATATCTTTATATATTTATAAATCGACATTACTAACCGAAACTCTCCTCTGTGGCGAAATCGGTAAAAGCACGTCAAGCTATATGATGGTTCAGCATAGAATGCAGGTTCGATTCCTGTCGGAGGACTCATATTTTCTATGAAAATTTCTCTGACATTCAGGCTGGTAAATGTTTTTGATACTGTTTATTATAAACAGAGCATTTACTTAAATATTTGCATCTATGAAAAATAATATATAAACAAAAAATGTCTTTATATATATATTTCAAGTATAACTAAATAACTGCTAAATGCTCAAAATATAAAATAAACGTAAGTCTCATTGCCAAAACCGACAGATATGATATAATAATATTATCAATAATAAACGACAAGCATCGTCTGGAACTTGTGTTCTTACTTGAAAGTCTGAGTACCGGATGTTGGCATTAAAATTATTATTATAAATAATTATTAAATAAATACGCGTTTTGTTTGTTGAGGGGCATTACTAAGGATAATAGGGAGATTTCTTTGCAACAGGTATTTAGATGGACCTTAAAATATTCTAGAACTTCAACTGGCCAAGAAAAAGTACAGTAGACTTACATTGTTGGCTTTAAGAATAGTTTATAGTATCCTTAAATGTGAAGATTTAAAAACTGAAAGATGTAGTTCCTTTATTATTGATTATAAATACATGTTGCGAATTACTTTGATAATATCCGCCAGGTGATAAAGCATGTTGGCAAAGCAAAGTTTTCCTTTTATATTAATTTATATACGTTTTACATGAATATTTGAATCCCATCACGATATTTAACACACACACACGCAGACACGCGCGTGCACGCACACAAAAACACAAATATATATTTGAATGTATGGATCTCAAACAGCTAACACAACCAAGACATGCACGTGCTCACACAAATAATCACTTACACCCATACGCCCTGACATACACGCGTATGCAAACACTCGTAAACGCTCACTTGCGCCCCCATACACGCATATATATATATATATATATATATATATATATATATATCTGTATATATAAAGTGTTTTCAAAATATCTGTTCCAGAATAAGTTTGCAAACGCCCAATCTTGCAGGCAAACTAGAGAAAAAGTTAAAACTGGAAATGATTTGTCCACCCACAACGCCCATCTACCAAGAAGTTCATATATATATATATATATATATATATGTAGAAAATTAAAAACAATTAACAAAAGAAAAGCTAAAACAATACACAATGAAACAAACAAGGCACAATATAATAACTGCAGAAAATAAATCCATCCTCAAACAGAAACCAAATAAAATTACTTTTAGAATACAGCATGCTTTTGCTTTCTTTCTGTATTTTCTTTCTTTCCTTTTTTGCCATTTACTCTCTATCCAGCATCTTTCTGCGTCTGCCTGTTACCAAGTGAAAGCGTACACGCGCATGCGCCATAGATGTGGCCAATAGATTAGTTCCGGTAAGAAAACGACAAAACGTTCTGGATTGCGACATGCGGGCAACAAGGCAGATTAAAATGGCGGCCACTATCGGTGAAGGCGGTGGGAAATTGGAAGAAAAACAACCAAAAGAAACACTGACCCGGGCATTAGTAATTGGAAAACTCTGGCGATAAATAAATAAACCGAAAAGCAAAGGAATAAATAAACAATAGCCATGGAGTTATTGCAAACATTGCGGGCATTGTTTGGGGCTTATCGAAAAGAACGCGTCTATCCAGAGAACCGAGGTCTTGTAATGAGTTCTAAGCAATGAAATCCATTGAACAGGTATAGCTTTTATAGATTGTTTCTTTACCTTTATAAGTGGAAAAGCTAGAAAATCAATGTTAGGACGTAAGCGGAAAAGATATATGTATATGTGCTACATCGGTGATACTTGTTAGCAGACATGTATCCAAAGGTAATAGAAATGGCGATGTTAGCAGTTTCCTTATAAGGAAACATTCAGCATTAATTTGCCGAGCAGCTAGACCTAATATCGGTTGAAATTTATTAAATCTTTCCAATAAAACATTTTTCATAGCAAATAGATTTCTCAAGCTCCGCCGCCTCTACAAATGGTTAGAACATTTTATTTGTTTCCATGAAACCCGGCTTCGAATTAGACCATGGTCGACTTTTAACTAAATTATAACTTATAACTAAATTCCGTTCAGCTTAGTTTTGGTGTGTGAACAACATGGCGTTTGAGTAGGTTGAGCATAGAGAGTAATTATTCATTATTATTACACAAAATAGAGTGGGATAGCTTTATAAAATCCTCGAAGAATTCCAGTAAGATATCTTTAAGCATTGCTACGATACGACGATTTAAACATTTAAACTTAATCTGAGAATTGGACAATTTTACTGTTACAGACGGTATATATATATATATATATATATATATATATATATATATATTGATTCAAGGTATAATTAACTCTTTCTAATATAAAATGATATGCTGCCTATTTTATTATGTTCATAAAAAAACAATTGACCCGCCATAAAGAATTCCTGAGAAAAAACTACTAAGACATATCACTCTGTTAATTGAACTATCTACTTAGTTCATGTCATGTTAACCGAAAAACACTTATAAAAAATTCGAGGATTTACCAAATGACAAAATTCAAAAACTTCTCACTTGTAATATTTGAACTTTAGCGTTGCGACTTGCACGCTCCAACACTACATAGCCGTTAATAAATAGCTCATTCTTAAAAATATCTTTCAGTCGAAAAAACACATTTATTTCGTCTTCCTGTTTTGATTCTAAAGGAAAAAATACAGCCCGAAGATGAATGCATGAAGCATTTGAAAGTACTAGCTGAATTAACAAATACACCATATCCACTTTATACATAAGGATCTCATCATTCAGTGGATTATTAGTAGTAAAATGCTTATAATTATGTCTACTAGCGAAGGGATTTCACCCATAATTGCATTAATATTGCTAATTGATTCAAGGACTGATTAACTCTTGGTAATATATATATATATATATATATATATATATATATATATATATATATATATATATATATATATATACACACATACATATATATATATCTATATATATATATACATATACATAAATATATATATATATATATATATATATGATGAAAATGTAGAAAAGACAAAGCAAAATCCGAATATGTGAGTTTACTGTTTTTTATTTTGTTTTTGTTTTTGTTATTCTGTCGACGTCAGAAACAGAAAAACTGAAATTCTTTAGAATTTCAGTTTTTCTTTTTCTGTTTCTGACTAGTCCTGTATATATCGTCTCTTCATTTAACTTAAATCTAATATAAATATGTCTCCATTAACCATGTCCTGAGGAAGGTCTATTTGACCGAAACGTCTGACGTCGACAGAATAACAAAAACAAAAACAAAATAAAAAACAGTAAACTCACATATTCGGATTTTGCTTTGTCTTTTCCACATTTTCATCATACCGTCAAATCTACATCCACATATTTGCTTACATATATATATATATATATATATATATATATATATATATATATATATATATATATATATATATATATATATATATATATATAAAAAACTAATATTTTCCTAGATATATAGAAATATGACATTACAGTAATGTTTTAATGGATGTCTTTTAATCCGACTTTATTTCTAGAAATATGGTTTGGTGGATTCTTATGTTTTATTTGAGATTCCCGTTTTTTACAGCAAAATGAAATAATAATAATCTTCGACGGATACATCCTTCTAAGAAAGTGTTATTTATCCGTTGGCTCAATTTTTTTCCCCGAAACGCAAAGACAATATTATTTCAATCGACTGTATAATCCGCTATTATCATTATGGATATAAACTTTATTTTTCACGGCTACACATGCCTGAGTAGATATCAGATTTTCTTCTTGTTTTTCCTCGCCGCCTTCCCCAATTTCTTCCGCCCAGTGTGGGCTAAGAATTGCAATTCCTCTTTTCTCATTATGTCTTCAAGAAATTTCAGACGTCTCTTTCTGATCCTAATTATAAGTGTTTTCAATATGATTGCTTACTCGCTTCGCCCATACTATTCTGAATATCCTTCTGTAGAAACTCATTTCTCTTGCTTAAATTATTCTACGGTAACGTCATTTGTAATGCTTAAGTGGGTTCCGACTGACTCAAGAAAATGAATGAATATTAAGTATTTTCTTAAATACGCACGTTAAATTTTTCAAAACACAGTGGTTCGAAAATGGAGGTGTAATCTGGGTTTTTTCTTTCGTTATCAAGTTATCACTACTCTAATGAAAGTATGAATGGTTATTATATGTTAAGAAAAAACTCAAATGACACCTCCTCCAACTTTCAAATGAGTAACACATTTCTTCACTTAGTTATTCTAAACATCGCTTGAAAATGAAACTATGCCCTAATTTTTTAAGTTTAATATTGAAATTAGACTTTAGGACTTGAGTCAAGTTTCGAGACTTAGTAATTTCTGTGTCGTGATGGAATCATATGTTTTTAAAAATTATTATAATTTAATCTCTACTTCTGTATCGAGCACTCCTTTTTAAATATAAAAACATAAATACGAAAGAAATTTGGCTCATTAATCTAACTGTTCTTGCCTATTACATCAATAAACACACATGCACACCCACCCACATACGTATATACGAGATTCATTCAATAAATAAGTTGAATTTTTCGGTATAAGGACTTCTAATACAGATAGAAGCTTACTCTTTTTTTTTTTTTACTTCTTTTTCACATGGATTTAATTTCTTTTGCAGATTAAAAAAAAAACATTGAGAGTTTTGGCGATTAACAAAGATGGCCGACCAAGAAGCATGCTCCAGGATTGAACAGCGGTCATTTATCAAGATTTTGGTTGCTGAAGGGTGCAAACCAGTTGAAATTCATACGAGAATGTCAAATGTGTATGGTGCCACATGTTTCAGCCAAAAAATGTCTAAAAGTGGGTTAAATTGTTTAAAGAAGGACGGAGCAGTGTTGAGGATGAAGACAGGCCTGGGAGGCCTACAGAAGTGAGGTCTCCTGAGGTGATCGAATCAGTCAATGACCTCATTCAGTCTGACAGAAGGGTGACAGTGGATGACATTGCAAGGACTTTGAGCTTATCTGCTGGGACAAACGCAGGGGTCATAAGTCAGAAGGAGTCATCTTGCATCATGACAACACAAGGCCTCACACAGCAGCCCAAACTGCTCCCTCATCCCCCTTACATCCCAGAACTTGCCCTTCAGACTTTCACCTGTTTGGTCCCTTGAAAGCGTTCACGAGAGGCACGAAGTCAAAAGAGTTGTGAGCGACTGGCTGAGACATCAGTCCAAAGATTTTTACCCTGAGAGAATACAGAAGTTTGTGCACAGATGGGAAAAGTGTGTGACAGTGCTGGGAGACTACGTTGAAAAAAATGTGAGCTTCTATCTGTATTAGAAGTCCTTATACCGAAAAATTCACCTTATTTATTGAATGAACCTCGTATGTATATATATATATATATATATATATATATATATATATATATATATATATATATATATACATATATTATAAATTAACTGATTTAAAATATGGTTTCTTCGCTACACAGGAATTATCATGTTTCAAAAACGAAGCTAAACACTGCAAATTTAATTATATAGTTAAATTAAAATCGTTAGTTCTGTTTCCTCTTCAAGCGATTCGTAGCGAAGAAACCATATTTTAAATCAGTTAATTTATAATATGTATGTTCTGTAAATTTACATTGAATACTGATTTGTAAAAATAAAAATATCAATAAGAACACCGGGTTATATATCTTACTGTTCTTTCTTTTTATTATATATATATATATATATATATATATATATATATATATATATATATATATATATATATATATATATATATATATATATGCTAGTGAAATGTTACTACTTCCAAGAACACTTTTCTCGAATATTTTTCTATTATCATATAGATCTATTTTAGTTATTGAAGTAAAGTTGTTTTTATTATTATTAATATTATTATATATAAAATAACTATCGACTATTTTGTACGGAATAAATAACTAATAATCAAAGTTTGTAGAACTGTACAATCCAGACGACGAACTTATTTTTTTTTCTTTTCTATTTTTCCAATTATATTCGCTTTCACCAACGTCCTGAAGGGGCAAGGCACATAGAAGACGAAATATATTTGCTACCGAATCAAAGTCTTCGGACGTATTCGGCTAACGCACGAGACGCTAACATGCGAACCACCTTTTAATTTGACGTGTGAAAAGACGCCAGCATCGGCGAGAGATGGTGCGACCGCAACCTTTGTCTTGTAAGAGGAATTGGTCTTGATCTTTCTGGGTCGGGTCTTCGAGCTATGCCTTTGAAATTTGATTTTGCGCCAGACACTGTCGAGTAACTTTAAAACTAGAAACTGGTTTAAATTCGCCAGAGACATACGTTAATATATATATATATATATATATATATATATATATATATATATATTCGGTGTACAGAAACTCATACGTAAATAACATATATCTGTAATTGGTTGTAAAATATATCTGTAAAAAATGTATACATTTTCTTTGTTCTTTGAAAGTTTACACAAAAATATGAACAAGTAAGTTTCACCCTGTACAAGAGCGGGCTACTCGAGGCAGAGGGTTAAGTTAGGAAGACGTTTGTATGTATATAATGAGAAGATAATGTTTAACACAAGACTTGAATTGGTAAAGATTTTAGTAATCGGGGAAGCAACCTCTTGGGAGTCGGTTACACAGACTAGTGGTTCGCGGTTTCACCCTGTACAAACGCGAGCCACTCGAGGTAGAGGGATTAATTAGGAAGCAGTCTGTATGGATATAATGGGAAGGTAATGGTTAACCCAAGACTTGAACTGGTAAAGATTTTAGTGATCGTGGAAGCAACCACTTGGGAGTCAGTTACACTTATTGGTCATGGGGAAACATGGAAAAGGTATATCAGAAAGGCTCCTTAGTTTCATTAAGAAAAAGAAATCCCCTGCCATTATCTCATAAATAATGAAATGTTCTGTTTTGATTTTAAGGGGAGACGGAAAGAAATAAAAGAAAGGCTTCTTGATTTCAGAAAGAAAAAGAAAAAAAAATTAAGAAAGGCCCCACATTGTCTAATAGATAATATAATGTTCCGTTTTGATTTTCAGGGAAAACGGAAAAGACATACCAGAGAGGCTACTTGTTTCTGAAAAAAGAAAAGAAAAAAGAAATGAAGAAAAAGACCCTGTCAAACCTCATAAATAAGAGAATTCTCTGCTTTGATTTTAAGGGAATACGGAAGAAAATAACAGAGAGTCTACTTGGTTTGGGAGAGAAAAGGAAATAAATAAAGAAAGGCCCTGCCAATCCCTCATAAATCATGGAATATTCTGTTTTGATTGTAAGTGGAGGCAGAAAGGACATATCAGAAAGTCTACTTGGTTTCAGTAAGAAAAAATAAAGAAAAAAATCCCTGCTAATGAATCATAAGTAATTGAATGTTCTGTTTTGATCATAAGAGAAGACGGACAAAACTTATAAGAGAATGCGCCCGATTTCAGTGAGAAAGTGAAAAAAGATCGAAAGTAACAATCAAGCAAACCAACAAAATAAAATTGAAACAGGGAAGCCTGGAACTTTCCATGATTACCACTAGATATATATAAATTAAAGCAGTCCTCCCACAAATAAATATAGCTTATATCCGATCGCTCATAGGGTGCAGCTAGTACCTTGCAACGCATTACTACATGCTACATGTTTAGGTCTGCAACAAATATAACGGTCCCCACCATGGAATTTATAGTGAGAAATTTTGTTAGGCACCGATCTAGATAAAAAAAAATTATCAAAGAGCTAATTTTTAGTTAGAAATTTCAATGAAAGGGACCGGGATCCATAGCTAGGTATGCAGACAGTGTGATGATGTAAGAGCTTTGATTGTCGGAGGGTTTTCGAAATTGAATTCGACGTCCAGAGCTGATGGTTACCCCGATTAGATCAACGGTCAAATGTTAGTGGCCAAGGCGAGCCTTCAACTTGAATTTCGTAAGGTTGTGACTTGCTCTGCAGACGACTCCAGCATATGTCCTTCCTCAAGATATGCAGCGCATGTATCAATATCTATCCGGCTTTAAACACCGATATGTGCACTGAACGATGTAGGTGCTCAGCTGCGCAACAATCCTATGATTACATCGGGCCATGGGACATACGCAGCTTCTACTACCGATAAATTTTTTATTCTTTCGATTTTTGTCTGACTTAAAGTATTGCCACTAAGGCTATTAAAAGAAAACTCTAAAACATCAATATCAATTCGCCATTTAATCTGTTTCGCAGAAGACCCATTCTGAAGCGACATATTTTATCCAGCGTCGTTTTCATCGATGGAAGCATTCCTGGAAATCTTTGTGGGAGATAACGAGCAGCTGCCGCGTCATATTCACTTCAATTTCCTAGACGTCTTGAAATCTTGTTCGTTTCAAGTGGGTTTTGATTTTTGGAAAAGAGGTAAAAGTCGCAAGAGCCGAGATCTGATGATTGTAGGATCTTGGGAAACTTTGCTTGTCCCAAAATTGTTTCACAAGGCTGGGCCACTGAGAGAACGTCTGTAGCGAGGTGAGACAACCGCATTATACACAATTTCCAACAGAAGCGAGCGAGAACGTTATAACTAAGTTTGGTTAGGCGACAGATTTTAAGTTCTATCTCTGCCAGGCGACTTCACTCTTTCGTAATTTAGCTCAATTGCCATAGGAACAGTGCCGATAATTTTTATCAGATGATCTCGATTATATATATATATATATATATATATATATATATATATATATATATATATATATATATGGAAAAAGCCTGGGCGTAGATTAATACTTGGGTATTGTTCGATGGCGGCACTCTCTAGAATTTTCCTTCTGAGTGAGTTCAACCATAAATTTGATTTAAAAAATTCTATATAAAAAAGAAAATAACTAAATTCTAGAGAGTGCCGCCATCGAACGATATATATATATATATATATGAAAATTTTCTCAAAGTTACCCTGTATAAAAAGACATTATTATTATAGGTTTCTATCTGAGAGCATTAAGAATAGGCAGCCCCCAATATTTACCTAAAGAAGAATCATACATAGAAAACACATTCAAAAACCTACAATGCCCATATCATTTCATCCACAACCTAAGAAGAAAAGCATACAAAATATACAACCGAAACAATAATAATAACATAATCCGCAATAATAAATTACATGAAAAGAGATGCATAATACTACCGACCAACTCTGTCACGTCCACTATCCAGAACCACTTATCACATATAAATAATATTAAAATAGTCACAAAAACTTCCAAAGCCATTATGGATATACTCAGATCCTCAAACACTAAGAGCAATAATATTTCTGAAGCAGGCATTTATAAAATAAATTGCCAAAACTGTTCCTCACAATATACTGGAGAAACAAGTAGAAATTTAAAAAAATTAAAAAACCCATTTATGCGCACAAAAGAGACCTCACAAAAAGCAACTTACCTAATGTACTAGTCATACACAGAAATACATTCAACAACAATTTTGATTTTAAACGTGCTACACACATAAAAAAAAGAAAATAACTCACACAGAAGGAAAATCCTCGAGAGTGCCGCCATTGGATATTATCCAAATATTAATCTACGCCCAGGCTTTTTCCCTATTTCACCTTTCTTAACAGAATTATTACTCTCTCAAGCAAACGTACACAACAGTATCAAGAAATCAAAAGTATATGGTTGAATCTGTCAACACAAAAATAAAAACAATGTCTACACATGTGACAGTAATTAATGTAATTTTCAGTTAACAGTATGAAAATAGCGTTCTCTAAATTCTTCGTGTTGCTAAGGACATTTTGTTTTGTTATTATTAGTTACTTAGTTTAATAAATTCATTTCGATTTTGTCCTGAAAAAGTCCACATTGGACGAAACGCGTCGGCTACTATTACAGTTTTCCTATTGTCTTTTACATTTATATATATATATATATATATATATATATATATATGTATATATATATATATATATATATATATATATATATATATATATATATATATACATATATATATATATATATATATGTATATATATATGTATATATATATATATATGTATATATATATGTATATATATATATATATATATATGTATATATATATGTATGTATATATATATGTATGTATATATATATATATATATATATATATATATGTATGTATATATATATATATATATATATGTATATATATATGTATGTATATATATATATATATATATATATATATATGTATATATATATGTATGTATATATATATATATATATATATATATATATATATATATATATATATATATATATTAAAACACTGTTCCCACTGCACAAGGCAGTAAAGTCACTAAGACACAAGGGTTACTAGGTGTAGAATAATTAGTAACAGAAACATAACTAATGAGAGGAAACAAATAAATGTTTTCAGGGCGACAGTAAATAGCGATTGAAATTGCATTTACATGTTTAGAGATTAGACTTGGCTGGAAAGCATGGAGCCGGAAGGGAGTTCTACAAGCTTGAAGTTCGGGAAAATAAACTGTTTGCATAGCAATTACTGCAACGTCCAGCCAGCTTAAATGAAAATTGATGAGATTTCGACTCCAGTCTAGTACTGCCATGATATTCGTAAAGTCTAGGTAATATAAGCAAATAGCCCAGCCGATCAATTACGATTGAAATATTTATAGAAATAACTGAGCAACCTTACAGCGATGGGAGACGGACTGAAGCCGAGATGCCAGATCCGACCGCTAATATTGCTGATTCTTCTTACAAGCAGCACAATGTAAATAGTATGTGCATGGACAAAATAATTTTTCTTGTTTTCATAATTTTCTACTTTTCTGAACATAATTTTTTTTTTATTTTTCACCTTTAATTTCTACACATGGTTGGCTACGTTAATATAATTTCCAAGGCTTTCTAGCTTAACAGTTGACTTATGATTGTACCACCTCTTTTAAAAATTACTCTCAGTAGAACACCCATCAGGTTTTATTATCACGAAGTTATAACTCTCCGGTACTACCACTGCAGTGTCTTTCGATGTTAATTTTACGTGATTAAGCCCGCCTGCTGAAGCGGTTTACAGGTCTTAGTACGGGGAGATTTATGGGATGGTTGAAGAAAAGTGTTGCCGGTCCATCTTAATAACAGCAAGCAGCAGCCGAGTAACAAAGGTACACTGTATGCTCTCTCTCTCTCTCTCTCTCTCTCTATATATATATATATATATATATATATATATATAAGTGAACATAGAATACAACACTTAGAGGCCACGGTCTGTTTCATGCCAGATGCAATCATTAGGTGGCCTGACGCTTGCATCTAGCATGAAACAGACTGTCGCCTCTAAGTGTTGACTTCTATGTTCACTTTTATATTTACACACGCTCTATCTCTGATCTCACTTTAGCCCATAAATATGGCACACTTTAAGATTATATTTCTTCATATATATATATATATATATATATATATATATATATATATATATAAACTCATTTTAAATAATACAAATAAGCGTTTCAAATCTAACTTAAATGTACACGACTTTAGAAGTGATATATAACAGGGTAATATTAAATTAAAAAACAAACGTAAACTTATTGTCTAAGAATGGATTTAAATAGACTCAAATACATAAAACTAATCAGTTTTTAATTCATTTTTTTTACTAAAATAATTATTTGCCAAGTTCATTTAAAAGCCATCATTTTTAATAAAGTTAAAACTAAACACTCCTAATGCTTTCTAACGGCAAAGCCAGCAACAATTTACGCGACATTCACGTACATTCGGAGTGAAGTATATAATTTCATTAAACCAATATAAAACTTGCAATGCTCGGCCAGTCTTAACCAAAACCGTCATGTTAATTAAGAAAACAATTTATTTAAGGTAGACTGATGTTGGAGCCGTATGTAAAAGTTCGCTAAACTCTATCTATAATAAAAGAAAACAAGGTAAGTATATATTAAAAGAAATTCTTACTTATCAGGATTAGATGTTTACTCGCGTTTAATATTTGGCCGGCGTATTTTCCATGTGATCTGTTTTGGCGAACTATGAATGAAGATGTACAGTGTGTGAGGTGTGGGGTTTGGAAAATAAAAATTACAAAAGTAATGATACCAAATTCTGTGTAGTCAGATTTATTTACAAAATTCTGCGTAGTCTAGCACAAGGCCTCACTCCGCAGAATTCATTACATAAGCAAATATACAATCGCGCAACATAAACAGACACACACATTAACACATACAGAAAACTATGATCACAGAAACATATACCTCCATGCGCATGAATACACATAATCTTAATTAAAATATATACTATATTTTTTTGTGCAGGTCGCTTAACATAAGATGTTGTAACATGGGTTTTGCCCGCTGGAGGAAAATCCGAACATACGGATTATATCAGAATCAAATAGGTACCGAAGTTTAAATATCTGTGAAGAATTTTAATGGATTCCAAGAAATGTGGTACCGAAATCCGGAGGTTGATTGCTATAGCAAAATGACGTCTTCACGCAGGAAAACAATTTATTAAGAAACAGGAAAACTTCTTTAGATACAAAGAAATAATGCTGAACTGCTACTTAATAACAATCGTCCAATATAGCATTAAATGCTGGGCAATTTAATTACAAAAGCGATTTGAAGCAAGAGAAATACAGTGCTGATTTTGACCTTCGATGTCAGATGCAAGACAAAACAAGGAAGTCGATTTTGATTGGCCGAACGAGCGTGAAAACGTTAGATAGAGAAAGGGTTTTTGCTGAGTTCGTTCTTAAACGTCACGCAATGTAGACGTGATCTCTTTCGTGACTTAAACGGCTACCCAGTTGGGGAGAGCGACCCCACCGGATAGATATTATATACGTCGGCGTGATTAATAAATAGTCAAGTTAAAATTCTCTGTGTTGAAGTTCTTTTATCTCTGGACTCAAAACAACTAGCGATCACCGGCGGAGAGAGAAGAATGCAACTTCATTATCGAACTGTCACTGATGACCAAGACCACGCCAACCATGGGGCTATACAATACATGTACACATCAAGGAATATTTACGGAAAATATCAGGAAAAAAGGACACTTATAGTTAGAATGAAACAGATGAAAATTCTGGGTCGCATAATAAGGAAAGAAGGCTTGGAAAATTTGACATTCACAAGGGATAGATTAAAACTTCGGGTAACCTAAATAACAAGTATAAAGGATAATTAAAAACAGATATTGCTCCGAGCTACCAATGATATGATGTTGTGGAGAACCATGATTGCCATTTTCCTGAAAATATAAAGAGAAGCATACATGATATTGGCCCATCGGGTTCCTTGACCTGGTGTAATGGTTAGAAAGCTTGTCTCGCTAGAACAATTACGATTTAATAGTGAGTTCGATCCTCACTGGTTGCCCCTTATATCGGCCTTGTGCCATATCTAAGCGACGCTTGGAGAATCACTATATGATATCGGCAGAATAGATCCTGGCTGTAACACTTCGTTATACTTCATCCTTTTGAAAAGTCATGTGCATTTTTCTCCAGTAACGATTTAAATAGCAGGGCAGACTGGAATCTCTTGACTTTGGTGGATGATAATCCGCGGAGAAGTAATTTTAATCACGCAAAAATTAAAAGGCAGACTGAACTGCTTAGCTTTCTAAAAGTAACCAATCTCAAAATAAGAGACAATTATTAAAAGCCGGCCTGAAATCCAAATTAAGGTAAACTAGACGAACCAACCCGGATACATCTGCAGTAGATGTGGTGGCCATACGACTCTCATCGCTTACACAGATGTGTAATAATGATCTTGATAACAGGGTGAACAAATAATTTCATTTGTGATATAATTAAGGACTGTAAATTCATCTAATACTTTGACTGTAGTAAACAATTGATTTCATTAATGCAGAATAATGTCCTATCATAACGAAGCCAATTATGTTGAAATATGATTTTTTGAAGTAAAATAAATGTCTTTTTAATACTTCCAGAACAAATTTGTTGATACACGCTCACACACATGCACAAAGAGACTCTCACGCACGTACGTATATATATATATATATATATATATATATATATATATATATATATATATATATATATATATATGGATTTAGGTAGCAATCCTTCTTTCCTACACATTTCATTGAATACGACAGACAATTTGATTTTATTTAGTTTTTATACACTTTCTCCTGCGATCTAATATTTTTTTCTTTTCATATAATACATTATATAAAAACTGTCGGAATGTTCTTTTTATCCGAGGGGATTCGGCTAGATATATATATATATATATATATATATATATATATATATATATATATATATATATATATATATATATATATATATATATATGTATACATAGCCGAAACCGCTCAGATGAAAATAAAATTCGTACAGTTTTTATATTATTTATCATCTGAAAAGAAAAAAAATTATTAGATCGCATGAGAAATTGTATAAAAATAAATAAAAGCACCTTGTCTATCGTATTCAATGAAATATATATATATATATATATATATATATATATATATATGAAGAAATATAGTCTTAAAGTGTGCTATATTTATGGGATAAAGTGCTCAATATCGGAGATAGAACGTGTGTAAATATAAAAGTGAACATAGAAGTCAACACTTAGAGGCGACACACTGTTTCATGCTAGATGCAATCGTGGCCTAACGATTGCATCTAGCATGAAACAGACTGTCGCCTCTAAGTGTTGACTTCTATGTTCACTTTTATATATATATATATATATATATATATATATACTTATATATATGTATATATATATATATATGTGTTTGTGTGTGTGTGTGTGTGTGTGTGTATGTAAAGGCATGTTTCGTTGTAAAGTTTAGACATGGTCTGTCTACTTATTTTTGATAATTTCCTTTCACACTCGAGGATAAGTTTTTTGACATTATCATTATCTATATCGTCATCAGGGTATTGTTTATTATAAGATAGATATTATAGTATTCATTATTGTCAGGGACAAATTATTGTGTTATTTGAAAATTAAATTTCTTATACATGGAGTGAGAAACGCTGCGTCAGTATGTGACCGCTAAAACCGTTCTGAAAGTTCAATTTCTTACAAATGGAGTGAGGAACGCCACGTCGCTGCGTAACCACTGAAACAGCTTTCCCCAGCGTTATCAATTTTCTTTTGTAATATGTATATTTTTTTAAATTGTAGAGAGACTTCGTGGGCGTCCTGTGCATTTTAATTATGTTAAAGAATTATTCTAATTGCTAAAGAAAATTAAGACTTACTATTCTGAAAATCAGGAGGAAAATCAAACCGAGCGAAAACGTAAATACATGAAAATATAAGAATTAAAAAGCAATTTTCTAATTACCTTGCCAAATTATTATAATTATGTAAAGTATATAAACACAGCAATTCAAATTCAGTTTTCTAAAATGATTCTAAGATGAGAAACGAACAAATAGGCAGCAACATTGATAAGGATCCTTAAAAACATCTTCTTGAAAGAACTTCTTTATAAACAATATTTTCTGTTTTTCCTGATGAAATGATTTTTTTTCTTTTTTTTTTCTTCCATCTCTTGAAGATGTTACATAAAGTAGTCCGTGGGAAAAGCATGATTCCTCAAGGTGTGTGCCAGCAACTGAGAAGAATCTGTCCTTGGGATTTATTTATGGACATTACAAAGCCTCATTTCACTGGAAAATGCAATCTCGTGAAAGGAATTGTTACATCAGTTGGAACTGAAGGTATTCTTGAGATGAAAACTTATCCTTCACCACATCCTAACAGAATCATTACTTCAATAAGGTGGGGCATATTTTTCTAAACTCCAAGTTTGATACCACTACAGAATCTTAGTGGATCTAGATTTCTTAATAACATTTTTTTCGAGATCTAATTTGTGAGGTGCTAGTCCAAATGCATCTAATGAGTTCACAACCTAAAAATGGATAATTCACTGCATCGGATCTACAAATTTATCAATGGGCTTATAAGAGTGGCACTCTTTGGGGACGATTTTCAAAATTTATTGAGTTCACAGTAATACTTTTGGAGCCACAATTGCTTCATCACTTAACTACTTTTGATTCTGATAATTTTCATTGTTGTTTGGGGAGATTTTGGTCAGTAATTATTTACCAGACTACACCAGGGTGCTCATTGGTGACAGTTGTCAGCAACCCTCATTGATTACTGAAGCTCTTCTGTGTCCAAGGAATATTTTGGAAACTCTTAAGATATTCCACCATTAGATAGAACAGCGCTCATATTTGTATTCGTTTTTTTGGTTTTGACATATCAATACTCGAATCCCATAAACTTTTCTTCCTTTTGATATACGTGAAAGGATTTGCCTGAAATCTCCTGATAAAACTACAATGACTTCTTTAATTAGAGACTAGCCGTTTCTTGTATATCTTAACGTTCAATCAATAGCCCCCAGAGTATTCTTATGCATAAATGTGAACTCATCAAAAACAATCAAGTGATATTGTCTTATAGATTCCCAGAAGTAGTGTTAATATTGCAAACTGTGACTTCATTCGTAAAAAAGTCAAGTGGATATTTGAATAAAGTATGAGCAGTTCCACAGACTTGTAATGATTTTCCAAGCGTAGCTCAGATGTGGCGCAAGGCCGAAAGTATGGGTCAACCAGTGAGGATCGAACTCGCTACTCAGTTGTAATTGTAGCGAGACAAGCTTGCTATCTATTACAACGCTTCGTGTAGCTCTCCACCCACTTCTTGTAAAATGTCGAAGCAATATCAGATGATGTTTCATCAAGGGCAATTCTGCATTCTTTTATGATTGTGGCTAGTATCGAAACTTTTTTTATTTAAATTTTCTCAGTTCACCTGGAGCATCTAGAAAAAAATACCTCCTTTCTGGTACCTTATTGTTTCACGGGTGCTATAATATTTCACTTTTTGGCCATTTTTATATTATTCGGACTATTCTCCTCATCTTTGTCGCTATATTTATTATAACGTTTCGGCCGTTGTATGTTCCGGCATTCTTCAGGTGGTTGGGATGTCGAACTGAACCGTTTATGTCGCTCACTGGGATAGACTGTTCGAGTTCCACGTGCCATATTTAATGGATGTCAGTTATCAGTTATCTCCTGTTAACTCCCCTCTGAAAGTTATCCACTGCCTTAACCGGGTATTGAATTCACTGTTTGGGTCCTGTCACTGGATCTAAATATCGCCTTTATCCACTGGGCCATGTGTCCTTGAGGACAGATCCAGTGGCAGGAACCAAACGTTGTAATAAATATGGCGATAAAGTTGAGTTATGTCCTTCGCACTTGTGAGATTCTTCTTAATAAAGGATTTCCATCGATAATAACTTCTTGTGTGGTCTTTGCTCGGAGTTAAATTGTTTCAATGTTTTAGATATTCAGTAAATTTCCTCTGGTCATGACTTTCAAATAGAATGGAATTTGTCTATATTTCTAAGATGAGGTATTATGTATATTATTTACATTATTCGGACTATTATCCTCATCTTTGACGCCATATTTATTACAACGTTTCGGGTATTGAACTCACAGTCTTTGGGTGACAGGACCCAAAGATTGTGAGTTCAATACCCTGTTAAGGCAGTGGAGAACTTCCTGAGGAAAATTAACAGGAGATAACTGATAACTGACATCCATTATAACATGGCACGTGGAACTAGAACAGTCTACCCCAGTGAGCGAAATAAAGGGTTCAGTTCGACATTCCAACCACCTGAAGAAGGCCGGAGCGTACAACGGCCGAAACGTTGTAATAAATATGGCGACAAAGATGAGGACAATAGTGCGAATAATATAAATAATGTACATAATACCTCATCTCATAAATGTAGACAGACACTTGTTGGCCATCACTGAGCATTCCATTTTGATTTTGAACATCTACCTATCTTGGATTATATGGGATTTTCTCAGATATTCTGTTGTTAATCGGTTTACTGCACCTCTGAAAGCCTGAGGAATGTTTATTTTGTTAACTCCTTATGGCCAAGATTCGATTTTTAACATAGATCAATGCAGAATTATAAAATAAATTAATAACAATATCATTATATATCAGATGTGCCCGATCAAAAGATCATCCTTGAATGTATTCCAGAGATCTTGAGGGTTGCTGACTTCACTGGTTTTTAATAAGGATAGCAAAAAGAGATCTAATACTTTTTGCAGGACATTGAAGAATCTGACTATCCTCAAGCATGCTGTTGATTTGGATGCACTGTCTTTACACGACAAGCTGTGATTTCAAATCTAATATCTGAATTGCATTCAACTAGAGATCGTCTTTCTCTTCTGGTACAAATCTTACTTGATTTATTCCACGTGTAATATGATGTGACTTTATTGTAATATAATGTAGTGACAGTTTGAAGAAAGCTGCCAAAAGCTGTTTCTCTTGGATTCTTTTCCGGTGTTGTGCTAATTTAGATGTAAAATAAAGACTTTGTCCATTTTCTAGATTTACTGTTAATAGTCTAACCGCTAGATACTTTCATAAAATGGAAAAGTAATATCTTTCTGATGTCAACAAGCACTCGTTGGCATCTTTGTGATGCCAATGAGTACTCTTTGTTACTTTTCTTAATGCCCGTTGTAGTAGAGACTTTGTAATCGCAATTACAACTATAGTAACGCCGTTGAACAATACTGGTGTCAAACGCCTTCGAATAACACTCACACTTATAGTACTTGCTCAATAATACTCATTCGAATAGTAATCAGTATAGGGAATATTGTAGAGAAGAGAATAGCCATCCTGTATAGTAATAGAGGATAGACTAGAAACAGCGATCACTTAGACGCCACGCCAATTCCCATATATACAATTCTTCTATCAGAAGTGCAACATTCAACGTTGATATGATGATAAAATATTTTCAGAAAGAAAAAACAGTAAGGGACAATAAATTTATTATGAACTTCATAGTGGTTACCATTCATTGCTTGAAACCCACCATCTACAGGTTTTCTTTTTCTGTATTTTTCCACCTTCACCAGTCTGTGTCTATTTCAAGAAGCATCTGCGATATCCCTTGGTATATATGTTGTCTTTGATACAGGGAGAATTTCTATTCATTTCAACACATGGATCATGGACAATGCATACATTCATTTCATACAGTGATCTGTATTCTGCTGAAACTCGTAGCAGAAAGGATGTTATTAATTCCAATGGATTGAACTTTCTCCATCAACCAAATTAAAATGTAAGCACGAGGTAGCCCATTTTTTAGATAGTCTATAATGTACATATTTCATCTAACTGCACCAAATACTACATCTTTTGTTAGTAAGTCCATCATTTTGATTAATTTCACCCTAAAGACCTTGGCTATAAGTTCATGTTAGGAACATGCGAAGTTTGAATTTCTTTACAATTTGGATTTCGAATGACGATTATGAATAAAACTGGGTGGCCATATTGTGTAACATAAGTCATTGCATCTTGTGTTCCTTCATGCATTTATAATGGCCCAAATTCGGTCTAATTCGGTTCCAGTATCATCATTATCCGTTTTATTCTTCAAATCTGAGTTCTTTTTGGCTCCTCCTATGATATCATAATCTCTCTGATTCAATTTGGGAAAACATGTCAACTGCATATTGGTGGAACTATTGTTGTCATCTGTGTAGATGATTGGATGTATTCGGATGAATCATGAAATGCTAGACAGAGAAATCCATTGCAAAGACAGTCTTGTCTTCCCCAGCATCTGATCCAGCCTTGGAGATGATTAGATGATATCCATCCTCTCCATTCACATGGATATTGTAAGGAATCATACGAGCGATAGGGTTAATTTATTCTTTATATCTGATTGTTTTCCCTATAAACGATAATGTCATGATGACATCCATTCACTTCACCTCTCATTATTATAGCAACTTCGTTACACTCAGGTGCATTATGGACGAGGAAGTTCTCTAGGTGGCATTTTCTGAATCTCTCAGGAGTCGGATCTGCCTCGAGGGTATATTTCAAACTTCTCACAACTATTTTCTGGTAGCATTTCTTCTAGATTTAAGATATTATCAATGTCTTTGTCCTTGTTTACTTAACCTCTTTTCTCAGCTTGCTGCCTCATGTTACTAACAAAATATATATGCAAACAGAGAAGTTTTTTATTAGGCGGTGATTTAAGTTCTCCAATTCTGTGATGCACTTTGAAAGTAGGCATATATTGTCACACATGAATGGTTTTAGAACCGACGAAAATCATCCAGAATGCATTGTTGTAGTTCCAGATATTTTTCTAAAGTTCCTACGATGCCCATTCCTATTAACGTTCTTCAGCAAATTGGATGAATCGAGATAATGTACCAATCTGACCTTGCCACTGCAACAACAGTATGTTCTAAACTCCACTTTTCAGCATCACAAAGAGAATAAGGTTTGTCCATGGAATCAATTTGAATTAAGGGTTCAGAAGTCATATGAAGGGGCATAATTAAATGCAGCTGGATTCCAGTGCATCCTTCTTCGTGCCTGTTATTCAACAGATTCATTTCGCCTTTGTTGTTCAGTTTTTATTTTTTGATTTTGAACTTTTAGCGATCATTTCCCTTCATATTCTTCCTCTCCTAACTGATCAAATCTGACGTCGTCCTTGAAGATTCTGTGATCTATTTTCTTCTGATTCTTCATCTCTGTGCTGTTCATGTCTATCCCTATCTCGTTGAAATCTCTGCAGTCTTTGCTCCCCAGACACTTGTTGTCACAATTGATCAGATCTGACTCTCTATCCTTGCACCCTCTGAGTTATTTCCCTTCTGATTTTGGCTGCTTCCGTTGTTCATTTTGGGTACACTGTTCTTCGAGTCGTCAGAAACTTTTCTTCTCAGTTTCCGCTTGTCTCTGGCGCTGTATTGCAAGAGAATTAAGCAATTTCCCCCCCGAAAGATGATTTCTTCTTAGGAGGCATTTTTCTTGTATAAAATTGTCCAAATATGTGATGAATTTAGGTGAATCTTTTTTGTTATCTTTCTTTCTATACGTATCACCATTCTTGGTATATCTTCTGTCATTATAATCTGGGACATTTAATAACAAATATGATGAAAATAAAAATAAAAAAACTAAAGGAAATCGTCTAGGTTTCATACCCAAAGAACTTGAAAACGTTAATAATAATAATAATGATAATAATAATAATAATAAAAAATTCCCAGCTTGCCTTGTTCGTGGGCATGTGTAGTCGCACAAACGTAAAAAAATTTAGTTCGATATAGTCCTAAAGAACGAAACAAATTACGCGAAAATTTTTCTCCTTTGTCATACATCTTACTCCTATAATTGTTCTTGATATATAAAAAATTATATATCCTTACCCCTTATATATATATATATATATATATATATATATATATATATATATATATATATATATATATATATATATATAATTTATTTTAGGATATTACATCGCAAAAATGTCAAAATCGCTACACAGTTGCAACCGGGTTTCAATGCGTATGAATGCATCTCATCAGTCGATTGAAAATTACTGGCGAGTGAACGATTTATTTAGACTTACTAGCAAATTACAGCCTCTTTTTACGAAAATAAAAATAAAAAAGGTGGTCATAATGTTTGTGGGCTTTACTCAGATCAACCAATCGAATATGACCTACGTTAAATTTAAACTAAGCTAAGAAACAAAAATATTATTTTTCATAAATGGTTCATGAACCGTAGATTTGAAATCAATTCTTCTTAACATGTATATATATATATATATATATATATATATATATATATATGTATATATATATATATATGTATATATGTATATATATATATATATATGTATATATATATATATATGTATATATGTATATATATATATATATATGTATATATATATATATATGTATATATGTATATATATATATATATGTATATATATATGTATATATGTATATATATATATATATGTATATATGTGTGTGTGTGTGTGTGTGTATAGATAGATAGATAGATAGATAGATAGATGAGGACAGTCTTGAGATATATATATATATATATATATATATATATATATAAATATAGATAGATAGATAGATAGATAGATAGATAGATAGATAGATAGATGAGGACAGTCTTGAGATATATAGATAGATAGATATGAGATAGATAGATAGATAGATAGATAGATGATGACAGTCTTGAGATAGATAGATAGATAGATGATGACAGTCTTGAGATAGATAGATAGATAGATAGATAGATAGATAGATAGATAGATAGATAGATAGATGAGGACAGTCTTGAGATAGATAGATAGATAGATAGATAGATAGATAGATGAGGACAGTCTTGAGATAGATAGATAGATAGATAGATAGATAGATAGATAGATAGATAGATAGATAGATAGATAGATAGATGAGGACAGTCTTGTGATAGATAGATAGATAGATAGATAGATAGATAGACGAGGACAGTCTTGAGATAGATAGATAGATAGATAGATAGATAGACGAGGACAGTCTTGAGATAGATAGATAGATAGATAGATAGATAGATAGATGAGGACAGTCTTGAGATAGATAGATAGATAGATAGATAGGTAGATAGATGAGGACAGTCATGAGATAGATAGATAGATAGATAGATGAGAAAAAATATAGTCTTGAGGTATCGAATATTCATTCGTATAAATGTTCGATGTCAGGGATAGAGCGTCTGTAAATATGAATGTGTTCACGGAAGCCATGAAGCTGTGGCCCCTTCGCCATACATCATTATTTTTGGCATGAATTTAAACAAATGCATCTCTTTCTCCTTTTTCACGTTTAACGTAAAAACAGTGCAACTTTGAAATCTACGCACGAATCCTATAGAAATTGCAATATCGACATTTTGAATTTGTAATTACGTCATAAGTATCAGTCACGATTGAAACTGGATCATGTATTCAAACGTCATTGATTTTATAGCATATGTTCCAATCCAATCTCTCTCTCACTTTCTCACTCTGTATATATATATATATATATATATATATATATATATATATATATATATATATATATAAAATAAAAGTATTTGAAAATAAAAAAAAACAAACAAACCAACACTTAATAATATTAAGTTTGAACATGGACATAATATCTTGACCGTGTTTTGAAACAAAAAAATGACATATTTTATCAAACATACATATAACAAACTATTTCTAATTCTAACAGTTAAAATATAATCCTTGAAAATGGCTAAATGTATAGCCGAAGGCGATCGGATAAAAAGAACATTCGGACAGTTTTTATATAATTTATCATCAGAAAGCACGGGATGGCCGTTTCTATACTGATCTAACGAAAACGGTCCGGGTTCGATGCTCGGTATTCTTGTTAGCGGATGCGCACTGCTGATGAGTCCCAAATAGGACGGAACTGCCATCCAGAATTCTTCTAGACTCGATAAATTACTAAACTAAACTAACGATTGCACTAGCATGAAACAGACTGTCGCCTCTAAGTGCTGACTTCCATGTCCACTTTTATATTTACACACGCTCTATCTCTGATATTGAGCACTTTACCCCATAAATATAGCAGATTTTAAGACTATATTTCTGCATATATATATATATATATATATATATATATATATATATATATTTAAATAAAAACAGATTACTTTAAGGTTCCATATAATAAATTATTTCACCACAGCCCTTTTAAAGGACAGTGGATCATCAGATTTATTTCCAAATGTTGAAATGAAAAAATGAAAATAAATTTACACATTTATGACGGGCAATAATAAGGAAATTCACGAAGTGGGGGCAGTGTAGATTTCCTCATTATTACCCGTCATAAATGTGTAAATTTATTTTCATTTCAACATTTGGAAATAAATCTGATGATCCGTGATTCCTTTAAAAGGGCTGTGGGGAAATAATTTATTATATGGAACCTTAAAGCAATCTGTTTTTATTTAAATTATTAGCTCTGATTTACATTGAGCTCTCTGGATTCTATCCTCATTGTGTCTTCCCATACGGATTACCTAGTTTTTCGTAAACTATATATATATATATATATATATATATATATATATATATATATATATATATATATATATATATATATATATATATAGCATAATGAGAGGCCACGTATACTTTCTTGATATGTATATAATATCTGGATAAAATAAATGATACAAAATTGGGTGTTTTTTATGAAAGTATTTATTTCTGTGTTTTTGTATATATTTATTTATTTATTTAATATTTCAGACCACCTAGGTCTTTCCTCAGAAATCAAATGAGATACTGTGTTTGTTTAGAGCGTTTGTTTACAGCGTTTGTCGTGAAGCGTGCATGTCACGTGATGTGCAATGCGACTTTGTTTGAATTTGAGACACTATCATCAGTCTTCCGCCAAAAATTCAAACAAAGTCGCATTGCACATCACGTGACATGCACGCTTCACGACAAACGCTGTAAACAAACACACAAACACAGTATCTCATTTGATTTCTGAGGAAAGACCTTGGTGGTCTGAAATATTAAATAAATAAATAAATATATACAAAAACACGGAAATAAATACTTTCATAAAAAAACACCCCATTTTGTTTCATTTATTTTATCCAGATATTACATATATATATATATATATATATATATATATATATATATATATATATATTTAAAGACATTTATATTATGTTTAACGTTCTTTAAATAAATTGTCGGGCTATGTCCAATTCTAAAATATATATATATATATATATATATATATATATATATATATGAAGAAATGTAGTTTTAATGTGTGCTATAATTATCGGATAAAGTGCTCAATATCAGAAATAGAGCGTATGTTAATATAAATATAAAAGTGAACACTGAAGTCAAAACTCAGAGGCGACAAGCTGTTTCATGCTAGACGCAATCGTCAGGCCGCCGATTGCGTCTAGCAGGAAACAGCCTGTCGACTCTGTTTGTTGACTTCAATATATATATATATATATATATATATATATATATATATATATATATATATATATATATATATATATATTAATCTCACATTATTTAGCAGTGAAAAGAATGTGTTAATACATGTTAAAATAGAAAGACTTCTACCTGAAATACATCAACGTTACATTTCGCGAGCTTTGGAATAATGTGCAACTACTACGCAGGCATCACGCACCTCTCGAACAGACAAAACGGAATAGAAAAATTAGCAACAATGCGGATTGAAGATGGCTAAAAATTGTCCGAAAGCTGTTGTCCAACAGACTCTCGTATATTTTTACATTCCATTAATTCCCACCAAATGGAAAAATTAGAGAATATTAGAAAAAGTAAATAAAATATACACCAAATTTTCTTTGTCTGTCATATTCAACGAAACATATTTGAAAGTACGTTTGTCTACCAAATATACATAGTTTCATGCACCGCAAGGAAATTTGATTTCCTGTGTCACGCCAGAAAATTTTTCTCGCCCGGTCCATCCTTCAAATCTATAAATCAACCATTCGTCCTTGGATGGAATACTGCTGCCATATATGGTCTGGTGTCCTCGCTGTTCCTCTTAAGTTCCTCGACAAAATCCAATAACGGATATGCAATGTGGTTGCATCTCGTCTACAGTCGCTCTCTCACAGGCGTACCGGCGCCTCCATCTGACCTTTCTACAAATAATTTCACGGTAACTGCTCCGACGAGCTGCTTTCGCTAGTTCCGAGCCTGCATGAATTTAAACGTGCTACTAGGCTGGCATCTCGGTCCCACCCTTTCACCGTCGAAACAGTGAAATATAGCCGTCTCTTCTACTCCAATAGCTTCCTATCTCGCACCTTCCGTCTGTGGAATTTCCCTCCTATTACTTGTTTCCCTGACAGTTATAACCTCCAAATATTTAAATGCAATGTCAATCGACATCCATCTTCAGTTGCTTTGATCTATTCCCTGTCCGTCTCGTCATCCTTTCCACTATCACGCCTCTTTACTGTCGCTCCCATTGTAACCCCTTGCGTGCTAGCGGCATCACGCCTTGCTTGGAGCGAACTACTTACACACACACACACACACACACACACACACACATATATATATATATATATATATATATATATATATATATATATATGTGTGTGAAGGTTGATGTCAAAACTCAGAGGCTACAGGCTGTTGCATGCTAGACGCAATCATCAGGCCGCGAATGTTGGATTTTTTCACGATTATTTATATATATGAGTCAGTGGAGCATTGTGGGTAATCTATTCTGGCGGGTATTTTTTTATTTTGGTTTTATCGGAGTAGGTACGGAGATGTACGTGCCACAGGCAACAATAAACTACAAAAGAACACGAAATTGATCGCTGCATTTAAGCATTACATTAATATTTAAGATTATTTTTTGAAAGTTCAACGATAATTCTTCTGCCGCCAGTTATGGTAAAAACAATTTGGTGTACGTAGGTCCTTACTTTCCGTACAGATAATTATTTTTATTTCATGGGTGATTTTTGCTGGATTTCGCAATTAATTTCGATTATTCCCAAAATTCTCTTATTGTACGGAAAAAAATCGTAAGAAATTGCGTAAAACAATCGCAGTAATGAAAGATTGTGAAACAAAAAATATATATTGTCATCGACAGACAGATTGTTTTGCTGCATCACAGCTCATCAGTGTTGGTAGACATCTGATTGCCTCAAGCTGGGATCGAAACCCGACTGAATTGTAGATTTTACCCCTGAGATATCAGCACCCGGTAGAGAGGAAGGCGAATTTATTCCGTATTTGACCACTGACCAGAGATCTCCGTTCATAGAAGAGGTTTGCATTATTTACAATAGTAGTCTCTGTTTACAAATTCGCGCTTTCTTTCCAGAGTGCTCGACCGAAATTAATTTTGCGTCTATATATACATAGACAAAAAATCTATCCCACAGAATTGAAATATGGCTTTGAAACTGACGTAACGCATTCTTTTAAAGAACGCTTTTATTGTTTTTAGTAATAAATTGAGCTGTTTGTTTTTAGTTTTAAAGGGACCCGTTTGTTTGTTTGTTTTTTAAAAGGGACCTATTTGTTTTTAGTAATACATTTATTTTAGTCGTGGCTCCGTATATACCAACCGTATCTGTTTTTTTTCAGTTTCGTCGTTTTGAATAATGGCCTTCCGACGAATCTTTGTGAAGAAGATTTGAGCGAAAAGCGTCCCTTTAAAAGAATTCGCTCCGTCATTTCCAAATCCATATATATATATATATATATATATATATATATATATATATATATATATATAAAATTTCCTGAGAACTTTTTATAGCATTTATAGACAGTTGTCAGGCAGGAAATTACATAAATGTGTTTCGACTTGGAGATATTGACCACATTTTGGCGCAAGAATCAATCTTATTTATCGCTGGCGTTCAGGTTGAAGTAGAAGTCTGTGATTAAAGTAAGTTTCTGATTTGAGTTATATGCTCCGTTAGGTTTGTAGTCATCTGTGAAAATAGGTTCTCTCCCTTTATCGTCTGTAAGTAGGAAGATAACGGCATCGCCATTCGGTTACAAAGTCTTATGACAGAACAACTCTGTTTTTTTTTGTCGGTGGTGGCGGAGGCTTTTAAAAACGTCGGAGCATTTAGAATGATATATTATATATAAGTACGAACATCGCCAAAAGCAGTTTGCCATGTAATAAAGTTTACCGAACCGGCTGTCTCGATCTATAGGTAATGAGTTCAATTTCAATGGGTGCCTAATAGCTTGGCCTGGAATTATGAAACAAATATCAGACGTGGGCTAACATTTACAGCACTAATTCTCAGGCGTTTAAGTTTGCCGGTAAATATTGTCACATTCGACAAGCCATTGAAGAAATTGCGAAAAAAAAAAACACCAGCCAGGGGCTTCACACTAAATATGCTTTATTAATAGTTGAATAGAAACATTGAAATAAAGTAAGTTCATATTTGCGTACAGATATTTTTTTAAATATATGATTTGATATCCTAACTGTTGAGTCTTGACTCAATGTTGAATCTCGCCTATTGCATGGAATAATAATGCAACACAAAATGTACTTAGAACAAGAATGTATTATAACAAGAAAGTGTACACAATAAGTACATATAGTATTTCTGTATATTTCTGGGAAGACGTTCCTGGAGAATGTGTTGACTAGTCGCAGTCGATCAGAGTCTCTAGTTGGATCTCGTGATTCCTTTCCTCCGTCTAACGGTACCAACCACTATTTATATAGTTGGTAGTCACCTATGCAGATTAGGTGGATCCTACCACAACACCCCCCTCCCAAGCCTTGGAATCCTTTTGGATTTCAAACTGGCTTCTATATGGGATGATGATTATGGTTATTTCTTTGTAGATCCCCTTTGCATAGTTCATATGTATATCTGTTGTTTTTTTTTCAATATCTTTTTCGTTTTGGATTCACGTCCAATGGGTCCGTGAACTTTCGTTTCCTACCGGATCTTCTCGGTTCATGAGCACTCTGCGGAGGTTCTACTTGAAAAGAATCATACATTACATCAATGTGATCTTCCTCCTCATCCGGTATACTCTCTTCGTGCTCTAGCACGTAGCATTTTTTGAGTTGGTTCTGGTGCCTTTTATGAGTATTCTTCGGCCCTTTTATTATGTAAATCAGGTCACCGATTCTCTTATCCACTATGCCTCGCTCCCAGAACTCAATGTTGTTTCTATAGTACTTGAAAAAGACCTTCTCTCCGGGGGTGTATCTTTTTCTAGCTGTATACATAGTGTTCTTTATTCTATTTCTTCCTGGCAAAAGCTTGTCAAACACTGACTTAACTTTCCTAGCGAACATTAGTTCAGCTGGTGCCATGTTTGATGGTGTTCTCTGGTTAGGCGTGATTCTGTATACTTGTAGGAATTGCTGAAGCGCCTTTTCCGTTGGAACTCCTGAGGCTTTCTTCAGAGCGCGCTTTAACGTATCTACAAATCTTTCTGCGAGTCCATTGGATCTCGGATGATACGGCGGCGTCGTTATGTGGTTAATTTGATATAACTCACAAAATTCCTTAAATTCGTCAGAAGTGAATTGTGTACCATTGTCACTCACAATACACTCTGGCACACCGAACCGTGCAAATAGTTCATGCAAAAAAGTTGTTGTGGTATTGGACGTAGGCTTTTTGCAGCGTAGTACTTCCGGCCATTTTGTAAAGCTATCTACCACTATTAAGTAGTAATAATCTTCTACTGGACCAGCGAAATCAATGTGTAATCTGTCCCACGGATGATCCGTCTTTGGCCATGGTTTGTGTACTATAGGTGGTGCCTTAGCTGCTAACGCACACCCTTTACATCGATGAACCATGTTTTCGATATCCACATCCATTCCTTTCCAATATACAAAGCTTCGCATTAAGCTTTTTGTTCTATTAATCCCCGGGTGACCCATATGAAAGTCCCGTAGGATTCTTTTCTGCAACTTTTTTGGTACTACTACTCTCTCAACACTTGCGAAAGGCACGTTACGTTTCTTTTTAAATATAGGCATAGTATTTTCTTTTAATTCAAATTTAGCTTCAAATTTGTTACATCTTCCAAGACCAGGTGTAAAGGTTTTCGGAAACTTTTTCTTTAATTCATCTTTAATGTCCTGTCTTGTTTGCGTATTACTTTCTACTTTTCTGCAGAATGAGTTTAACGGTTTATCCCACAATTCGAATGTTTCAATAAAATCTGTACCCAACAAGTTTTCTCCATTTCTCAGAATGAAAACTTTTATTTTTTTAACGATCCCATTCAATTTCATTGGAAGTACAACCTCGCCTTCGAAGTTAATTTGCTTTCCAGTTACCGTTCGAGCGAGTTTCGTTGACTTCATTATTGTAGGCCTTTTTAATATTTTCCATGTTTTATCGTTCATTATTGTTAAATCTGACCCCGAATCGAGTTGAAATTTGATATTCTTTTTGAATATTTCAGTCGTCACATATTTCCTCAAATCTCTATCTGATTTGATATTCGAATTTGTTTGTCTAATTCGGCTCTTGAATTTTTTCGTTTTACAACACGATCCTTTGTGACCATTCTTTTGGCACACGAAACATTTCTTATTTCTATATGGGCAATTTGTCTCCCAATGTCTTTCGTTACAACGTCTGCAATTATATGGTGGGACCTTTTTATTTTCGTTTTCTTGTCTATTATTAGAATACGCTCAATTTTTTCTCCAATTTTTCTCTAATGGGTACTTTGACTGCTTTTTTATTTTTTTAATATAAGCACTGCCAGCTTCTTCGATTTTTTGCGACTCTTTTTTTAAACTTACGGCCCGTTGACACTCCTCTGCTAACTTTTGCAGGGTAAGGCCTTGTTCAGATTCGAGTTTAGACAAAACTCTACGTCTTATTTCGGCACTCTTACTGGATACCAGTCCTTGAGCAAAAATTAAACACTTGAATTCTTCAACCGTAATCTCTGCCAATCTGAAATTGTGACAATGTCTATTCACTATAGATGCATATGTTAAGTAATCCTGATCGTCGGATTTAGAGACATTCATGCATAACCATCACTTATGCCAAAGCGACATATTTGCTCCAAACAGCTCTTTTAGCAATTTCACTGTTTCCGAGAATTCCAATTCAGTTGTTTTTCTCGGTAGAATAAAATCTACAAATTTGCTATGTTCTGCTGTACCTAGCTTTCTTAGTAATAGACTGACTTTTCTTGAATTCGACCAGTTTTCACAGTCTGTGTAGAAAATATCTTCATATCGTTTAAAGTACGCTTCAAACGTTTTTTCTTCGTCTGGCACATAGTTGAAAGTTTCCAGCGAATTAAATATGGTGTTATTAGAATATGAAGAATTTCCCTCATTTGCCTGATAGTTGTTTAATTTCTCCAGTGTTAACTTTGAATTTCCAAAAGTCTTTCCTCTAGTCGTTCTTGATATTTCTGCATCGCTATCAGTTGTTCTTGCTGTGCTATCTGTTGGGATTTGAATAATTCAGATATGACTTTGGATAGTTCATCCATCTTTAGCTGATAGTGTTCATGCAACAAGGAATATACTTTTAATTTGTGTATCCACGAATATCATATAAGCTGACCAAAAAAATCGAAACAACGTACGACTTTTCTATTTTATGTCTTGCTTTTACATTCACGCCCGTGCTAATCAACTTTGGTATTTTTTTTCGTTTTTCGCGAACAGAGAGCGTCGGACTTTTTTTTCTTCGTTTTCGACTTCTGTTCGCGTATTTCAATGACAACGTCTGATTTTCTTATCAGAGGTAATTCGTCACTATATTGTTGAACAAATAATTTTTTAAAAAAATAATTTTTTAAAGTTTGTTACCTTTCAAAGTTGACACGGTGTATTTGTGCTCCTTTTAATCCATGCATGTTTTTGTAGTCGGCCAATTTTTCTTTTTAGCGGGTGTCTCGGTGTAGATAATTTTTTAATTTAAAATTACCGTTACTCGTTTACGACACCTTTCAATTTTTCTGAGTGAACGTTCCTTTATGCTTAGTCGTCTTTTAACGAGTTTTACATATCCAGAAGTTCAGAATCCTTCGTCGTTATGTTAACGTTGGACTTTGAATTAGTTTTTTTTTTCAGCCTTGGTTCTTCAATGACTTGTCCCAATTGTTGAAAACTCTCACTATTAATTCTTTCTTCTTTCCGTATGGTTCGTTCTACTTCTTTGCCATTGTTGAAACTTGGCGTATGGTTCGTTCTACTTTGTGGCCATTGTTGAAACTTGACGTATGGTTTCGTTCTACTTCGTCGCCATTGTTGAGTCTTGACTCAATGTTGAATCTCGCCTATTGCATGGAATAATAATGCAACACAAAATGTACTTAGAACAAGAATGTATTATAACAAGAAAGTGTACACAATAAGTACATACAGTATTTCTGTATATTTCTGGGAAGACGTTCCTGGAGAATGTGTTGACTAGTCGCAGTCGATCAGAGTCTCTAGTTGGATCTCGTGATTCCTTTCCTCCGTCTTCCGGTACCAACCACTATTTATATAGTTGGTAGTCACCTATGCAGATTAGGTGGATCCTACCACAACACTAACATTGAAATGTAAACAATTATAAACAATTATTAAATGCGCCGTGGTATGTTCATTTGCCGTTAGGTGTGTCAGAGTATTTCATTTGCTGCTAGGTGTGCCATTGCTTAAAAAAGTTGTGAAACACTGTGTTACTGTAACGTCCTATCAGAAAGGAGGCCCTGGAAACTCTCGTACGTTATATATATATATATATATATATATATATATATATATATATATATTAATTTTCTCTTTTGAGTGTCTATTCAATTTCTACTTCTATAAATCGAGTTCGTTCGAATGCGCTGGTCACTGAGATTTTAAAAATGAAGCATATATTTTTGTATACTGATACAGTTTATCAAGCCGGCTGTCTGGGTCTGCAGGTAATGAATTCAATTTCTTTGGGTCCACAATAGTTATTGAATTTACGAAATAATTATCACACGTGAGCAAAACTATATATATATATATATATATATATATATATATATATATGTGTGTGTGTGTGTGTGTGTGTGTGTATATATATAAATATATATATATGTATATATATATATATATATATATATATATATATATATATATATATATATATAGGTATATATATATATATGTATATATATATGTATATAGGTATCTGTATATATATATATATATATATATATATATATATATATATATATATCAAATGGACAAAGTCCGACAATTATTTAAAGACATTTTTATGATTAACATTGTTTTTATAGATACAAATATTTACTGAGCATTTACTTGTATCTATAAAAACAATGTTAACCATAAAAATTTCTTTAAATAATTGTTGGACTTTGTCCATTTCATAATGTGTGTGACGGCATTTGTTTACATTTGATATGCCATGAAAAGTTGTGAATGTACGTGAGAGATTCGTGGAAGATTGAAGTTTATAAGCAGTAAATTCGTACTTGCCACCCGACGATCCTTAGTGGCCGAAACGGTTAAGGCACGTCAGGATATATGACGCTTCCGGAAAGGATACATGTTTGAATCCTGTCGGAGCGCGAATATTTTCTATCAAAATTTCTCGGACATTCAGGCCTGTAAATGTTATTTAATACTGTTTATTATAAACAGAGCATTTTCTTAAATACCTGTATCTATAAAAACAATGTTAAACATAAAAATGTCTTTTTTTTTAATTTATATATATATATATATATATATATATATATATATATATATATATATATATATACTAGCTAAAAATTCACCATATCCGACAGCAATTAAGCCATCTCACGCGGAGAGCTTTTAGCTTGTTCAGGAATTTGAGATCCCCTAATATTTTGCATATTCTCAGAATTGTAAGCTGTTATGGTTGCCGTTTGATCTGATTTCTATTTAGCACGGCGCCTTCTTTTCCTCACTGCAAATTTTGGCTCTCTTAATTGACAACAACAAGTACAGAAGTACCCAAAATTGATCGCTGCAATTTAGTATTGCATTAATATTTAAGCTTACCTTTTAAAAGTATTTCTTCTGCCGCCACTTAATTTAAAGAATTTAATGCACGTAGGTCCTTACTTTCCGCACAATCGATTAAATTTTATTTCATAGGTGACCTTCGCTGGATTTCGAAATTTTATCTTAATTAATGCAGCACGTAATCTGTCTAAAGTGCTCGACCGATTGGATGGCGGGGCACGATTTAGGAGAGATACGAAAATGACAAAACTGATTATCAGCTACAAGGGACAGAAAACGATAAAGAGCCATGATCGCCAACGTCCTGAATTTTATGTTTTGTTTATACATACTGTGGGGATTAATTTACCAATGCGCTTACATCTGATATTGCCCAGCATTCTTCAGTCCATTTTTTCTTTTTCTTTTTTTCTCTCTCTCTTTTTCATGTCTACTGCAACTTTCCTTTATTGGTCAACTTCACAAGAAAAATTCTTTCCTCCAGACAATTCCTTCCTGTTCAGGTAGATATTTAAAAGCCACTAATGGATACATTCATCGTAGACTGACTTCAGCAAGCTGGTCATCGAAATGCAAAGGTAGGTATTCCATTAAAACAAATAGGTCATTGAAGGCACCTCCAGTGGCCTGCAGGCAAATCTGTTCCGTCCAGTGTGCGAGATTTTTGAGCATATTCTTGACCCAGTGTGATCTTCAGTTCAATGTGCTTTTAGAAACGTGAAGAAGGCTTCCGCAACAACGTGGCTATATATATATATATATATATATATATATATATATATATATATAGAGAGAGAGAGAGAGAGAGAGAGAGAGAGAGAGAGAGAGAGAGAAATAGATAGATACAAACAAACAATCTAAGATCCTTATATAGATATAGACAGGTAGATTTAAGCAGAAAGATAATAATAATAATAATATTAATAATAATAATAATAATAATATATCTTCGTTTGCGTAAGCTTCTGCACTTTCACGTACATCCGGTGAACAGAATACAGTCAATACAATACTGGTGTGATCTTCGGTTCAATGTGATTTTAGAAACGTGAAGAAAGGCTTCCGAAACAACGTAGCTATATATATATATATATATATATATATATATATATATATATATATATATATATATATATATATATATATATATATATATATGGGTTAATTGATTTAAACAATCTAAGATACTTATATGGATAGAGATAGATTCAATAATAATAATAATAATATATTCGTATACATAAGATTATGCACTTCACGTATTTAAGTTGAACAGAATATTATCAATACGCATCATCAGTTTTTTGTTTAAATTGTTAAATTAATTGTCAAAAAACGTGTGCATTGATTGGCAATAGATACACAGACAGGCAGACAGATTGACAGATATGAAGACTAATGAAATTACAGATAATATGTTAATCAGACAAAAATGGCAACGTACATAGATAGATAGATAGATAGATAGATAGATAGATAGATAGATAGATAGATAGATAGATAGGGAAGAGACCGGGATAGATAGATAGATAGATAGATAGATAGATAGATAGATAGATAGATAGATAGATAGATAGATAGATAGGAAAATATTTACATAATAAGGAATAAACTGAGATATCTTGTGGGTGATGAATCATTTTCTACTTTGCGAACACATTTTTCACAGACGAGACGTTGCAAGCCTCTCACTGGCTTATCGCTATCTCCATGGAAAGTGTTCAGATTCACTATACTCCTTCGTTCCACCTGTTCTAACCCTCAGGCTTGACCCACCATGCTACGCACATTGTATCGAACTACCCACATTCCTTCCCTATTCCATTGGACAAATGTAAGTTCCGCTCGAGTAGCTTCTTCCCACGAAGTTTTGTAGAACCTATTCCCAAGAGGAAGCTTCCCCGATCATTGTAATCTTCCAGTAAATACCTGACACCTAATATTATCCTCTACCATTACAAGAGCCAGATAAGGAGTACTGCTGCCACATATAGGCAGGAGTTGCCCAGTTTTCATTTTCCATTCTCGAGAGAATCCAAAACATCATCTCATACTTGTCAGTGACGAATTATTTTCCACCATATAACCACTCTCTGACAGACGAGACATTGCAAGCCTCCTACTGCCTAATCGCTATGTCTATGGAGAGTATCGCTATGTCCAGGGAGGCTATCGCTATGTCCAGGGAGAGTATCGGTATGTCCAGGGAGAGTATCGGTATGTCAAGGGAGAGTATCGCTATGTCCATGGAGATTATCACTATGTCCAGGGAAGGTATCGCTATGTCAAGGGAGAGTATCACTATGTCCATGGAGAGTATCGTTATGTCCATGGAGATTATCGCTATGTCAAGGGAGAGTATCGCTATGTCCATGGAGAGTATCGTTATGTCCATGGAGATTATCGCTATGTCAAGGGAGAGTATCGCTATGTCCAGGGAGGACATCGCTATGTCAATGGAGAGTATAGCTATGTCCATAGAGATTATCGCTATGTCAAGGGAGAGTATCGCTATGTTCATGGAGGGTATCGCTATGTCCAGGGAGGGTATCGATATGTCCAGGGAGGGTATCACTGTCCCAGGCGGGTATCGCTATGTCCAGGGAGAGTATCGCTATATCCACGAAGAGTATCGCTATGTCCATGGAGAGTATCGCTATGTCCATGGAGTGTATTCAGATGAATTACACTCCTTAGTTCTACCAGTCCTAATTGTCACATTCACGGCTAAGACCCGCCATACTACACACATTCTAGTAGCGAACCACCCACATTCCTTTCATATTTCCCTGGTGAGATATAAGTTCCATTCAGACAGCTTCTTCCCACGAACCTCTAACTTGTGGAACTGACTCCCAAGGGAATGCTTTCCAAATCACTACAATCTGCTCGAGTGGAACTTATATCTCACCAATGAAACTAATGACACTGAATAGATCTTTTGAAAGATTTTCCATTAAAATAGCAATAGAATAGATACAGGTTTACGAAGTTCTGGTCTACGAGAAAAGAGTTGTCTAGAGGAAAATAATTCATCACCCACAAGGACGCGGAGGCGATTTTGATTTGAGTTGATTGATTCGTTTTCTACGGCTTATTAACAATTTGTAAATTATTCAAAGCCAGAAAACATTTTAAGATTTTAAGAATTTTTTTTTTTGTAGAAAATAATGATTTAATGATACAGGTTTTACTAATTAACCCATAGCTGGGGAACAAGAGGTGGATTCGTAACTTTCCCAAAAATATTTTAATATAACGATCTCAATTGGGGATTGAAACCCGGCCATCCGAATTCCAATTTCAGGTCATTATCCAAAACATCACTCGCACATCTATGGTGACAGAACTTTACATTCGCAAGCGGTCACCAATCTTGGTACTGATCAGATTCGACGTTGCTTAAAATCACCAGGGCATTTCGACGTGCTGTATTGTTTAGCAAGCTTTTTCTCGCTAGAAGAGTGACAACTGAGAAGTGAGAATGATCATCACAGGGTGCCCGATACATTTGGCCTTCTGTCACATCTAAACAAGAGAAAATCATCGGGGAATTTTGATGTGGCGTAATGATTGGCTGGTCTGGCTAGAACGTGGTGGAACACTGAGCAAACTTATATGGCTAGGACAATTACGACTGAGTAATGAGTTCGCGCTGCACTGGCTGGCAGATATGTTCGGCCTTGTACCATATCTAAGCGACGCTTAGAACTCCATCTAACCGATCCAGTCGTCTGGACTTTCATTAATCCGAAAAGTATTTGATCAAAATGTTGTATGCAAATTTATTATTTTTCGCCTGCTAATACACTTTAAAAGTACAATTCCTGTCGTTCAAATTTCTTTTAATCCTTGAAAATTGAAAAAAAAAATGATAAAATTTAATTAAATTTTTAATTCTTTGTTTCTATGAAACTGCGAATGTTAGTAATGATTTTTATTACAAGCGGGATAGGAAAGGTTATCATTTGTATTTCTTTTTTAACTTTAGTCCAGTGAAAGTTGATCACGAATTAAGATACCTTATCCGATTTTAACCTCTGTGTAGGGAGCTCGCATTATAAAACATGCACCTTAATTGAAAATGCCATTAGATTTAATCTGCCAAAAAAATAAAATAACGAAGAACTGGAGGAAAAGCGGACAGTTAATTATGAAAATAATATCTAAAGCTATCGAGGGTGTGTACAAGATGTTATTTATTCTTCCTTTTTTGTCAGTTATAGATTCTAAATGAATATGACAGATTTGTCTTCGAGTCAAAGTCTGGTTAACATTTATCTCACACTATCCCGTCTGGTGGACGTTAAGTTCAAGAAAAGTGTACGTTTTTAATTGAAATATTTTTTAAAAAATTATTTTCTCATCAATAAATAAGATCTCGATACCAGCCACTTTCTCACCGCTGTGATGTGGACTCTGTCATTTCTACAAATATTTACATGACAAATGTTCTAATAGGCTTTTATTCTTGAAAAATTGTACATAAACAAGGTAACCAAAAAAGTTCTATCCGTTTTTAAAGGAAAAAAACAAAACGCTTCACACTATGTGTAACTTATATTTAATCTTCGAAGTAATCGCCATCCGCATCCAGCACCTTCTGCCAACGTGTCTTCAGCTGTTCAATGCCCTTGCGGTAGAACTCGGGGTGTTTTGACGCAAAGAAGTCATTGGTGAAGGATTTCCCACGAAGATGATTATCCAGGGAGTGGAAGTGGTGGTAATCGGATGGCGCATGGTCAGGTGAATAAGGTGGATGGCACAAAGTCTCCCACCCAATTTACTGTATGGTATCCCTGACCACTAGCGCGACATGCGGCCTGGCGTTGTCATGGAAGAAAAGTACACTTTTGCGATTCACCAGTGCTGGCTCCTGGCGCAATGCCCGTTGCACACGTTTCAATTGCTGCGAGTATAGGTTTCCAGTGACCGTTTGGCCCGTTGGTAGCAGTTCATAATGAACCACTTGACGTCCTGTTCACCAGACACAAAGCATAATCTTGCGTGTGTGTATAGGCGGTCTTGCGGTGTGAGGGACAGTATCCTGAGGAGACAACCAATGTCTGGAACGCTTGGGAGTTTCGTACAGAACCCACTTTTCATCACTAGTAAGCACTCGATTGAATAAGGATGCGGTACGCTGGCGAGAAAGCAGCGATACGCAGGCAGATACTCGTCGTCCTATGGACCTCCAACAGCGTTTGCGGAACCCACTTGCTCAGTTTGTACATCTTACCTAGGCGGTGCAGGTGAAGTCTAACTGTTTCATCGGAAACGTTGAACTGTCTTGCAAGTTCACCACACGTTAGACTACTGTCCTCTTCAATGGTCAACTTCAGGACTCCGTCATTCACATCCTGTGGTCGTCCACTGCGATGCTCATTATGGAGAGACAAATCTCCCGACTTGAATTTTCGAAACCAACGCCTTGCAATACATTCATGTACAGCACTATCCCTCGCTTGATATATGCGGCGACTTGATGCAGCTGCTGATAAGCTCACTTTGAATTCTGAAAGCGAACAGCCCCGGACGAGATCTCTAGACACTTCCATCCTTCTCACAGCTGTCCGGCTTATAACTGATAGCCGGGCACGGTGCGCGTATTTTTTATAACGTCTGATGTACCTACTTCCGGCTGTCCGAATTTGAAAACAATCGCTACACGCATTTCGCATATATTTGAACTTCATTCAATGACTAATCAAAAAACGGACAGACTTTTTTGGTTACCTTGTAGAAACTAGTTAGAACTTCATAGAGACTAGAGGTATTATGGCGACTGTCGTAAGAACGGTAAGAATGCGATGTCTTGGTTTAAGGAATACTGTGATATACTTGTCTCAGTAATTGTGGCTACCTAAGTTTAAGATAAGCCCAAACTTATTCTATCCATCGTTTTGTCCTTGGGCCACATTTTTATATTTTACAAAATACATATTACTTTCTTCTATTGGGATTTTATTTAAGTTGTTTTTTATCGCCCCAGACAAATTTTACATATGACAAATAGTTAAGACTTTATAGAGACTTGAAGTATCATCGTAGGTGTAGTAAGAATGGTATGTAAGAATGTGTTCTTTTAGTGTAAGAATTACTGTGCTATGCTTAGCTAAGTTTAAGAAAAGACAGATTGAAGATACACTTATCCTATCCCTCCTCTTGTCCTTGTGCCACATTTTTATACTTTACAAAATAAATATTACTTTCCTCTATTGGGGTTTCATTTGTTTAAGTTGTTTGTATTGCCCCAGACAAAATTGTACATTTGGGAACTAGTTAAGACTTCATAGAGACTCGAGGTATTACGGTGGGTGTAGTAAGAATGGTAAGTTAAAATGTGTTGTTTTGGTGTAAGGAATACTGTGCTATGCTTGGGTCAATAATTGTGGCTAGCTCAGTTAAAGATAAGACAGATTGAATATAAGCCTTCTCCAATCACCCTTTTTGGCCTTGTGCCACAATTTTGTATTTTCAAATAAATATTATTTTCATTCATGATGCCTCGACTGAATGAATTTAATGTGCTACTAGATTGGCAAGTATGTCTCACCGTTTCACTGCTGAACTATATGCAACCGTAAGTTTTATTCTAATATTTTCTTCTCTCGCAATTCTCACCTCAGTTCCAAGTTTCGGTTTCTTGCTTCCGTGACACTTACACTCTTCAAAATGTTAAAGGCAATGCCAATCGCTATCTTCTTCCATCCTGAATCCTATTCTTTCTTTGTCTCCACACTAAAATATTTTAATTCTCTTTCATTCGTATTTACCACTTGCGTCTTAGTGGCATTGTTGCCTTTCTTTCAGTGCAATTATTTAAAAAAGTGGAAAGCTTACACACCTTGAATAGTATTTCTATAATTATTTACAGTTTTTTTTTTCTACGAACATCTACTTTATGGGATAGACTCCCAAGAGGATGTTTTCCTAAACACTATAAGCCTTACGGCTCTATCGCTGCTATATACCGTTTCTCGTAGGATCATCTTTAAGCAGCGTCGAACCAGGTAAGATCTAGATGGGTGACCACTTGGGAAAAGTAGGTGTAGTAACCTTGGTTGTCCGGTGGTGTAATGCATAACGGATCGGATCCAGTTCCAATCGGGTTTGTTGGATTCACTTACGATTCATATCCTGGGAAAGGTACGACTCCACATCATGTCTCCAAAGCTTTTATTTTAAGACTTTTATTGATTTGTTGATTTGTTGTGTTTTACGGCATATCACAACCGCAATCGGTCATTTACTGCCGACAACTTTTTTTTTTATTTTCCTCATTATTTTGTTTTGTCAAAATACTATTTCTGGTGATATTTTTTCTCAAAAAATGTATTGCTGGTAAAAAAAAAAAAAAAAAAAAAAAAAAAAATTTGCCGGTAATAGTTTCTTTTTCAAAAAAAAATCTACCGGCGGCAATAGTTTTATAGGTAGAGGTGTTGTAATTTAACGTGTGATAATTATATGCTATCTTCTTTTGCGACTATATTTTGTTTTATAATTTTGTTGCTTTTAGAAATTCTAAAAGGTCATTTAGATCAGTTTTGTTGAAGATGTCTTTCAGATTATTTTCTTTATTTAGACTGTTATTGGTAAATCATTATTATCCCCGAGAAATTCTATCAATCTAAAAATATGTTCAGGCTTTAAATAACGTGAAAAGTGTCAATAAGACGTAAAAACAATTAATCCCCCCAAATAGTGCCAACCACATTTCATCCGTTTTATAAAGTCAGCTGAGTTATCTGAGATGCAAATTTTCAGCCGCCTCAGGAAGACTATTATTTGTACTTACCTTAATTCTTTAGAACTTTAATGTTATTGGTAAGAATAACCGTTTCTATGCAGGAAATAATTGATATTCTTGGAACTTAGTTTTCTTCTACATCTATGAACCTCAGAACGTAGGCGAGCATGACTCTCTAAACTTTTCTGTCAACTTGAGCTCTTAATAAATTTTATCTTTTATTCAGTCAGTTATGCAGGATACACGCTTAGGCGATCATGTATCATTCGATACATGACTGACGAGGCAGATTTTTTTCCCCGCGGTAGGTTGCCATTTCTTTCTGCCGTAGTCCATTTGTCATCCAAGGCTATAGAACTCGATCTGTCCTGCTATTTACCCATGGCTAGTGGGGGAGAAGAAGATGATTCATACCTTTCCTAAGAGTATTAGCACGTAAGTGAATATCACTCAGTTATGTGCCATTCGTGATAAACGGTTAGGCGATCATGTATCTTTCGATACATGACTGACGAGGCAGATTTCTTCCCCGCAGTAGGTTGCCATTTCTTTCTGTGGTAGACCAGTTGCTATCCAAGGCTATAGAACTCGGTTTGTCTTCCTATTTACCCATAGCTGAGGGAGAAGAGGAGTCGTATTAGCACGTAAGTTAATATCTCTCATTTATGTGCCATGCGTGATACACACTTAAGCGATCATGTATCTTTCAATACATGACTGAAGAGGCAGATTTTTTTCCCGTAGTAGGTTGCCATTTCTTTCTGCGGTAGACCACTTGCTATCCAAGGCTATAGAACTCGGTCTGTCCTGCTATTTACCCATAGCTAGGGGGAGAAGAAGAAGATCCATACCTTTCCTAAGTGAATGCAATGGATTCGACTGGATTTTCCCACCTGTATGTAATAGATTCGACTGGAATTCGAACTCGGCTCTCCGATTCCTCAATCCGAGCCGCTATCCATTACTCTAACGTGCTTTCTTTTTATTATTTCTCCTAAACCTCCCCCCATCCATTTGCTCGCGCTCATCAAGGACTTTATACGTTGTTTTCCTATGTCCCTCTTGTCTTTAATCTGTTCTGTGAGTATCAGATTTTCCAAGTCCTCTTTCCTTATTATATGCCCTAGAAATTTCAATTATATCTTACTGATATTAAGTAAAAGTTTCCTTTTTGTTTCTATTTTCTTTAAAACCTCGTTAGAAGTGCAGCGAGTCGTGGTTCTTTATACGCGTTGTGATATGAACACGTATGGAACTCCTGAAATAAAAAAATATGGCAAATTCGGAGAATGACTCTACCAAAATAAAATCTAACAGAAAAAAAGTAACCGACATATATATATATATATATATATATATATATATATATATATATATATATATATATATTTACAAGTATATGTATTAGACAACAAAAAAGTGTTGCAGTTTTTGTGTACGTTGGTGTCTAGTGAGCCAGCCAAAATGAGCTGATTCATTTTATAGTTCACCAATAGAAGTGTTAACCAATCAGAAGGCTTTTTTTTTCCGGAATACTCACTGCCAGCCTTTGATATCGAAGACTGAAGAATTACGGAACAGATGCTGGTGGTATTGCCGATATAGTCCGATTCAGTAGAGTGTCTGACTCGTGAGTGTTAATCTTTAACGTTGTTTCATTGAACAGATTACGTACTGCGCTGGATTCTATATTCATAGACTATGGTGAACACGGTCAACAAAAGAATTTACAGAAGACAAAAACAATAACCTGTTTGTGCGCATGAACGTAAAGAGTTCGTGTTTCAAAGTATGGCCGTAAGTACGTACGTACGTGTGTGTGTGTGTGTGTGTGTGTGTGTGTGTGTGTGTGTGTGTGTGTAATGTTCATGGCGTCTTCGCACATGTTCGGCCAAACGTGTCCTGAGCATTCTCCTGTAGAACCACATTTCTTATGCCTCCTCTTCGTCTGTGAGGAGATTGTCCAGCATTCCTACTATATAGAAGGACTGATATTATATAACAGTTCAGCACTATATTATTTATTTCTAAGGAAATTGTTCTGTTTCTTAATACTTTGCTTAGCTTCTGGAATCTACATTTGGCTATCCCAATACGCCTTCGGCTTTCACTGTCGCACATTCCATCATTTGTTAAAACACACCTAGATACCTAACTTTTTTTTATACTTACCTGATTTTAGGATCTCCGATTTCTAATTTGCAAGTTGGGATTTTCATTTTGCTAACTCCTGTTGATGTGTCCGCTTTTATTCTCACTTTCTTTCCCGACTTTCTGTAGGAGTTCCTGCCGTTTCAATCTTGTGTCTGCTATCAACACTGTGTCATCTGGATATCTTCTGTTGTTAACATTTTTGGACGCCAATAATAAATTCTAGTAGGACTTCCAATTCTCTTAGAATTGCATCCCTGTATAGGTTGAATAAATCCGGTGAGAAGACACCTCCTTGTCTTGCAACTATTTCTATTTTTTTATATCTGCTGAACTCAGTTCCTATTTGCGGGCGGTTTCCTTCAAGTATAAGTTCTGAATTATTCTAATATCCTTCCTCAATATATGAAGATTACCAAACAGTTCCAGCAGTTGTTTATGAGGTGCTTAATCTATGAAACAGTTACAGGGTGATGTTTTATATATATAAATCTCTCACAAAACAGTTTTTTTTTCACAAATCAATTATTTATTTCTCATTCTAATAATGATGTGATTTTCCTTTCATGCCTTTCTTTAAAATAATTTTTACTGTATATAATGACCGAGAGCCACTCGAGGTAGAAGTTACAGATGAGAGGTAAGGAGTACTGTTTATTGAGATATGTGTGGAAGATAAGGCTTAAACCTAGACCTGAACAAGTTAAGATTGTAGTGATCGGGGAAGCATCCTCATGGGAATCGGTTCCACAAAATAAGAGGTAAGAAGTGCAATTTGAGGAAGATTATGGTTATCCCTAGACCTGACCAGTTTGACAATGATCTTGTGAAAGGATTCCTGAAAGTAGCCGTTCGTGCGAAGAAACTGCTCGATTGGAAGTTACATCTCACCAAATGAAATTAAAGAGAATGAAGGTGGTTCGTTACAATGTCCGAGGCACTGCGCGTCTTAAATGTGATGATTAGAACATGTGGATCTAATGAATGTACTTCGTCTAAAGATTTCTGATGGCATAGCGAGAAGCTTGCGACTTTTCGTCTGTGTACGAAAGGGGTTGAAGTGTGCAACATAATTAACCGCCTACAAAGATGCAGATACGCTTTTGAACGTTATCCAGGGTAGAAAGTGAAGACTGGGCAGCTGCTGCAGCAGTGAGCCATTTTTGTTTATGCAAGTGGTGTGTGGAAATCTAATATGTTCAGTATATAAATAATTTCCGTTCTCGTTACACTGGCTACATCTTTTTTTATTGTCGCTGCTGTCGGAAATGTTCCAGTGATGATGTTTTTCTTATTTGGTAAAGCTTTATCGACGTGTTTTTGTAGCGCCAATCAATAAGTAGATGATGGATTGTTTTCTTTAAGAACTAGGGGTTCATTTGGCTTGAAGCCATTTTTAATCATTGGTCCAAGAGAACAGTTTTAGCTAGTTGATAGATTCCACATTTCTTAACAGGTTATATGTTAGGCGTGACATCCGTATGGGAGCCTAGATTTGACAATATGAGTTAAGAACATAGTTTGAGTTTGTAGGTTAATATTTCGTTTTACACGCCTCTTGACGTGTTGCGCATAATTACTTCTAGCCATTTTTTCTAATTACAATTTCTTTATATCGTATACTAAAATTATTAAAACTGATCCATACGGGGATCTATTTGAATTTTTAAGTATTTGATAAGTTCTCATTTTAAATTTTATGGTTCATATATGGTAGGTACCGCCATTAATTTCATTTTTTTTTTTATTTCAGATCATCTGTTTTAGAAATGTTTGTCCTAAATCTTTCTTTGAATATTTAGTAAGGAATGTTGATTTTTTTTCTTCTGGATCTTTCCTATCCAAGTTATGAATACCTATATCATCATCATAACTTATCTCGTAATCAGTACACTGACTTATAAGAAGGGGCTCGTAAAAAATCGTTCAGAGATGTATGAGGCTTAATGCCAATCCAGACACGACAGAAAACCATTATTTGTATTCTAGCAGTCATAAACAGCTGGTCGGTCAGAAAAAGCGTTCAATTAGAATGAATCAAAAACAGCATCATGTTTAGATGTAACAGAGTCTATCATCTTCAATTTCTTTAAAGTACTATCATTAAAAACATTTCGTTAAAAACATTTTGAATTAATACAGTTACTGATATAGCAGAAGTAGTCTGTATTTATTCAATCGAAATTAATCGAGGACACGAAAGGGTAAAACAGGCTACATGATGACCCACTTCAAACCACAATTATTTGGGAGTTTTTGAAATTCAGTTTGTCAGTGTGCTACGAGGGATATAAAAGAGGATACATTTATAAAGCTATTGTTAAGTTTGATGGAAATCTTTTTAAAGATCAACGAAAAATAAGAAGGAAACCATTAAAAATCGCCATTTTTCGCTATTTAAGCTGGTTACACTACATGGGTGGACTCAATTGTCAAGGTAAATGACGGTTAATCAATCAACATATTGTTGACTATATTTAAGTGAAGTTTGTATTAGATGGCTTGAAAGTTGAGGGAGTTTTAGAATAACATTTGTGTTGAAATCGTTTTTTCGCTAAATGCAGTCGTGTAGAAATAAATAAGAGGTATCGTTGACCTCATCATGATGTAAGTAACTTACATAGCGAGTTTTAACGAAATCGGAGGAAAAAAATTGAATTTATCGATTTTTGATCAGTTTTATCGAATATCGATTTTTTATAAAATTATCGATTGTTAAGCTATGAACCTATCTCTTACATTGTACAATGTACATGCCAAGTTTGAGCAAAATCGGTTGGATACCCAGTGAAAACGTATAATACAGACAGATACATACACACACAGACATCCTCTGTTATATATATATATATATATAATATGGAGAAAACAACTGAAAAGTTGCAAATTAAAAAAAATTGCATGTTTTTTTGTGAAAGTATTTATTTATATTTTTATATATATATATATATTTGATATTTCAGATCTGCCCCGATATTTCGTCAGAAATAAATTAAATAACTGTATTCAGAAGTTTGTTTACAAGTAGCGTCCGTCGCGAGACGCGGGCGTCACATGATGTGGAATGCAACTGTGTTTGAATATTTCTAACGTAAATCTAACGATAATATTTTAGATGTTGTTTAAAAAGTATTTTTAACTATATCTAAAAAAAAAAAAATTTAACTATTGAAATATTTATACAGATTTAAAATTACCAAGTCTTTGTTTAACCCTAGTTTATATGTGTTTAATTTTAAAATCCAGTATTTCTCTTTTTTTCTGCGTGTATATGTGGAACTAAAATCGGAATCTATCAATAAACATTTACAGTTGTCTAATGAGTGTCTTGATTGATTAAAGTGTTCAGCTATGGGGGAATAAGGATTGTTTTGGCGTATGGTTAGTTCATTATTGTTGAAGCGAAATCTAAAATTATTTCCAGATTCACCAATATATCCAATAATGGGGCATATTGTGCAGAATATATATATATATATATATATATATATATATATATATATATATATATATATATATATATATATATAGGCAGTCTGTTAAGGCATATTTAATTTTCTTTCTTAAATTTCTTTTTGTAATTACATTTGAATCTATTTTTATTGTTTGCATCATTAGAGAAGAAACTAATCAGCAGAACAGCAGGCACTGAATATGATGCCTAGTCCGAAGTGTTTTTAGTCCATTAGTTCTCGTGTGCCTGACTGGTGATCGACAATAGATGGGTTTTGTCGTCTTCATTAATTGGCGGTTTGGGTATATTGACTACCAAAAGTATCATCAGAGGCACATTTGTATAGCAGCCGCTGTTCTTATTTGCATGCTTTATATAAGTTGCAAGATTATAAGTAATTATCAGCGAATTCAAACAGTTGCGAATCTTTTCGCTTTTAGTACTGGAGTGACGAAGAAGACAACGACGACATCTATACACAATTTTCAATTTCCTTATTGACTGTTCTGTGATGTATGTACAAGAGTTTCTTTTTAAAAAAACTTCTGCCTGTCCACATCACTCAAAATAATATTTCTATCTGGAAGTTATATCAGTACTACGACTTATGTCAATCTTTATAGATGAGAAATGGACCAATATATACAAACAGATAATGAAGAAGGAATTTAAAAAAAGAAAGAAAAATAGAAAATGAACAAACAGATAAAGGGGAGTAAGCGTATAAATCAAGATGGCGATTGTAAAACTCAACCGGAAACCGAAAATGCACAAAAGAAAAGCAAAAGCGGAAGACTTAGGTTAGAAAGAAAACAAGAGAGATTAATGAAAGTGGGATAAAATTGAATTTACAAAAATGAAACGTTAAGGTTTATCGAAACCTGAATGAATGATTTATGAAGAAGATAATTAAAATGAAAGAAGAGAAATAAATACGAGAAAGAAAGAGTAAACGAAAAGAATGAAAGAAGAAAGAAAGAAAAAAAAATAACGAAAGAAAGGGAAATAGAGAAAAAAAGAAGAAAGAAAGAAATGGAAAAAAAGAAGGTCGAATAAAATAGAGAAAATATACCGTAGATGAGAAAGGAGAAAAGTAGAAAACAGAAAGAAGGAAAAAGGAAGTGAAAAAATGAATAGAAACATAGTGAGAATGCTAAAATGAAAAGAAAAAAAAAGAAAGAAAGAAGAAAACGAAAAATGAGGAATAAGAAGGAATTAAAGAAAGATGAATATAATGAAATAGGGAAAATAAGAAAGAAAGAAAAAGTTGAAAGCAAATAATGAAGAAGAAAAACGAACAAAAGAAAAAGCAGCAATGAAAATATATGTAAAAAAGGTTAAAAATGGAGTAAAAATAATGAATGACGAAATCACATACCATGAATTCATATCAACATAACGTGAGATTAAATTAACACCTACATGTGAAGAGATAAAGATTTTAAAATGGATATGAACACCACAATAGATAGATAGATAAATAGATAGATAGATTTGAACTTAATGTCAGATTGATAGATTTGAAGAGATTTATATGTATATATATATATATATATATATATATATATATAGAGAGAGAGAGAGAGATATAATTATATATATATATGTATAATTATATATATATATATATATATGTTTGTATAATCATATATGTATATACATGTATATATATATACATAGATAGACAGTTAGACATATAAATAGATAGAAAATGAAGACATTTTAAGACAGGTAAATAGATACATATATATATATATATATATATATATATATATATATATATATATACATATATATATACATATATATGAAGAGATAGATAGATAGATAGATAGATATTGAACAAACTCTCATAGATAGATAATGAACAGGCTGTCATAGATAGATAGATAGATAGATAGATAGATAGATAGATAGATAGATAGATAACATTTTTACAGTAAATTAATCAATATCTTCTTGGTGTCAGTTAAAACCAACCGCATCAATTTTTCCTTATATTGTGGTCATTTTACTCAAAGTTACTTTTACTTGATTCTGCTAGAAATTTTGGTGATTTTCGAACGTATTTCTGTCAAATTCTCACTTTCCAAAATAATAGATTGTAATTATAATGTAGACATAAGAAAAAAAAAGATGTCAGTGCGATAGAGATGGATGGTGTGAGATGACCTGATGGAACTAGATGGTAATTTTTTGGTAATGCATACTTAAATTCGCATCTATAAAAAGTTACTCTGGTCGAAAGAAACCTCCAGTAAAAAATAATTTCAAAACGTATAATGGTTAAAATACTCCATTTAATACAAATTGCAGATATTACTACTACAAAAAATAAAACTAGTGAAAAAATAAATTGAATTGAAAATAAAATAAATCCTAGTCCAAAAAGAATAATGCTTGACAATGCTTCATCTAATCAAAATTGCAGATAATATTACTACTACTAATACTACTAGTGGAAATAAAGCAATTGAAATGAAGATGAAAGAAATACTAGCCTAAAATGAATAATGCTTGACAATGCTTAATCTAATCAAAATTGCAGATAATATTACTACTACTAATACTACTAGTGGAAATAAAGCAATTGAAATGATGGTAAGAAATCCTCGTCCAAAATGAATAATGCTTGACAATGCTTCATCTAATCAAAATTCAAGATAATATTACTATCCCTAATATTACAAGTGGAAATAAATCAATTGAAATGAAGATGAAAGAAATTCTAGTCCAAAATGAATAATGCTTGACAATGCTTCATCTAATCAAAATTGCAGATAATATTACTACTACTAATACTACTAGTGGAAATAAAGCAATTGAAATGAAGATGAAAGAAATCCTAGTCCAAAATGAATAATGCTTGAAAATGCTTCATCTAATCCAAATTCCAGATAATATTACTACTACTAATACTACTAGTGGAAATAAAGCAATTGAAATGAAGATGAAAGAAATCCTTGTCCAAAATGAATAATGCTTGAAAATGCTTCATCTAATCAAAATTACAGATAGTATTACTACTAGTAATGCTACTAGTGGAAATAAATCAATTGAAATGAAGATGAAAGAAATCCTAGTCCAAAATGAATAATACTGACAATACTTCATCTAATGAAAATTCAAGATAATATTACTATTACTAATACTAGTGAAAATAAAGCAAATGAAGATGAAAGAAATGCTAGTCAAAAATGAATGATGCTTGACAAGGATTCATCTAATAAAAGTTCTATGTAATATTACTTCTTCTAATATTACTAGTTTAAACTTTATTTCATCATTTATTATTAATGCTATGTTAAAGTAGAATTTTGTAAAATATTATGAAGACAAACATGTTTGTCTGTAAACTTGAAACATTTTTTCGTCTGTGAAAAAAGAGCATCAACCCATTTTGACTGTGTTTTTCTTACTCCAAGAAGGCGAAGATCGATAACAATTTTAAGAATCAATAAACATTACCATCGTAACATAAGCAGGAGAATATATTTCAAATTAAATGAAAATCCAGTCAATTTCTTCAACTAAACATGCTGTCGTCAACTTTAACCACTTAATCTGTTTTGACATGTTTGACTATCAAGAAAAGTTGTTTGATGAGTCAGCAATTAAGGGAAGTATTAATAAGACACACAATGGTAATAACTAGAGAAATCCTCGCCTTACGAACATTTCTCTTAATAATAATAAGCCACAGAATGATAATAACTAGAGAAATCCCCGTCTTACGAACATTTCTCTTAATAATGATAACATACAGAATGATAATATCTAGAGAAAACCTCGTCTTACAAACATTTCTTTTAATAGTGATAATATACAGAATAATAATAACTAGAGAAATCCCGACTTACAAACATTTCTCTTAATAGTGATAATATACAGAATGATAATAACTAGAGAAATCCCCGCCTTACGAACATTTCTCTTAATAGTGATAATATACAGAATGATAATAACTAGAGAAATCCCGTCTTACAAACATTTCTGTTAATAATAAGACACAGTATGATAATAACTAGAGAAATCCACGTCTTACAAACACTTCTCTTAATAATAATAAGACACAGAATGATAATAACTAGAGAAATCCCCGTCTTACGAACATTTCTATTAATAGTGATAATATACAGAATGATAATAACTAGAGAAATCCCCGCCTTACGAACATTTCTCTTAATAGTGATAATATACAGAATGATAATAACTAGAGAAACCCCGTCTTACAAACATTTCTATTAATAATAATAAGACACAGTATGATAATAACTAGAGAAATCCCCGTCTTACAAACATTTCTCTTAATAATAATAAGACACAGTATGATAATAACTAGAGAAATCCCCGCCTTACGAACATTTCACTTAATAGTGATAATATACAGAATGATAATAACTAGAGAAATCCCCGCCTTACGAACATTTCTCTTAATAGCGATAATATACAGAATGATAATAACTAGAGACATCCCCGTCTTACAAACATTTCTATTAATAATAATAAGACACAGAATGATAATAACTAGAGAAATCCCCGCCTTACGAACATGTCTCTTAATAATAATAAGACACACAATGATAATAACTAGAGAAATCCCCGTCTTACAAACACTTCTCTTAATAGTGATAATATACAGAATGATAATAACTAGAGAAATCCCCGTCTTACAAACACTTCTCTTAATAGTGATAATATACAGAATGATAACTAGAGAAATCCCCGTCTTACGAACATTTCTCTTAATAATAAGACACAGTATGATAATAACTAGAGAAATCCCCGTCTTACGAACATTTCTCTTAATAGTGATAATATACAGAATGATAATAACTAGAGAAATACCCGTCTTAAAAACATTTCTCTTAATAGTGATAATATACAGATTGATAATAACTAGAGAAATCCCCGTCTTACAAACATTTCTCTTAATAATAATAAGACACAGTATGATAATAACTAGAGAAATCCCCGCCTTACGAACATTTCTCTTAATAGTGATAATATACAGAATGATAATAACTAGAGAAATCCCCGCCTTACGAACATTTCTCTTAATAGTGATAATATACAGAATGATAATAACAAAAGTAATCCCGTCTTACAAACATTTCTCTTAATAATAATAAGACACATTATGATAATAACTAGAGAAATCCCCGTCTTAAAAACACTTCTCTTAATAGTGATAAAATACAAAATGATAATAACTAGAGAAATCCCCGTCTTACAAACACTTCTCTTAATAGTGATAATATACAGAATGATAATAACTAGAGAAATCCCGGTCTTACGAACATTTCTCTTAATAATCAGACACAGTATGATAATAACTAGAGAAATCCCCGTCTTACGAACATTTCTCTTAATAGTGATAATATACAAAATGATAATAACTAGAGAAATACCCGTCTTACAAACATTTCTCTTAATATTGATAATATACAAAATGATAATAACTAGAGAAATCCCCGTCTTACAAACATTTCTCTTAATAATAATAAGACTCAGTATGATAATAACTAGAGAAATCCCCGCCTTACGAACATTTCTTTTAATAGTGATAATATACAGAATGATAATAACTAGAGAATTCCCCGCCTTACAAACATTTCTCTTAATAGTGATAATATACAGAATGATAATAACTAAAGTAATCCCGTCTTACAAACATTTCTCTTAATAATAATAATAAGACACAGTATGATAATAACTAGAGAAATCCCCGTCTTACAAACATTTCTCTTAATAATAATAAGACACAGTATGATAATAACTAGAGAAATCCCCGTCTTACGAACATTTCTCTTAATAGTGATAATATACAGAATGATAATAACTAGAGAAATCCTCAACTAACAAACACTTCTCTTAATAGTGATAATATACAGAATGATAATAACTAGAGAAATCCCCGACTTACAAACATTTCTCTTAATAATAATTAGACACAGTGTTAAAATAACTAGAGAAAACCCCGCCTTACGAACATTTCTCTTAATAGTGATAATATACAGAATGATAATAACTAGAGAAATCCACGCCTTACGAACATTTCTCTTAATAGTGATAATATACAGAATGATAATAACTAGAGAAATCCCGTCTTACAAACATTTCTCTTAATAATAATAAGACACATTATGATAATAACTAGAGAAATCCCCGTCTTACGAACATTTCTCTTAATAGTGATAATATACAGAATGATAATAACTAGAGAAATCCCCGTCTTACGAATATATCTCTTAATAACAATAAGACACAGAATGATAATAACTAGAGACATCCCCGTCTTACGAACATTTCACTTAATAATAAGAAACAGTATGAAAATAACAAGAGAAATCCCCGTCTTACAAACACTTCTCTTAATAATAATAAGACACAGAATGATAATAACAAGAGAAACCCCCTCTTACGAAAATTTCTCTTAATAATAAGACAGATTATGATAATAACTAGAGAAATCCCCGTCCTACAAACACTTATCTTAATAGTGATAATATACAGAATGAAAATAAATAGAGAAATCCCCATCTTTCGAACATTTCTCTTAATAATAAGACACAGTATGATAATAACAAGTAAATCCCCGTCTTACGAACATTTCTCTTAATAGTGATAATATACAGACTGATAATAACTAGAGAACTCCTCGTCTTACAAACATTTCTCTTAATAATAGCAAGACACAGTATGATAATAACTAGAGAAATCCCCGCCTTACGAACATTTTTCTTAATAGTGATAATATACAGAATGATAATAACTAGAGAAATCCCGTCTTACAAACATTTCTCTTAATAATAATAAGACACAGTATGATAATAACTAGAGAAATCCCCGTCTTACAAACATTTCTCTTAATAGTGATAATATACAGAATGATAATAACTAAAGAAATCCCCGCCTTACAAACATTTCTCTTAATAATAATAAGACACAGAATGATAATAACTAGAGAAATCCCCGCCTTACGAACATGTCTCTTAATAATAATAAGACACACAATGATAACTAGAGAAATCCCCGTCTTACGAACTTTTCTCTTAATAGTGATAATATACAGAATAATAATAACTAGAGAAATCCCCGTCTTACAAACACTTCTCTTGATAGTGATAATATAGAGAATGATAGTAACTAGTGAAATCCCCGTCTTAGAAACACATCTCTTAATAGTGATAATATACAGAATGATAATAACTAGAAAAATCCCCGTCTTACGAACATTTCTCTTAATAATAAGACACAGTATGATAATAACTAGAGAAATCCCCATCTTACGAACATTTCTCTTAATAGTGATAATATACAGAATGATAATAACTAGAGAAATCCTCGTCTTACAAACACTTCTCTTAATAGTGATAATATACAGAATGATAATAACTAGAGAAATCCCCGTCTTACGAACATTTCTCTTAAAAGTGATAATATACAGAATGATAATAACTAGAGAAATCCCCGTCTTACGAACATTTCTCTTAATAGTGATAATATACAGAATGATAATAACTAGAGAAATCCCCGTCTTACAAACATTTCTCTTAATAGTGATAATATACAGAATGATAATAACGAGAGAAATCCCATCTTACAAACATTTCTCTTAATAGTGATAATATACAGAATGATAATAACTAGAGACATCCCCGTCTTACAAACATTTCTATTAATAATAATAAGACACAGAATGATAATAACTAGAGAAATCCCCGCCTTACAAACGTTTCCCTTAATAGTGATAATATACAGTATGATAATAACTAAAGAAATCCCGTTTTACAAACATTTATCTTAATAGTGATAATATACAGAATGATAATAACTAGAGGAATCCCGTCTTACAAACATTTCTCTTAATAATAATAAGACACAGTGTTATAATAACTAGAGAAATCCCCGCCTTACGAACATTTCTCCTAATAGTGATAATATACAGAATGATAATAACTAGAGAAATCCCCGTCTTACGAACATTTCTCTTAATAATAAGACACAGTATGATAATAACTAGAGAAATCCCCGTCTTACGAACATTTCTCTTAATAGTGATAATATACAGAATGATATTAACTAGAGAAATACCCGTGTTAAAAACATTTCTCTTAATAGTGATAATATACAGTATGATGATAACTAGAGAAATCCCCGCCTTACGAACATTTCTCTTAATAGTGATAATATACAGAATGATAATAAGTAGAGAAATCCCCGCCTTACAAACATTTCTCTTAATAATAATAAGACACAGAATGATAATAACTAGAGAAATCCCCGTCTTACGAACATATTTCTTAATAATAATATGACACAGAATGATAATAACTAGAGACATCCCCGTCTTACGAACATTTCTCTTAATAATAAGACACAGTATGATAATAACTAGAGAAATCCCCGTCTTACGAACATTTCTCTTAATAGTGATAATATACAGAATGATAATAACTAGAGAAATCCCCGTCTTACAAACACTTATCTTAATAGTGATAATATACAGAATGAAAATAAATAGAGAAATCCCCATCTTACGAACATTTCTCTTAATAATAAGACACAGTATGATAATAACAAGTAAATCCCCGTCTTACGAACATTTCTCTTAATAGTGATAATATACAGAATGATAATAACTAGAGAAATACCCGTCTTACAAACATTTCTCTTAATAGTGATAATATACAGAATGATAATAACTAGAGAAAACCCCGTCTTACAACCACTTCTCTTAATAATAATAAGACACAGTATGATAATAACTAGAGAAAACCCCGTCTTACAACCACTTCTCTTAATAATAATAAGACACAGTGTGATAATAACTAGAGAACTCCCCGTCTTACAAACATTTCTCTTAATAATAGCAAGACACAGTATGATAATAACTAGAGAAATCCCCGACTTACGAACATTTCTCTTAATAGTGATAATATACAGAATAATAATAACTAGAGAAATCCCGACTTACAAACATTTCTCTTAATAATAATAAGACACAGTATGATAATAACTAGAGAAATCCCCGTATAACAAACATTTCTCTTAGTAATAATAAGACACAGTATGATAATAACTAGAGAAATCCCCGCCTTACGAACATTTCACTTAATAGTGATAATATGCAGAATGTAATAACTAGAGAAATCCCCGCCTTACGAACATTTTTCTTAATAGTGATAATATACAGAATGATAATAACAAGAGAAAACCCGTCTTACAAACATTTTTCTTAATAGTGATAATATACAGAATGATAATAACTAAAGAAATCCCCGTCTAACAAACACTTCTCTTGATAGTGATAATATACAGATTGATAATAACTAGAGAAATACCCGTCTTACAAACATTTCTCTTAATAGTGATAATATACAGAATGATAATAACTAGAGAAATCTGCGTCTTACGAACATGTCTCTTAATAATAAGTCACAGTATGAAAATAACTAGAGAAATCCCCGTCTTACGAACATTTCTCTTAAAAGTGATAATATACAGAATGATAATAACTAGAGAAATCCCCGTCTTACGAACATTTCTCTTAATAGTGATAATATACAGAATGATAATAACTAGAGAAATCCCCGTCTTACAAACATTTCTCTTAATAGTGATAATATACAGAATGATAAAAACTAGAGAAATCCCATCTTACAAACATTTCTCTTAATAGTGATAATATACAGAATGATAATAACTAGAGACATCCCCGTCTTACAAACATTTCTATTAATAATAATAAGACACAGAATGATAATGACTAGAGAAATTCCTGCCTTACGAACATGTCTCTTAATAATAATAAGACACACAATGATAATAACTAGTGAAATCCCCGTCTTACGAACTTTTCTCTTAATAGTGATAATATACAGAATAATAATAACTAGAGAAATCCCCGTCTTACAAACACTTCTCTTAATAGTGATAATATACAGAATGATAATAACTAGAGAAATCCCCGTCGTACGAACATTTCTCTTAATAATAAGACACAGTATGATAATAACTAGAGAAATCCCCGTCTTACGAACATTTTTCTTAATAGTGATAATATACAGAATGATAATAACTAGAGAAATCCCCATCTTACGAACATTTCTCTTAATAGTGATAATATACAGAATGATAATAACTAGAGAAATCCTCGTCTTACAAACACTCCTCTTAATAGTGATAATATACAGAATGATAATAACTAGAGAAATCCCGTCTTACAAACATTTCTCTTAATAATAATAAGACACAGAATGATAATAACGAGAGAAATCCCCGTCTTACGAACATATCTCTTAATAATAATAAGACACAGAATGATAATAACTAGAGACATCCCCGTCTTACGAACATTTCTCTTAATAATAAGAAACAGTATGATAATAACAAGAGAAATCCCCGTCTTACAAACACTTCTTTTAATAATAATACACAGAATGATAATAACAAGAGAAACACCCTCTTACGAACATTTCTCTTAATAATAAGACACAGTATGATAATAACTAGAGAAATCCACGTCTTACGAACATTTTCCTTAATAGTGATAATATACAGAATGATAATAACTAGAGAAATCCCCGTCTTATAAACACTTATCTTAATAGTGATAATATACAGAATGAAAATAAATAGAGAAATCCCCATCTAACGAACATTTCTCTTAATAATAAAACACAGTATGATAATAACAAGTAAAGCCCCGTCTTACGAACATTTCTCTTAATAGTGATAATATACAGAATGATAATAACTAGAGAAATACCCGTCTTACAAACATTTCTCTTAATAGTGATAATATACAGAATGATAATAACTAGAGAAAACCCCGTCTTACAACCACTTCTCTTAATAATAATAAGACACAGTAAGATAATAACTAGAGAAAACCCCGTCTTACAACCACTTCTCTTAATAATAATAAGACACAGTATGATAATAACTAGAGAACTCCCCGTCTTACAAACATTTCTCTTAATAATAGCAAGACACAGTATGATAATAACTAGAGAAATCCCCGCCTTACGAACATTTCACTTAATAGTGATAATATACAGAATGTAATAACTAGAGAAATCCCCGCCTTACGAACATTTTTCTTAATAGTGATAGTATACAGAATGATAATAACTAGAGAAATCCCGTCTTACAAACATTTCTCTTAATAGTGATAATATACAGAATGATAATAACTAAAGAAATCCCCGTCTAACAAACACTTATCATAATAGTGATAATATACAGAATGATAATAACTAGAGAAATCCCCGTCTTACAAACATTTCTCTTAATAGTGATAATCTACAGAATGATAATAACTAGAGAAATCCCCGTCTTACGAACATTTCTTTTAATAATCAGACACAGTATGATAATAACTAGAGAAATCCCTGTCTCACGAACATTTCTCTTAATAGTGATAATATACAGAATGATAATAACTAGAGAAATCCCCGTCTTACAAACATTTCTCTTAATAGTGATAATATACAGAATGATAATAACTAGAGAAATCCCCGCCTTACGAACATTTCTCTTAATAGTGATAATATACAGAATGATAATAACTAGAGAAATCCCCGCCTTACGAACATTTCTCTTAATAGTGATAATATACAGAATGATAATAACTAGAGAAACCCCGTCTTACAAACATTTCTCATAATAATAATAAGACACTGTATGATAATAACTAGAGAAATCCCCGCCTTACGAACATTTCTCTTAATAGTGATAATATACAGAATGATAATAACTAGAGAAACCCCGTCTTACAAACATTTCTCTTAATAATAATAAGACACTGTATGATAATAACTAGAGAAATCCCCGTCTTACAAACATTTCTCTTAATAATAATAAGACACAGTATGATAATAACTAGAGAAATCCCCGTCTTACGAACATTTCTCTTAATACTGATAATATACAGAATGATAATAACTAGAGAAATCCACGTCTTACGAACATATCTCTTAATAATAATAAGACACAGAATGATAATAACTAGAGACATCCCCGTCTTACGAACATTTCTCTTAATAATAAGAAACACTATGATAATAACAAGAGAAATTCCCGTCTTACAAACACTTCTCTTAATAATAATAAGACACAGAATGATAATAACTAGAGACATCCCCGTCTTACGAACATTTCTCTTAATAATAAGAAACAGTATGAAAATAACAAGAGAAATCCCCGTCTTACAAACACTTCTCTTATTAATAATAAGACACAGAATGATAATAACAGGAGAAAGCCCCTCTTACGAACATTTCTCTTAATAATAAGACACAGTATGATAATAACAAGTAAATCCCCGTCTTACGAACATTTCTCTTAATAGTGATAATATACAGAATGATAATAACTAGAGAAATCCCCGTCTTACGAACTTTTCTCTTAAAAGTGATAATATACAGAATGATAATAACTAGAGAAATCCCCGTCTTACGAACATTTCTCTTAATAATAAGTCACAGTATGATAATAACTAGAGAAATCACCGTCTTACGAACATTTCTCTTAAAAGTGATAATATACAGAATGATAATAACTAGAGAAATCCCCGTCTTACAAACATTTCTCTTAATAGTGATAATATACAGAATGATAATAACTAGAGAAATCCCCGTCTTACAAACATTTCTCTTAATAGTGATAATATACAGAATGATAATAACTAGAGAAATCCCATCTTACAAACATTTCTCTTAATAGTGATAATATACTGAATGATAATAACTAGAGACATCCCCGTCTTACAAACATTTCTATTAATAATAATAAGACACAGAATGATAATAACTAGAGAAATCCCTGCCTTACGAACATGTATCTTAATAATAATAAGACACACAATGATAATAACTAGAGAAATCCCCGTCTTACGAACTTTTCTCTTAATAGTGATAATATACAGAATGATAATAACTAGAGAAATCCCCGTCTTAGAAACACTTCTCTTAATAGTGATAATATACAGAATGATAATAACTAGAGAAATCCCCGTCTTACGAACATTTCTCTTAATAATAAGACACAGTATGATAATAACTAGGGAAGTCCCCGTCTTACGAACATTTCTCTTAATAGTGATAATATACAGAATGATATTAACTAGAGAAATACCCGTCTTAAAAACATTTCTCTTAATAGTGATAATATACAGAATGATAATAACTAGAGAAATCCCCGTCTTACAAACATTTCTCTTAATAATAATGAGACACAGTATGATAATAACTAGAGAAATCCCTGCCTTACGAACATTTCTCTTAATAGTGATAATATACAGAATGATAATAACTAGAGAAATCCCCGTCTTACAAACATTTCTCTTAATAGTGATAATCTACAGAATGATAATAACTAGAGAAATCTGCGTCTTACGAACATTTCTCTTAATAATAAGTCACAGTATGATAATAACTAGAGAAATGCCCGTCTTACGAACATTTCTCTTAAAAGTGATAATATACAGAATGATAATAACTAGAGAAATCCCCGTCTTACGAACATTTCTCTTAATAGTGATAATATACAGAATGATAATAACTAGAGAAATCCCCGTCTTACAAACATTTCTCTTAATAGTGATAATATACAGAATGATAATAACTAGAGAAATCCCATCTTACAAACATTTCTCTTAATAGTGATAATATACAGAATGATAATAAATAGAGACATCCCCGTCTTACAAACATTTCTATTAATAATAATAAGACCCAGAATGATAATGACTAGAGAAATTCCCGCCTTACGAACATGTCTCTTAATAATAATAAGACACACAATGATAATAACTAGTGAAATCCCCGTCTTACGAACTTTTCTCTTAATAGTGATAATATACAGAATAATAATAACTAGAGAAATCCCCGTCTTACAAACACTTCTCTTAATAGTGATAATATACAGAATGATAATAACTAGAGAAATACCCGTCTTACAAACATTTATCTTAATAGTGATAATATACAAAATGATAATAACTAGAGAAATCCCCGTCTTACAAACATTTCTCTTAATAATAATAAGACACAGTATGATAATAACAAGAGAAATCCCCGCCTTACGAACATTTCTCTTAATAGTGATAATATACAGAATGATAATAACTAGAGAAATCCCCATCTTACGAACATTTCTCTTAATAGTGATAATATACAGAATGATAATAACTAGAGAAATCCCCGCCTTACGAACATTTCTCTTAATAGTGATAATATACAGAATGATAATAACTAGAGAAATCCCCGCCTTACGAACATTTCTCTTAATAGTGATAATATACAGAATGATAATAACTAGAGAAACCCCGTCTTACAAACATTTCTCTTAATAATAATAAGACACTGTATGATAATAACTAGAGAAATCCCCGTCTTACAAACATTTCTCTTAATAATAATAAGACACAGTATGATAATAACTAGAGAAATCCCCGTCTTACGAACATTTCTCTTAATACTGATAATATACAGAATGATAATAACTAGAGAAATCCACGTCTAACGAACATATCTCTTAATAATAATAAGACACAGAATGATAATAACTAGAGAAATCCCCGTCTTACGAACATTTCGCTTAATGATAAGACACAGTATGATAATAACTAGAGAAATCCCCGTCTTACGAACATATCTCTTAATAATAATAAGACACAGAATGATAATAACTAGAGACATCCCCGTCTTACGAACATTTCTCTTAATAATAAGAAACACTATGATAATAACAAGAGAAATTCCCGTCTTACAAACACTTCTCTTAATAATAATAAGACACAGAATGATAATAACTAGAGACATCCCCGTCTTACGAACATTTCTCTTAATAATAAGAAACAGTATGAAAATAACAAGAGAAATCCCCGTCTTACAAACACTTCTCTTATTAATAATAAGACACAGAATGATAATAACAAGAGAAAGCCCCTCTTACGAACATTTCTCTTAATAATAAGACACAGTATGATAATAACAAGTAAATCCCCGTCTTACGAACATTTCTCTTAATAGTGATAATATACAGAATGATAATAACTAGAGAAATCCCCGTCTTACGAACTTTTCTCTTAAAAGTGATAATATACAGAATGATAATAACTAGAGAAATCCCCGTCTTACGAACATTTCTCTTAATAATAAGTCACAGTATGATAATAACTAGAGAAATCACCGTCTTACGAACATTTCTCTTAAAAGTGATAATATACAGAATGATAATAACTAGAGAAATCCCCGTCTTACAAACATTTCTCTTAATAGTGATAATATACAGAATGATAATAACTAGAGAAATCCCCGTCTTACAAACATTTCTCTTAATAGTGATAATATACAGAATGATAATAACTAGAGAAATCCCATCTTACAAACATTTCTCTTAATAGTGATAATATACTGAATGATAATAACTAGAGACATCCCCGTCTTACAAACATTTCTATTAATAATAATAAGACACAGAATGATAATAACTAGAGAAATGCCTGCCTTACGAACATGTATCTTAATAATAATAAGACACACAATGATAATAACTAGAGAAATCCCCGTCTTACGAACTTTTCTCTTAATAGTGATAATATACAGAATGATAATAACTAGAGAAATCCCCGTCTTAGAAACACTTCTCTTAATAGTGATAATATACAGAATGATAATAACTAGAGAAATCCCCGTCTTACGAACATTTCTCTTAATAATAAGACACAGTATGATAATAACTAGGGAAGTCCCCGTCTTACGAACATTTCTCTTAATAGTGATAATATACAGAATGATATTAACTAGAGAAATACCCGTCTTAAAAACATTTCTCTTAATAGTGATAATATACAGAATGATAATAACTAGAGAAATCCCCGTCTTACAAACATTTCTCTTAATAATAATGAGACACAGTATGATAATAACTAGAGAAATCCCTGCCTTACGAACATTTCTCTTAATAGTGATAATATACAGAATGATAATAACTAGAGAAATCCCCGCCTTACAAACATTTCTCTTAATAGTGATAATATACAGAATGAAAATAACTAAAGAAATCCCGTCTTACAAACATTTCTCTTAATAGTGATAATATACAGAATGATAATAACTAGAGAAATCTCCGTCTTACAAACATTTCTCTTAATAATAATAAGACACAGTATGATAATAACTAGAGAAATCCCTGCCTTACGAACATTTCTCTTAATAGTGATAATATACAGAATGATAATAACTAGAGAAATCCCCGCCTTACAAACATTTCTCTTAATAGTGATAATATACAGAATGATAATAACTAAAGAAATCCCGTCTTACAAACATTTCTCTTAATAATAATAAGACACAGTATGATAATAACTAGAGAAATCCCCGTCTTAAAAACACTTCTCTTAATAGTGATAATATACAAAATGATAATAACTAGAGAAATCCCCGTCTTACAAACACTTCTCTTAATAGTGATAATATACAGAATGATAATAACTAGAGAAATCCCGTCTTACAAACATTTCTCTTAATAGTGATAATATACAAAATGATAATAACTAGAGATATCCCCGTCTTACAAACATTTCTCTTAATAATAATAAGACTCAGTTTGATAATAACTACAGAAATCCCCGCCTTACGAACATTTCTCTTAATAGTGATAATATACAGAATCATAATGACTAGAGAAATCCCCGCCTTACAAACATTTCTCTTAATAGTGATAATATACAGAATGATAATAACTAAAGAAATCCCGTCTTACAAACATTTCTCTTAATAATAATAAGACACAGTATGATAATAACTAGAGAAATCCCCGTCTTACAAACATTTCTCTTAATAATAATAAGACACAGTATGATAATAACTAGAGAAATCCCCGTCTTACGAACATTTCTCTTAATACTGATAATATACAGAATGATAATAACTAGAGAAATCCACGTCTAACGAACATATCTCTTAATAATAATAAGACACAGAATGATAATAACTAGAGAAATCCCCGTCTTACGAACATTTCTCTTAATAATAAGACACAGTATGATAATAACTAGAGAAATCCCCGTCTTACAAACATTTCTCTAAATAATAAGACACAGTATGATAATAACTAGAGAAATCCCCGTCTTACGAACATTTCTCTTAATAGTGATAATATACAGGATGATAATAACTAGAGAAATCCCCGTCTTACGAACATATCTCTTAATAATAATAAGACACAGAATGATAATAACTAGAGACATCCCCGTCTTACGAACATTTCTCTTAATAATAAGAAACACTATGATAATAACAAGAGAAATTCCCGTCTTACAAACACTTCTCTTAATAATAATAAGACACAGAATGATAATAACTAGAGACATCCCCGTCTTACGAAGATTTCTCTTAATAATAAGAAACAGTATGAAAATAACAAGAGAAATCCCCGTCTTACAAAGACTTCTCTTATTAATAATAAGACACAGAATGATAATAACAAGAGAAAGCCCCTCTTACGAACATTTCTCTTAATAATAAGACACAGTATGATAATAACTAGAGAAATCCCCGTCTTACGAACATTTCTCTTAATAGTGATAATATACAGAATGATAATAACTAGAGAAATCCCCGTCTTACAAACATTTCTCTTAATAGTGATAATATACAGAATGATAATAACTAGAGAAATGCCATCTTACGAACATTTCTCTTAATAATAAGACACAGTATGATAATAACAAGTAAATCCCCGTCTTACGAACATTTCTCTTAATAGTGATAATATACAGAATGATAATAACTAGAGAAATACCCGTCTTACAAACATTTCTCTTAATAGTGATAATATACAGAATGATAATAACTAGAGAAAACCCCGTCTTACAACCACTTCTATTAATAATAATAAGACACAGTATGATAATAACTAGAGAAAACCCCGTCTTACAACCACTTCTCTTAATAATAATAAGACACAGTATGATAATAACTAGAGAACTCCCCGTCTTACAAACATTTCTCTTAATAATAGCAAGACACAGTATGATAATAACTAGAGAAATCCCCGCCTTACGAACATTTCTCTTAATAGTGATAATATACAGAATAATAATAACTAGAGAAATCCCGACTTACAAACATTTCTCTTAATAATAATAAGACACAGTATGATAATAACTAGAGAAATCCCCGTCTAACAAACATTTCTCTTAGTAATAATAAAACACAGTATGATAATAACTAGAGAAATCCCCGCCTTTCGAACATTTCACTTGATAGTGATAATATACAGAATGTAATAACTAGAGAAATACCCGCCTTACGAACATTTTTTTTAATAGTGATAATATACAGAATGATAATAACTAGAGAAATCCCGTCTTACAAACATTTCTCTTAATAATAATAAGACACAGTATGATAATAACTAGAGAAATCCCCGTCTTACAAACATTTCTCTTAATAGTGATAATATACAGAATGATAATAACTAAAGAAATCCCCGTCTAACAAACACTTCTCTTAATAGTGATAATATACAGAATGATAATAACTAGAGAAATCCCCGTCTTACGAACTTTTCTCTTAAAAGTGATAATATACAGAATGATAATAACTAGAGAAATCCCCTTCTTACGAACATTTCTCTTAATAATAAGTCACAGTATGATAATAACTAGAGAAATCCCCGTCTTACGAACATTTCCCTTAAAAGTGATAATATACAGAATGATAATAACTAGAGAAATCCCCGTCTTACGAACATTTCTCTTAATAGTGATAATATACAGAATGATAATAACTAGAGAAATCCCCGTCTTACAAACATTTCTCTTAATAGTGATAATATACAGAATGATAATAACTAGAGAAATCCCATCTTACAAACATTTCTCTTAATAGTGATAACATACAGAATGATAATAACTAGAGACATCCCCGTCTTACAAACATTTCTATTAATAATAATAAGACACAGAATGATAATAACTACAGAAATCCCTGCCTTACGAACATGTATCTTAATAATAATAAGACACACAATGATAATAACTAGAGAAATCCCCGTCTTACGAACTTTTCTCTTAATAGTGATAATATACAGAATGATAATAACTAGAGAAATCCCCGTCTTAGAAACACTTCTCTTAATAGTGATAATATACAGAATGATAATAACTAGAGAAATCCCCGTCTTACGAACATTTCTCTTAATAATAAGACACAGTATGATAATAACTAAAGAAATCCCCGTCTTACGAACATTTCTCTTAATAGTGATAATATACAGAATGATATTAACTAGAGAAATACCCGTCTTAAAAACATTTCTCTTAATAGTGATAATATACAGAATGATAATAACTAGAGAAATCCCCGTCTTACAAACATTTCTCTTAATAATAATAAGACACAGTATGATAATAACTAGAGAAATCCCTGCCTTACAAACATTTCTCTTAATAGTGATAATATACAGAATGATAATAACTAGAGAAATCCCCGCCTTACAAACATTTCTCTTAATAGTGATAATATACAGAATGATAATAACTAAAGAAATCCCGTCTTACAAACATTTCTCTTAATAGTGATAATATACAGAATGATAATAACTAGAGAAATCCCCGTCTTACAAACATTTCTCTTAATAATAATAAGACACAGTATGATAATAACTAGAGAAATCCCTGCCTTACGAACATTTCTCTTAATAGTGATAATATACAAAATGATAATAACTAGAGAAATCCCCGTCTTACAAACACTTCTCTTAATAGTGATAATATACAGAAAGATAATAACTAGAGAAATCCCCGTCTTACGAACATTTCTTTTAATAATCAGACACAGTATGATAATAACTAGAGAAATCCCCGTCTTACGAACATTTCTCTTAATAGTGATAATATACAGAATGATAATAACTAGAGAAATACCCGTCTTACAAACATTTCTCTTAATAGTGATAATATACAAAATGATAATAATTATAGAAATCCCCGTCTTACAAACATTTCTCTTAATAATAATAAGACACTGTATGATAATAACTAGAGAAATCCCCGTCTTACGAACATTTCTCTTAATAGTGATAATATACAGAATGATAATAACTAGAGAAATCCCATCTTACGAACATTTCTCTTCATAATAAAACACAGTATGATAATAACAAGTAAATCCCCGTCTTACGAACATTTCTCTTAATAGTGATAATATACAGAATGATAATAACTAGAGAAATACCCGTCTTACAAACATTTCTCTTAATAGTGATAATATACAGAATGATAATAACTAGAGAAAACCCCGTCTTACAACCACTTCTCTTAATAATAATAAGACACAGTATGATAATAACTAGAGAAAACCCCGTCTTACAACCACTTCTCTTAATAATAATAAGACACAGTATGATAATAACTAGAGAACTCCCCGTCTTACAAACATTTCTCTTAATAATAGCAAGACACAGTATGATAATAACTAGAGAAATCCCCGCCTTACGAACATTTCTCTTAATAGTGATAATATACAGAATAATAATAACTAGAGAAATCCCGACTTACAAACATTTCTCTTAATAATAATAAGACACAGTATGATAATAACTAGAGAAATCCCCGTCTAACAAACATTTCTCTTAGTAATAATAAAACACAGTATGATAATAACTAGAGAAATCCCCGCCTTTCGAACATTTCACTTGATAGTGATAATATACAGAATGTAATAACTAGAGAAATACCCGCCTTACGAACATTTTTCTTAATAGTGATAATATACAGAATGATAATAACTAGAGAAATCCCGTCTTACAAACATTTCTCTTAATAATAATAAGACACAGTATGATAATAACTAGAGAAATCCCCGTCTTACAAACATTTCTCTTAATAGTGATAATATACAGAATGATAATAACTAGAGAAATCCCCGTCTTACGAACTTTTCTCTTAAAAGTGATAATATACAGAATGATAATAACTAGAGAAATCCCCGTCTTACGAACATTTCTCTTAATAATAAGTCACAGTATGATAATAACTAGAGAAATCCCCGTCTTACGAACATTTATCTTAAAAGTGATAATATACAGAATGATAATAACTAGAGAAATCCCCGTCTTACGAACATTTCTCTTAATAGTGATAATATACAGAATGATAATAACTAGAGAAATCCCCGTCTTACAAACATTTCTCTTAATAGTGATAATATACAGAATGATAATAACTAGAGAAATCCCATCTTACAAACATTTCTCTTAATAGTGATAATATACAGAATGATAATAACTAGAGACATCCCCGTTCTACAAACATTTCTATTAATAATAATAAGACACAGAATGATAATAACTACAGAAATCCCTGCCTTACGAACATGTATCTTAATAATAATAAGACACACAATGATAATAACTAGAGAAATCCCCGTCTTACGAACTTTTCTCTTAATAGTGATAATATACAGAATGATAATAACTAGAGAAATCCCCGTCTTAGAAACACTTCTCTTAATAGTGATAATATACAGAATGATAATAACTAGAGAAATCCCCGTCTTACGAACATTTCTCTTAATAATAAGACACAGTATGATAATAACTAAAAAAATCCCCGTCTTACGAACATTTCTCTTAATAGTGATAATATACAGAATGATATTAACTAGAGAAATACCCGTCTTAAAAACATTTCTCTTAATAGTGATAATATACAGAATGATAATAACTAGAGAAATCCCCGTCTTACAAACATTTCTCTTAATAATAATAAAACACAGTATGATAATAACTAGAGAAATCCCTGCCTTACGAACATTTCTCTTAATAGTGATAATATACAGAATGATAATAACTAGAGAAATCCCCGCCTTACAAACATTTCTCTTAATAGTGATAATATACAGAATGATAATAACTAAAGAAATCCCGTCTTACAAACATTTCTCTTAATAGTGATAATATACAGAATGATAATAACTAGAGAAATCCCCGTCTTACAAACAGTTTTCTTAATAGTGATAATATACAGAATGAAAATAACTAGTGAAATCCCGGCCTTAGAACATTTCTCTTAATAATAAGACACAGTATGATAATAACAAGAGAAATCCCCGTCTTACGAACATTTCTCTTAATAGTGATAATATACAGAATGATAATAACTAGAGAAATACCCGTCTTACAAACATTTCTCTTAATAGTGATAATATACAGAATGATAATAACTAGAGAAAACCCCGTCTTACAACCACTTCTCTTAATAATAATAAGACACAGTATGATAATAACTAGAGAAATCCCCGTCTTACAAACATTTCTCTTAATAATAATAAGACACAGTATGATAATAACTAGAGAAATCCCCGACTTACGAACATTTCTCTTAATAGCGATAATATACAGAATGATAATAACTAGAGAAATCCCCGCCTTACGAACATTTCTCTTAATAGTGATAATATACAGAATGATAATAACTAGAGAAATCCCGCCTTACAAACATTTCTCTTAATAATAATAAGACACAGTATGATAATAACTAGAGAAATCCCCGTCTAACAAACATTTCTCTTAATAATAATAAGACACAGTATGATAATAACTAGAGATATCCCCGCCTTACGAACATTTCACTTAATAGTGATAATATACAGAATGTAATAACTAGAGAAATCCCCGCCTTACGAACATTTTTCTTAATAGTGATAATATACAGAATGATAATAACTAGAGAAATCCCGTCTTACAAACATTTCTCTTAATAATAATAAGACACAGTATGATAATAACTAGAGAAATCCCCGTCTTACAAACATTTCTCTTAATAGTGATAATATACAGAATGATAATAACTAAAGAAATCCCCGTCTAACAAACACTTCTCTTAATAGTGATAATATACAGAATGATAATAACTAGAGAAATCCCCGTCTTTCGAACATTTCTCTTAAAAGTGATAATATACAGAATGATAATAACTAGAGAAATCCCCGTCTTACAAACATTTCTCTTAATAGTGATAATATACAGAATGGTAATAACTAGAGAAATACCCGTCTCACAAACATTTCACTTAATTGTGATAATATACAGAATGATAATAACTAGAGAAATCCACATCTTACGAACATTTCTCTTAATAGTGATAATATACAGAATGATAATAACTAGAGAAATCCCCGCCTTACGAACATTTCTCTTAATAGTGATAATATACAGAATGATAATAACTAGAGAAATCCCGCCTTACAAACATTTCTCTTAATAATAATAAGACACAGTATGATAATAACTAGAGAAATCCCCGTCTAACAAACATTTCTCTTAATAATAATAAGACACAGTATGATAATAACTAGAGATATCCCCGCCTTACGAACATTTCACTTAATAGTGATAATATACAGAATGTAATAACTAGAGAAATCCCCGCCTTACGAACATTTTTCTTAATAGTGATAATATACAGAATGATAATAACTAGAGAAATCCCGTCTTACAAACATTTCTCTTAATAATAATAAGACACAGTATGATAATAACTAGAGAAATCCCCGTCTTACAAACATTTCTCTTAATAGTGATAATATACAGAATGATAATAACTAAAGAAATCCCCGTCTAACAAACACTTCTCTTAATAGTGATAATATACAGAATGATAATAACTAGAGAAATCCCCGTCTTTCGAACATTTCTCTTAAAAGTGATAATATACAGAATGATAATAACTAGAGAAATCCCCGTCTTACAAACATTTCTCTTAATAGTGATAATATACAGAATGGTAATAACTAGAGAAATACCCGTCTCACAAACATTTCACTTAATTGTGATAATATACAGAATGATAATAACTAGAGAAATCCACATCTTACGAACATTTCTCTTAATAGTGATAATATACAGAATGATAATAACTAGAGAAATCCCCGCCTTACGAACATTTCTCTTAATAGTGATAATATACAGAATGATAATAACTAGAGAAATCCCCGTCTTACGAACATTTCTCTTAATAATAAGACACAGTATGATAATAACTAGAGAAATCCCCGTCTTAGGAACATTTCTCTTGAAAGTGATAATATACAGTATGATAATAACTAGAGAAAACCCCGTCTTACAACCACTTCTCTTAATAATAATAAGACACAGTATGATAATAACTAGAGAACTCCCCGTCTTACAAACATTTCTCTTAATAATAGCAAGACACAGTATGATAATAACTAGAGAAATCCCCGCCTTACGAACATTTCTCTTAATAGTGATAATATACAGAATAATAATAACTAGAGAAATCCCGACTTACAAACATTTCTCTTAATAATAATAAGACACAGTATGATAATAACTAGAGAAATCCCCGTCTAACAAACATTTCTCTTAGTAATAATAAAACACAGTATGATAATAACTAGAGAAATCCCCGCCTTTCGAACATTTCACTTGATAGTGATAATATACAGAATGTAATAACTAGAGAAATACCCGCCTTACGAACATTTTTCTTAATAGTGATAATATACAGAATGATAATAACTAGAGAAATCCCGTCTTACAAACATTTCTCTTAATAATAATAAGACACAGTATGATAATAACTAGAGAAATCCCCGTCTTACAAACATTTCTCTTAATAGTGATAATATACAGAATGATAATAACTAGAGAAATCCCCGTCTTACGAACTTTTCTCTTAAAAGTGATAATATACAGAATGATAATAACTAGAGAAATCCCCGTCTTACGAACATTTCTCTTAATAATAAGTCACAGTATGATAATAACTAGAGAAATCCCCGTCTTACGAACATTTCTCTTAAAAGTGATAATATACAGAATGATAATAACTAGAGAAATCCCCGTCTTACGAACATTTCTCTTAATAGTGATAATATACAGAATGATAATAACTAGAGAAATCCCCGTCTTACAAACATTTCTCTTAATAGTGATAATATACAGAATGATAATAACTAGAGAAATCCCATCTTACAAACATTTCTCTTAATAGTGATAATATACAGAATGATAATAACTAGAGACATCCCCGTTCTACAAACATTTCTATTAATAATAATAAGACACAGAATGATAATAACTACAGAAATCCCTGCCTTACGAACATGTATCTTAATAATAATAAGACACACAATGATAATAACTAGAGAAATCCCCGTCTTACGAACTTTTCTCTTAATAGTGATAATATACAGAATGATAATAACTAGAGAAATCCCCGTCTTAGAAACACTTCTCTTAATAGTGATAATATACAGAATGATAATAACTAGAGAAATCCCCGTCTTACGAACATTTCTCTTAATAATAAGACACAGTATGATAATAACTAAAAAAATCCCCGTCTTACGAACATTTCTCTTAATAGTGATAATATACAGAATGATATTAACTAGAGAAATACCCGTCTTAAAAACATTTCTCTTAATAGTGATAATATACAGAATGATAATAACTAGAGAAATCCCCGTCTTACAAACATTTCTCTTAATAATAATAAAACACAGTATGATAATAACTAGAGAAATCCCTGCCTTACGAACATTTCTCTTAATAGTGATAATATACAGAATGATAATAACTAGAGAAATCCCCGCCTTACAAACATTTCTCTTAATAGTGATAATATACAGAATGATAATAACTAAAGAAATCCCGTCTTACAAACATTTCTCTTAATAGTGATAATATACAGAATGATAATAACTAGAGAAATCCCCGTCTTACGAACATTTCTTTTAATAATCAGACACAGTATGATAATAACTAGAGAAATCCCCGTCTTACGAACATTTCTCTTAATAGTGATAATATACAGAATGATAATAACTAGAGAAATACCCGTCTTACAAACATTTCTCTTAATAGTGATAATATACAAAATGATAATAATTATAGAAATCCCCGTCTTACAAACATTTCTCTTAATAATAATAAGACTCAGTATGATAATAACTAGAGAAATCCCCGCCTTACGAACATTTCTCTTAATAGTGATAATATACAGAATCATAATGACTAGAGAAATCCCCGCCTTACAAACATTTCTCTTAATAGTGATAATATACAGAATGATAATAACAAAAGAAATCCCGTCTTACAAACATTTCTCTTAATAATTATAAGACACAGTATGATAATAACTAGAGAAATCCCCGTCTTACAAACATTTCTCTTAATAATAATAAGACACAGTATGATAATAACTAGAGAAATCCCCGTCTTACGAACATTTCTCTTAATAATAAGACACAGTATGATAATAACTAGAGAAATCCCCGTCTTACAAACATTTCTCTTAATAATAATAAGACACAGTATGATAATAACTAGAGAAATCCCCGTCTTACGAACATTTCTCTTAATAGTGATAATATACAGAATGATAATAACTAGAGAAATCCCCGTCTTACAAACATTTCTCTAAATAATAAGACACAGTATGATAATAACTAGAGAAATCCCCGTCTTACGAAAATTTCTCTTAATAGTGATAATATACAGAATGATAATAACTAGAGAAATCCCCGTCTTACGAATATATCTCTTAATAATAATAAGACACAGAATGATAATAACTAGAGTCATCCCCGTCTTACGAACATTTCTCTTAATAATAAGACACTGTATGATAATAACTAGATAAATCCCCGACTTACGAACATTTCTCTTAATAGCGATAATATACAGTATGATAATAACTAGAGAAATCCCCGACTTACGAACATTTCTCTTAATAGTGATAATATACAGAATGATAATAACTAGAGAAATCCCCGTCTTACAAACAGTTTTCTTAATAGTGATAATATACAGAATGAAAATAACTAGTGAAATCCCGGCCTTAGAACATTTCTCTTAATAATAAGACACAGTATGATAATAACAAGAGAAATCCCCGTCTTACGAACATTTCTCTTAATAGTGATAATATACAGAATGATAATAACTAGAGAAATACCCGTCTTACAAACATTTCTCTTAATAGTGATAATATACAGAATGATAATAACTAGAGAAAACCCCGTCTTACAACCACTTCTCTTAATAATAATAAGACACAGTATGATAATAACTAGAGAAATCCCCGTCTTACAAACATTTCTCTTAATAATAATAAGACACAGTATGATAATAACTAGAGAAATCCCCGACTTACGAACATTTCTCTTAATAGCGATAATATACAGAATGATAATAACTAGAGAAATCCCCGCCTTACGAACATTTCTCTTAATAGTGATAATATACAGAATGATAATAACTAGAGAAATCCCGCCTTACAAACATTTCTCTTAATAATAATAAGACACAGTATGATAATAACTAGAGAAATCCCCGTCTAACAAACATTTCTCTTAATAATAATAAGACACAGTATGATAATAACTAGAGATATCCCCGCCTTACGAACATTTCACTTAATAGTGATAATATACAGAATGTAATAACTAGAGAAATCCCCGCCTTACGAACATTTTTCTTAATAGTGATAATATACAGAATGATAATAACTAGAGAAATCCCGTCTTACAAACATTTCTCTTAATAATAATAAGACACAGTATGATAATAACTAGAGAAATCCCCGTCTTACAAACATTTCTCTTAATAGTGATAATATACAGAATGATAATAACTAAAGAAATCCCCGTCTAACAAACACTTCTCTTAATAGTGATAATATACAGAATGATAATAACTAGAGAAATCCCCGTCTTTCGAACATTTCTCTTAAAAGTGATAATATACAGAATGATAATAACTAGAGAAATCCCCGTCTTACAAACATTTCTCTTAATAGTGATAATATACAGAATGGTAATAACTAGAGAAATACCCGTCTCACAAACATTTCACTTAATTGTGATAATATACAGAATGATAATAACTAGAGAAATCCACATCTTACGAACATTTCTCTTAATAGTGATAATATACAGAATGATAATAACTAGAGAAATCCCCGCCTTACGAACATTTCTCTTAATAGTGATAATATACAGAATGATAATAACTAGAGAAATCCCGCCTTACAAACATTTCTCTTAATAATAATAAGACACAGTATGATAATAACTAGAGAAATCCCCGTCTAACAAACATTTCTCTTAATAATAATAAGACACAGTATGATAATAACTAGAGATATCCCCGCCTTACGAACATTTCACTTAATAGTGATAATATACAGAATGTAATAACTAGAGAAATCCCCGCCTTACGAACATTTTTCTTAATAGTGATAATATACAGAATGATAATAACTAGAGAAATCCCGTCTTACAAACATTTCTCTTAATAATAATAAGACACAGTATGATAATAACTAGAGAAATCCCCGTCTTACAAACATTTCTCTTAATAGTGATAATATACAGAATGATAATAACTAAAGAAATCCCCGTCTAACAAACACTTCTCTTAATAGTGATAATATACAGAATGATAATAACTAGAGAAATCCCCGTCTTTCGAACATTTCTCTTAAAAGTGATAATATACAGAATGATAATAACTAGAGAAATCCCCGTCTTACAAACATTTCTCTTAATAGTGATAATATACAGAATGGTAATAACTAGAGAAATACCCGTCTCACAAACATTTCACTTAATTGTGATAATATACAGAATGATAATAACTAGAGAAATCCACATCTTACGAACATTTCTCTTAATAGTGATAATATACAGAATGATAATAACTAGAGAAATCCCCGCCTTACGAACATTTCTCTTAATAGTGATAATATACAGAATGATAATAACTAGAGAAATCCCCGTCTTACGAACATTTCTCTTAATAATAAGACACAGTATGATAATAACTAGAGAAATCCCCGTCTTAGGAACATTTCTCTTGAAAGTGATAATATACAGAATGATAATAACTAGAGAAATCCCCGTCTTTCGAACATTTCTCTTAAAAGTGATAATATACAGAATGATAATAACTAGAGAAATCCCCGTCTTACAAACATTTCTCTTAATAGTGATAATATACAGAATGGTAATAACTAGAGAAATACCCGTCTCACAAACATTTCACTTAATAGTGATAATATACAGAATGATAATAACTAGAGAAATCCACATCTTACGAACATTTCTCTTAATAGTGATAATATACAGAATGATAATAACTAGAGAAATCCCCGCCTTTCGAACATTTCTATTAATAGTGATAATATAGAGAATGATAATAACTAGAGAAATCCCCGCCTTACGAATATTTCTCTTAATAGTGATAATATACAGAATGATAATAACTAGAGAAATCCCATCTTACAAACATTTCTCTTAATAATAATAAGACAAAGTATGATAATAACTAGAGAAATCCCCGTCTTACAAACATTTCTCTTAATAATAATAATACACAGTATGATAATAATTAGAGAAATCCCCGCCTTACGAACATTTCTCTTAATAGTGATAATATACAGAATGATAACTAGAGAAATCCCCGCCTTACGAACATTTCTCTTAATAGTGATAATATACAGAATGATAATAACTAGAGAAATCACCGCCTTACGAACATTTCTCTTAATAATAATAAGACACAGAATGATAATAACTAGAGAAATCGCCGTCTTACGAACATCTCTCTTAATAATAATAAGACACAGTAAGATAAAAACTAGAGAGAACCTCGTCTTACAAACATTTCTCTTAATAGTGATAATATACAGAATGATAATAACTTGAGAAATCCCCACCTTACGAACATTTCTCTTAATAGTGATAATATACAGAATGATAATAACTAGAGAAAACCCCGTCTTACAAACACTTCTCTTAATAATAATAAGACACAGTATGATAATAACTAGAGAAATCCCCGTCTTACAAACATTTCTCTTCATAATAATAAGACACAGTATGATAATAACTAGAGAAATCCCCGTCTTACAAACATTTCTCTTAATAATAATAAGACACACTATGATAATAACTAAAGTAATCCCCGTCTTACGAACATTTCTCTTAATAGTGATAATATACAGAATGATAATAACTAGAGAAATCCCCGTCTTACAAACATTTCTCTTAATAATAAGTCACCTTGTATGTCCAGTCACCTTGTATGTCAGCATAGTTTAAGGAAATTTTGGCCGATAGCCTAACACCAGCTTCGCCACCTTATTTCGATGATCAATAAAAACACAACTAGATGTGTGCCTTAACAAGCCGTTTAAAGATTGCATTCAAGAACAGTGGAACAGGTGGATGGTTAGCAGGGAAATGTCATGCAGGCTGCTATCATCATCTACGGAAAACAGACCACCCACTCATGAAGTGTTGTAGATTGTGGTAGTGAATTGACAATACCTCCCCACCCACGCCCCGTCTTTTCATTAGAATTTGAGTGAAGGGAAAGTATATGCTTAATGAATTTATTTAATTAATTAAATACAATTTTAAGATGCGATTGGGAGGGGGGTCATATTATACATCGAATATAGTCCGAGCCCTACATTTGAACTTGAAAATTTGTGTGTCGTCTTATACGCCCAGTCACCTTGTATGTCAGCATATTTTGTACTTTAAGGAAATGATCCAAAAAGTGTCATTAATAAGTGAATTAATTCATATGTTTAGCAACAAAAAACAGAAGACAGGGAAATCACATGTGTGAATAAGTAGATAATGAATACGTTATTGAGAAATGCACTGGAAATTTATTAACCATATCTCAGATGTGGCACTGGGCCGAAAAAATGGAGCACCCAGTGAGGATCGACACAGTCGTAATTGATCAAGTGAGACAAGCTTTCTAAACATTAGATCACGTCGAAATGCTAAAATAATGATTTTCTAAGCGAAGCTTAGATGTGGTACAAGGCCGAATGTATGGAGCACCTAATTTGGATGGAAATCAATACTAATTGGTATGGTGAGACAAGATGGCTAACCATTAGACCAGCTCAAAGTGCCCAAATATACTGATTTACGAAGTGAAGCTTAGTTGTGGCACAAGGCCGTACGTATATGGGACCTGGTGAGGATCGAACTCACTACCCAGTCATTATAGATTTAGCGAGACAAGCTTGCTAACAATTGCAACATATTGAAATTCTCAAATAGTGATCTACTAAGCGAAGTTTAGATGTGGCACAAGGACGAAAGTATGGAGCACTCAGAGAGGATCGTACTCACTGTTCAGTCGTAGCTGATCTAGCGAGAAAACCTTGTTAAACTATTACACAACATTGAAGTGCCCTTGGCCTGCTTAGCGATATGTCAGACATAGGGAACCAGAACCCTAGTCGAATGACAGAAATGGTGACCAAGTCTTGCCTTATTCTCGGCGAAAGAGAGTTCGTCTTTATCTTGCATGTAGGACTTCGATTTGAGAGAAGGCGATTGCGTCGTTCCGTCAAAATAGACCCTTCTTTGTTGCCCGACAAGGAATTGGGTTATTAGCAACATTACATAATATTAGCCTAGTTGGACGGAATCGAGGAGGGACATCCGGGTGTGTTAGTGCTCCTTTCTGAAATGCCCGTATGTCTAGTATATTTATCATCCGGGCAAGTGATTGGTGACTGCTGATTATAAGTAGACCATCGCGGAGGTGAGAAGTGTCTTCTGTCGGGTCACATCGTACGATACGCGCAGTTCGTGATAGAACGAACGAACGAACGAACGTCGAAACGGATACAGCGAAGGGAACAACGATAAATGCCAAGAAACCGGTGTAGAGGGAAGAAACGCCCAATCTGAAATTACGTCCTATAATGGAGTCGCTAATTTCTTTTGACCAAAGAAATCAGCTTCACTATTGTCATCTAGAGTTTTGAAAACTCAGATTTCCTGAGCGTAGATTACATGTGTCAGAAGTATAGTGCGCCCAGTGAGGATCAACTCATGCTCAGTCGTAAATGATATAGCGATATAAGCTTGACAGTCATTGCACCACGCAGACGTACTCCTTGAGAAAGGTATTGTGTTGAATAAAACTTCAATGCGTGCAGTGTTCTAACACCTGACGTCGTTTCAAGCGCAACTAACATTTATGACATGTATGCACATTCTGAAGGTTGACATTTCAACAGATCTTTCTATACGACACCTGTGCGGACTGAGATTTTGAAATGTCATTGCGTTAAAAGTGCAATTAAAAGGAGAGAAATAAGTCATTTTCTTCATTTGATGTTCCTTTGTTACCGTTTTGTTGGTTGTTCGATTTTGTTTAGCGGCATATCAAAGTCTATGACATATTCAATGTCGAAATTTTATGGCTTCAGCTACAGTATATTTGAACGCAATTATATATCTTTTTTGTGATGTCAACGAACACTCGTTGTCACTTTTGTGATGTCAATAAATACTCGTTGTCACTTTTGTAATACTCGTTGTAGTAGAGACTTTGTAATCGCAGATACAATTATAGTACGCCGTCGAACAATGCTGGGGCCAGACGCCTTCGAATATCACTCACAGTAATAGTACTTGCTCGATAATACAAACAGTAATCCTTATGGTGATCCAAATAGAGAAATAGCATAGAAATAGAGTAGAGAATAGCGGTCCGTATAAAAATAGAGGATAGACTAGAAATTCGTAACAATTAAACCTCACTCCACTTCCTACTTAGACTTTTCCTCTATGGTCACTTAATTCAATAATGGGATCGCATGTGTTATCTCACTGGCGATCTATGTTCAATCTCAAGTTTTGTCAGCGACGCTTTATTCCTATATAACAAAATTCAACTACTGACATTTTGTAGGTAATTGTATACTTCAAAGGTAAACGTATGTTTTTTCGATATATAGCTTGTAGAGGATGAAATGTACTGCTGGTAATTTCACTTCAAAAATTAATTACAGCGTAATATTTTTTATAAATATGTATTATCGTAATTTTACAATAGCAATGTATTTTTATACACTTTTAGTGTGTTATTGATTGCCATTTTACTATGGAAATTATTTTGGTGATTTTGCTATAAAATATATTATCGGCAATTTAATTATAAAAATATACTGTTTATGTTGTGTTGCCATAAGTAAACAAGTATTTTATGTTTTTCTTTAATCCCCGCCAAGCCGAAATGCTTTTTCTTTAGTTTCTAGTTTCCCTTTTCGTTTCCATTTTCTTTATTGTTTGATTTTTTTTCGTGTTACGTCGGCCATTTTGTTTAAGTGTTAAGACTTATTAATTTTTACACGTGTCTCTTTTAGTTTTCTGTTTGTAGTATTTTGTTTTCATAATTTGTTTTATGTTACTTTGCTAATTATTTTTAAGAAAATAACCTGATTACGTTGTTCTATTTAATTTTACATTGTTTCATTTAAGTGTGTCGTTTGAGTGAATTTATTTTTTTTAGAACATTTTTTTTCTTTTTGTCCTTATTTCTGCATTTATTATTTTCCTTTCCTTACAGAAGGGACTGATTTTTATTTAATTTGTATATATTTCTAACTTTTCATGTCAAACCTTTTTGTTAAACTAAGTTGCGTCGGTTTTTTGTTTGTATTTTTTCGTTTCTTTCGTTGAATTTGTGTTTCTTTTTGTCTATTTGTTTAAGATCATTATTTTTGGTATTTCTTTATTTTTTGTTATTTCTTGTTCTAAAAAGAAAATACAGTTTTCCACGAAAAAAAAGAAAAGAAGAAAAAACGGGACTTTAAAAAAAATAATCAAAAATGTCCGACAAACGTCTGGAGGTCAAAAACAATTTTCGGATAAAAAATGTAAGCCCCAACCGATAAAAGCACTAAAACTGTGATATCCAAGATTATACCCAAAGAAACTGATGACCCAATAATTGATACAAAAAAAATGTTCATCTGCAACATCATAGATGGTAATATAGCGACCGGTGAATCACCCACTTTCAGGTAGTCCTCACCAAAATGCATCAACATGACGGAGTTCCTGGACAGAACCAAGAACTACACCCATCTTATCAAAGAAGATGGATTCTATGTAAACCTTCATGAATTACAGAAGGTTGAATAAAAGTACTGTGTCAATCTTAGTGATCGACAAAACTTCGCGTAAAATTTGTCGCTCCACAAAAGACACCGTTATTAATTTTTTCAAGTCCCTGGAGGTTAAACTTTATAGGATTATCAAAGGAAAAGGATACATAATGAGGGAGGTACTGTTACCCACGTCCATCGGCTGTGAGGACAACTCCAGACGAGATTTAATAACAACAGAACTCATACTTAGAAAAGAACATGAGGGCAGGCATCGGACCACGTATCAGTATATGAGTTCACTCCTCATATCCTTGGGGAACACTTGGACGTTCATCTGGCTCAATTTGGACAGATACTCAGTGTTTCCTCCTGCTACTTGAACGTTGGGCTGGACCTTTGAGATAATGTTAGATCGTAAAGCTTTCGTGTCCGTCCTCAACTGTCTGGAAATGCCGGTCATAGTGACCGGCCATAAACCAACATGTTGGAAGTGCAAAGAGAAGGGTGCCCTCGCCTCTTCCTGACCAGAGAGAAAGGACTCTGAAGCTCTGTCCCGTAACAGTCCAAAACCCCCTCTGGTTGAGTTTATTTCCGTCTTGACCAGAACCCGGGTATGTAACAGTTAACAGTGAGGGTTTTAGAGATTTTTTGAATCAGAGGAACAAATTAGTGTTTAAATGATAATTGCATTAATAATCTACCCCAAATCACTCACCGACTCACATCTCCTTGGACTCTTCAAATGTCGATTATAATGAACCAAAAACTATTTCTAATTCCCATAGTGGAATTTCTCCCTTCTAAAACCTTTTATACTATTTTAATTTTTAATTTATAAACTTTCATCTACATAGAATATCTTCATAACCTTCTTTCCCTTAATCCCATACGTCTCTTTTTACATATATGAATTTTAAATTTATCTTGGGGTTTCGTTTGTAATTTCTTCTTTAATTTTACAATTCTAAATATAAGGGAAAATTGTAATACTAATACCTCCCATTTGTCATCATAAGTTTTATATTTGATTTTTGTTTGTTTTTTCCCCAATAAAACTCATTCTCTTTAAGATAGATACCTAACACTGTCCTTGACCGCTGCCTCGTACCCAGCATCTGAATGAAACAGTGAAAAGTGCAATCACCGTATTAGGTGTTTTCGGCAATTGAAAGTTTAACTTGTCTCTTAAGCTTCCAGTCTCAGTTCCTCCCAGGTAACTGCAACCGCTGCACCCCGCTTCCTCTAAACAACATTTCATTGCACACCGGGGTTGAAATAGCCTATTCCCGATATGAAGTAAAAGGATTTGTTTGATTATATATATATATATATATATATATATATATATATATGTATGTATGGCAAGTATAACAGCAAAATTGTCCAAATCTCACCTTATTTAAGTAAAAAAATTGTTTTCTTTTAATAACACCATAAGGTTAGTATTCTTGTTTATTTTTTTTACTTCTTCCCTTTAAGATAGATACCTACCACCCTCCTTGACTGTACCTCTCATGTGTAGCGTTTGACTGAAAGAGTAAACATTGTAAACACTCTATTAGAGGTTTTTGGTTTAAGAAGAATCTTTAGCTTCTAAACTCAATTCCTTACAGTGAACTGTTACATCCTTCTTCGTCTAACCTTACATACATGAGCTTCATTTCATTCCACACCGGGGTTGAAAAGACAGACGACCAATTTCGTCCTCTGCTGAAATAGCCTATTCCCCATATGAGTTAAAATTTTGTTAATTATAAGTTAATTATATTGCTCATTATAAATCAAATAAAATACGATTTTTTGTGGGTCATTTCTAATATTTTAATATTACTAGAATTCACTCGGATTACACACCTAGGGATTTTTACCTTATTATATATAGGTTGGGTGGAGTAATGGAGAGCGTCTCGGGTTGAGGAATCGGAGAGCCGAGTTCGAATTCCAGTGGAATCCATTATATTCACTTACGTGCTAATCCTCTTCTACTCCCACAAGAACAAACGGGGTTCTCAAGCCTTAGATGGCAACTGGTCTACTGCAGCAAGAAATGGTAACCTACTGCGGGAAAAAATCTGCCTCGTCATAACTGACTGACTGTCTGACTGACACACACACACACACACACACACACATATATATATATATATATATATATATATATATATATATATATATATATATATATATATACATATCCTAATGTACAGCCAGTTAGATCAGGGCTACAGCAATGTAGGACGCCCAATGGCGATGATACAAAGACAAGCTAAAAAGCAACTTGTCAGCTATCAATATACCACATAACACCCTTGAGCATTAGCCTTGGAGCGAGTAGGATGGAGATCAACGTGCTTTAGTGGACTCAGCAGTTTTCAATCTGCTTGTCTGAATCATCTTCAAGAAGCGAAAGCAAGAACTAAAAGGTCAGCCAATCTAACAGCGATCTCATCTCGCAGGCCTCCCTCTTGCTCTATATGTGGCCTCCTTTGTAAATCACTAGCGGGTCTTACATGCCACTTAGGATTATCGCACAAAATTTCATAAGTAAATCAACTAAGCTGTCAGATCTTCATACGTCGAAACCGACGGGAGAGTCCATTATATATATTAAGATATATATTATATAGATTAAGATAGATAAACCGGGGCTGATAGATAGATAGATAGATATATAGATAGATAGATATGGAAGATAAAATAATAACTTACCTGTCAACTCTTGCGTACACGTTTTGAAAGTATAAAGATTTGGGTCGATGCAATATTGATGAAATGTCAGTCATATCTTCTACTGAAATCTGGAAATAGCAGACCCATTTAGAGATCGACTGAATGCTAACAATAGACTCTGCTTAGAATACGACATCACCAGACGTAAATCATTGCACTATCAACAAATTATCCATCGTAAGATTTGCGCCAAGTGGCCGCGTCTCCAGATAATGTGAGCATAAGCGTAGAAGATCGAAGGAGAATCTCCCTGCAAATCCATCACCTACATTAGTTCATGGCTTTGGAAACTTCTTTTTTGTGAAAAATCAAACATTATTACTTTTGCTCACACTCAAAACATGATACGGTTTATGGGGAAAAACGAGTAACCGCATGTCGGACTTCAATAGTCGTGGTCTCTATCTAGTTGATTATTTATATGTATATTATCTGAGAGTGAACTTCGCCTTAATCCTCAAGAGGTGACGTGGTAATCGTCTGTATATAAAAAAAAAAAAGTGGGCATCATCATGAAAAAATTACATGTTTCAAAATTCTGGATATTGACCTCATCATTGTTTTTGCTACCAAAATGTTTCGATCCGGGTAAGCAAAATAAAATTCCTAACTGCAAGCTTTAATTGATCTACGAGGTAAAACTGTTCTAGTCCCACTTTCCAAGTTTAGGGATATATCTTTTTCTAATGTTGGACTACTTTGCTTTTCAACTTTTTTTTATGTCAAGCGAAAGCTTGTTGTCACTTCCGAAAATGCTCGTTGTATTTGAGACTTCATAGACGCAGGTACTAATAGTCACGCATTCCAATAATATCTGCATTAGTAATACTTGTTCAAGTAGTAATCGCCAAATGGTATACTGATAAGAAGAGAATCGTTATCCGTATAGTAGTAGAGTACAGAGAGCGAACGTATAGCAATAGTGGATAGACAAGAAGAGTGTACAGAGATTGTATAGTCATCGCGCTAATTCCTATTTATTCACTTTCTTTTTGATCATGTGATATATTTAATAATGGAATCGCCTGTGTACTAGTAGTAATCGCCAAATAGTGTAATGATCAGAAGAGAATTGTAATCCTTAGACAAGGAGAGTATACAGTGATCGTATAGACATCACGCTACTTCCTATTTATTCACTTTCTTTATGATCACGTGATCTACTTAATAATGGAACCGCCCATGTTATTCACTGTGGATCTAGTTTCAAACCACGGTGTCGGCAACAACACTTACTCTTATACAACTTATCGTCTAGTTCTTATTCTAGTATTGCTCAGCTATTGCTCGCCGTTGACACTCTGCCCTTGCCACTGACTGAACTCCAAATTACTATGTTAAGAGATTCAGGAAACATGGGATTAATCCACTAGGCTAGTAAGGGTTAAGTTCCGAATTCGATGTCGGTTACCCGGAGCCATATACCCGTAATGGAGCCCGGGGTGCATATGATATAATTTATGTGCACACGTATTATATTAGTATTAAAAAAAAATAAAATAAAAATAAAATAAAACAAAACAAATAAATCGGATTATTTTTCTGCGTCCTCGTTCCCAATCGCCGTTACCAATGACGTCACACTAGACAATTTCAAACGTCCAGCTTCCCAAAGAATCACCATTATCATTTTGCAATCGTAAGGGGATCCGAATGCAGAAGCAATAATGAATGTCCTCTACAACGGTCTATCAATGGCACCCATCAGTATTTCTGGTATAGTCATACCTGTCTATTTTTGGATATTGTCCAAACAGTTTTTGCGTTGGCAGCCTCCTCCACGTTCATCTTTAATCTTGCCTTACATAATGGTATTGCACAGGCTGTCGTGCCTTGTTATGTGTCCAAACCACACCATTTTTCTCTAGGTGGGCCATACAACCGTTATGGTAATTTCCCCACACACGCCTGAACTTTAGCAGCTATATATAGGAGCAGGTACTGCCTTTTGGAGAGGGAAGTTTCCAGCAGTCAGCTCTGACAGTCGGACCGAACATTCTTGCTGTAACACTCTCGTTTGTATATGTTTATATTACTATTCCTTTTAATATAGTTGTTTAACACAATTCCTATCTTTATGCCTTTATTTCTGGCCTTAACAAGGCCACAACAAGAAACTCTCAACCCTTTTTTCGTACAAACTCATTGATTTTTTGTTCCCAAGAGCAGATGCCAAGAATGCATGAGAGAAATCCCAGATTACCAAGATACAAGCAAAGAAATTCTAACAACCACACAGACGCCATATCGCTTCTCGATAACAACTGCGAATGTCGAAATTACTTGGACAAAAATAACAAAATATATACTTCGGATAGTCTGTCACCACCTTCATGCACAATATTCAACATAACTTGGTTCTTTTTTTATAAAACTTGCATCGATTAAAAGTGAAGATATAAAATATAAACAGTCTGTTGCTGGCACCCCATGATGAGCAGACAGAATGATTGCTGCAGGGTCCGTCTACGAAACACTGGAGTCATGATTTTAAACGCAACACCAATCAGCTAAGTGAAAAATATTATATTTGAATTAATTCTCTCATATATATATATACCGATTGTAACAGCAAAGTTTTCCAAAACGTTTAACAGAAAAAAATGAACAATTGGCGTCCTGGGTAAGACGATAAACTACATCCAAGAGTAAGGCCTCTGATCAGGAGTTTTTGAGGAGTGTGGAACCACCTCTTAATTGCTGGTGCTTCCTGGTCTAACCTGACTCGGGGTGGTAGCGCCTGTATATATGGGCAAATAGTCAACACCCAAACTGGGGTCAAAACGTGCAAAAATAGGCTTTATTACCAGCAATGAATATTTGAATAAAACATTATCTGCAATTTATTATTACCAGCAATGCATTTTGAAACAAAAATATTTACAGCATGAAATAAACCATTGAAAGTTGAACAATTGTTAGATTAAGATTTGGACCGATGTATCTTAGAAATGATTAAAGTTATCATACTGGAATTTTCAGATGATTTTGTAACAATATCAAACTCTACTTTGAGTAATAAGAATTTATTTAGCACTAAGTTTAAATGATGAACACTCTTGCTGTTGTGAGCTCCTGATCCAGTTTTCTATCTACTGTTCCGACTTTTTAAAATTATTCACTTTTCTTGATGGTTCTTGAGTGAACTTTGAAGATGGAAGCCAGAGTAAAAATGTTAGTACCATTTATGAAGGCCTGGATGATCTTTTTTCGGCTCAGCATAGTGAGGCAGACAGATTTTAACCTGTTCTCTTTCTAGCTGAATAACACAAAGTGTTTTTCCGTGATTCTTACAAAATATGTTATCAAGAGGGCTAAACGTCTTATCTGAAAATCTGGAAAAAAGAAACGTTCATTTAGTTTTTTTTTAGATATTAAACATTTTGTGGGATGGACAATTATCCCATTCAGTTACACTATTTGGACAACTTTGCTGTTATACAATATAAACAGAATGAGTGTCAGAAAGTATGCACATAACAATGTCGACTGTCGATTTCACGCCCAGAACTTTCGTTAGAAAAGGTGTAACCATATTATTATTATTTTTATTTCCTTTGATATCTGGCGTTTACACATTTCTTTCCGGGTCCCGCCCAGGGACCTAAGGTTCTAAATGGCATCATAACATTTTCCACTGCAAAAAAAAAATAATTACATTGATAAAGCCCTTCGTAAAGTGTGGGTTGTACTTGTCAGAACAATTTTTTGTATCTCTTTGAGGCATGGACTTCCAGGGATCCCTTCAATCAGCCTACTGGAATCTTTTCCAATCAGTCCAAGGGCTCCAACTACAACAGGGATTTTTGATGTTCCCATGTGCCACAGTTTTGAGATTTCTATTTCAAGGTCCTTGCATTTTGCCAGTTTTTCGAATATCTTCAAAGATACATTGCAGTCTGCAGGGACTGCTATATCAATAAGGAGGCACTTATTTTGTTTGTGGTCTTTAATAACAATGTCTGGGCTGTTGGCTTTGATTGTTCTGTCAGTGTGTATTGTGTAGTCCCATAGAATTGTAACAGGTCCTATCTCCGTAACCGGGTCAGGGTGGTGTTCGTACCAGTTTCTTTCAGTTTCCTTCCCTTAGGAGTTGCAGATTTTCCAGTGCAGATATTGGCCTACTCTGCCATGCCGTGTTTTATATTCAGTGGGTACCAATATCGTGCAACCTGATACAAGATGATCAATGGTTTCTGGATATTTATCACAGAATCTGCATTTTGGGCTAACACAGTATTTTAGTATATGTGCTTGATAATTCCTAGTTAACAAGCATTGGTCCTGTGCAGCAATGATAAAACCTTCAGTTTCAGCTTTCAACCCTGCACTACGTAGCCACTGATTTATTATTATTATTATTATTATTATTATTATTATTATTATTATTATTATTTTTATTATTATTATTATTATTCTATATAATTGCTGATACCTCCAGACTATTGAAAAAAGGGGCATTTTCGAAATCCTAGCGTCTGTGTGCTGAATATACTATCACTCAGCTGACAAGTTTCATATTTGTATTATATATATATATATATATATATATATATATATATATATATATATATATATATATATATATATATATATATATATATATGGTGACGATATATTTCTCTGCTCGTAGTTACACACATTTTTCCCTTCGCGATTTTATTCTCACCACTACCCGAATTGGAATTATGGACACCTATCCAAACGGCGTAACGCGTGCACTCATCCACGGATATTTATACAGCATCGCAGCCGTGTTTTTGTTAATAATCACCGCTCTAGGGAGATGCATAGACACGAAGTGGGTTCTAAATTGAAGCAAGAGGCCCGGAAATATTTTCTCGGCCGGAGGCTGAGAAGAACTGTTCACTCAGGAAGTTTATTGAAAACGTTCGAAAGCGCAATGTCGGCATTTTTTTTTTTTTTTGTTATTTTGTTTTTGTTTCTGGAACAGGAAGATGGCAACGACAAAGCTACGTGTTGGCCGTGGACAGATGATCGCGATTTTGCATATTCACTACTTAATTCAATTGGGGGTTCACATTCTTCACTCTCCTCGAAAACTGTTAATGGCGAAAGCACTTTAGATAAGAATTGTAATATATTTGTTTTTTTTTTTATTCTTTTGTCGATGTTTTTCTGTATAAGACCAGAAACATGTTTGTGGATTTTTACTTGAAATGTCTCTGGTTTTTAATGTCTCCAGTATGTGTGAGTTAAAGAAATAAATACCTTAGGTGGCGCCAGAGGGCAGTGCCTTTTGTAATGTCATTGAAGGCAGGCAGACATAGAATGTTATGTTATGTATGGGAACGGTCAAAAATAAGTGTCATAAAAAGTAATTCGCAATTGCTTCTTCGCTTTTCCAAAGTCCGGATGTCAGAGGCAAATTATTCGAAAGAAAGTATTTCTTAAAAGCGAACTACCAAATATTGATTCACTCAGTCTGTCTTTTTCTCTCTCTCTCTCTCTCTCTCTCTCTATATATATATATATATATATATATATATATATATATATATATATATATATATATATATATATTAAATAAAATAACCAACTCTTAACTCCTAAGGGATTATGGTACAGAGGCACACCGGAGAAAACAGCTCAGTGACATATTATTGACAGTTTTAATATTTTAAATAATTTCCCAATGAGCAATGGCCGGCTACATCTAAAAGTTTCATGCATTTCCACGCAATCAGCAGTTAATCGGTAAAGGTTACTTTTTGAAAATGGATATTTTAAACTCCTTTGGCAAATTCAGAGTGCTACAATTTTTCTTTTTAATGCGCACATACCATGCACACACCGACCATCATTACACAGAAAAGGTAATGAATGTCCATCCAGCCAAGAGGAAAATGACTAAAAAATCGACATTATTCAGGAAATGACTCTCACCCCCCCCCCAAAAAAAAATTCCGAGAAAGAAATTGGTATTATGGGAAAGGATAGGAATATAGAAAAGGACGCTACTTTGAGAAATAAGAATGTATTTAGCTGTAAGTTGAAAAAAATGACCCCTCTTCTTGTTGAGACTTCCTGATCCAGTTTCCTCGCTACTGTTCCCTCTTTTTAAAACTTATTCACCGTTCTCTTGACGGTTCTTGAATGAACTTTGAAGATGGACGCCAGTGTATGAATGTTGGTACCATTAGTGAAAGCCTGAATGAACTTTTTCCTCGCATCATTGCACAGTTGGGAAGACATGGGCCCGAAAGTAAACAATTTTAACCTGCTCGCTTTCTAGCTTATAAACTTAAAGGTAGTGATTATTACGAAAAATGGTATCAAGATATCTAAACGCCTCATCTGGAAACATGGAGAAAAAAAAAAGAAACTCAATTAATTTAGTTTTTTTTTAAGATATTAAATATTTTATAGGCTAGATAATTATGCAGTTACATGATTTGGACGATTTTGTTGTTACACCTTGTATCCTGTATATATATATATATATATATATATATATATATATATATATATAATATCTGGATAAAATGAATGAAACAAAATTGGGTGTTTTTTTTTATGAAAGTATTTATTTCTGTGTTTTTGTATATATTTATTTATTTAATATTTCAGACCACCTAGGTATTTCCAATTTTGTTTCATTTATTTTATCCAGATATTATATACATATCAAGAAAGTATACGTGGCCTCTCATTATGCTATATATATATATATATATATATATTATATATATATATATATATATATATATATATTATATATATATATATATATATATATATATATATATATATATATATATATATATATATATGCACACAAATACACAGACACACACATACATAATGCGACGGATAACATGTTATATTTTTTAATTTGCGCATGCGCGAAATTTGTTTTTCATTTCGTCGACTACACGGTATAGTAGGGTCAGTTGGTCACCGTCTGTGAGCAAAAGAGTACCAAGACACAATTCCCTCCCACAAAAATTTGGAAACGGCATGCTGTACTTCTTGGCATTGGCTCCGGAACCTCCGAGCTGACCCTTTTAGAGTGCTTGGGTATCAATCTGAAGACAGTGCAGAGGAGTCGGAATGAGCTAGATGAATCTAATATTGATTATGAAGGTGTTTGGAGTGATCCCTAGTTATTGCGACGTTATGCCCCCATTCATCTTATCACAGGGCGCCAGACTCAACATGAAGACCTATATCAATGTCTTGAAGCGGTAGTACTGCCCTGGGTCAAGATGGTGACTGCGGGAAGACCATATCTCTGGCAAAAAGGAATCTGTGCAATGCCACACAAGCAGGAGAAATCAGTCATGTCTGTGATACTATTTCTGCGACAAAATCGCCCCATACATTTGGCCAGACAGCAACAGCATTGCACAGTGGGTTCCCAAGTGGACATATCGAATTTTGACAACTTCCTCAAATGACTTTAGGACATGGACAAATGAAAAGTTCAGTTTCTGTAGTATCAAAAAATGGTCTTATTTGTCTTCTAACTCCAATTATTTCTCAAGATATGCCCATTTGAAGCTCGTGAATTTCAAGTTTTCAATACATCCTGGAAACATAAGTTTTTTTTTCTAAATATGTCCCATAAGCCCCTAAGATAAGACCAAATGCCCAAAATTTGATTCAATATAAAAAATTGGGTATATGGACAGGTTTTTGACATATTTTTATGAGTTTTCCACAAAATTTACTGTAAAAATGGGCATTTTTTCTATAAAAAAAGCCCCCAAATTGGCCCCCCGCTGATAAATTGTGATGTAAAATTGCAGAAAATCCCCGAGATGAAATTTTTCATGCTTCACATATAAGAATCTAGACATGTAGGGCTATCATAATCCATTTGGGTGAAAAGATTCACTCTGGGGAACCATTTTAATTCTTTTATATTGAAAACATTTGGGACAACCTTCAATTCCCTTTGGATCCAAAATCCGGATAATTCATGTAATTCTCACTCAAATTTCATGATCCAGCCCACTTTTTCCATGTTTTTGGGGTGCTGAATCCAAATCTGGCATCAGAACACCATAAAACTGCACCATGCTCTTGGTATAAGTGATTTCTACCCTTTTTTAAGCCCTTTTAAGACCATGGAACGCTTGTCTTGCAAAGGGACAGGCCACACCATTCACAGCTGTGAGGAGTTGAAGGCTGCTATGTATGGTTGTAACAGTCATTATGAATCTTTGTTGTGCTTCCTCACAGATGAATAACTATTAACTTTTTTCAGTAATCTTTGTGATAAGTTGTAGCTGTATATGATTTATTGTTCATTTTTAAACTTGGAATATTTGAAACGCTCATTGTCTGTAGTGTCAAAAAAATGGTCTAATTTGTCTTCTAACTCCAAATGCTTCTCAAAATATGCCTGTTTGAAGTTCGTTCGTAAATGTCGGATTTCTACCCTTCTATCTTTTGGCCCCAACTTGGATTTTTGAGCCAAAAACTCATAAAAAATCATATCTCAGTTCTTGAAAATCAATTTTTTTGCATACCACACCCTAGAATTTGTCTAAAATGTACTTAAGCACCTGAAGCAGGTGCTTACCGTATGTTATTGTCATATGTCCGATGGACCCCCATTTAAGCCCACTGTGCATTGATTATACATGTGGGGCGCAGCAGAGCGAGAGACCAACATAACTTCTTCTAACGCCAAAGATGAACAGAAGTCAATGATTATACCAGCGCTCACCGACTTAAAACCATCCAGAAGGGTTGCTGAAGATTCAGAAAGTCGTCTGTAGACTGTGGTTGAAGCCAATGACGATTTTATTGAAAATCTTATTCCTTAGTACTTCAAGATAATTTTGTGTAATTTTGATAAATATATCAATATGTCAGAATTATATTCATTTTTGTGCATTTTAGTTTACATTTTTACGTCGCACCCTCTGTATATATATATATATATATATATATATGGGGGTGGACAAAATAATTGGAACAGGGGCAAATTCCACTCCTATGTTTCAGATAAATTAAGTACTTTATCTAAAACTTCTTAATTGCAGGTTATATCTATGGTAAATCCGTTTATTTATCTAATTTACTGACTTTATTTATTTTTAGAATTTAGTCAAATTTAAGATAAATGCGTGACCTTTCCAAGTTTGAAAAGGGGCAAATTGTTGAAGCTCGCATGGCAGGAGCATCGATCACTTAGGTTGCTGAAATGTTTGGTGTTTCAAGAGCTACCATATCAAGAACTATGACGCAATTCGAGAAATATGGCAAAACCTGTAGCAACCGTAGCAATTCAGGCCGGACTTGAAAACTTACTGACAAGGACTGATGTGTAGTGAAACACAATGTGACAAAAAATCATCGGGCAAAGTGACTGATGAGTTGAATAATCATCTGAGCAGTCCAGTTTCTACTAAAACTGTTCGACGTGAGCTTCATGAACCTGCATATCATGGAGGAACCACTCCACTCGCAATATTCAAAAGAGTTTGAAGTGGTGCATAGTTCCCAATGCCTGGCCTGCAGAATAATTTAAGCAAGTCGCAGTCTCAGACGAGCCCAGTTTTTCTCTTTTTTCTATTTTCCCAACTTCAGGGTGGGTTTATATGAGGAGGCAGCCCAAATAAAATCTCAAATTCTGAATAGTTGTCACATATTCATGTTTTGATCTTAAACCTAAATGCCTTCAGTGAACAGCAAAAACAAATGAATTCTCATTGCCGTTCCAATATTATATATTTATATGTATATTTGTATATGTATATTTATTATCGTCCATCTAATTTGGCAAAATAACCATTTAGATTATCTGACACTAAGATTCCCTATTACTCATGAACATAGGTGAACTTTATTATTGTTATTATTTCATAGCGTTTAGGTGTATACTCATTTCTTTCCTGCTCTCAACTAAAGATCTCAGGTCAGAATTAACCTCATAAAAGATTATACATATCATATTTGTAAAAAGAATCCATAAGATTATGATGTTACTGACTGTTATTTATGGGTTTTTTTCTCAGAGCTCTCAAAGTAGGTGTATTTCAACTTCAGTTCTATGTCTGTTGCTCAGTAGACAAATAATTTCTTTCTTTTTCAGGACATTTCATATTGTTGTGTTGCCTAAACCCAATGTTTGTTTTCAATGGCTGTGATTGATTTTTCTTCTTTACACAACTTCAAAATGGTTTGCTTTCCTCCCATAGACACCTCTCTCGTCTTCATGATGGTTTTCCCTTTTTAACAAGAAATGCAGTCATTACAGGGGAAACCTATGACTAAAATCGACTGACAATGTACACTCAGTTCATTGGTTTATTCATGTCTCTTGTGTTCTTACAAAAAAAAACTCATCGGAGACTATTAATAAATGTGTCAACAAACTTCTAACACAAAACAATGTCGATGTTGAAACCTTGAAAATCAACAAAATGATTGGAGATTACCAACCAGGATACCGATACGGAAATTGTTATATATATGTAGCCGGATATCCATTAAGCCCTATCATTTCACAGATCCCAGCACTTATATATGAATTATCAAACATCCTCAATAATATCATTTTTCCATACCTATATACCAATTATATTATCATATCATCTCAAGATTAATTATATTGTATATAATATTGATAAATACATAAGCCCGGATTTCCATTAAGGCCGATCATTTCATAGATCCCAGCACTTATATATGAATTATCAAACATCCTCAATAATATCATTTTTCCATACCTATCTACCAATTATATTATCATATCATCTCAAGATTAATTATATTGTATATAATATTGATAAATACATAAGCCCGGATTTCCATTAAGGCCGATCATTTCCCAGATCCCAACTCCTATATGTCAGTTGTCAAACATCCTCAAAGTCATTTTTCCATATCTACCTGCCAATAATAGGATAAAATAATCTCAAGATCTCTTCAAATCCTTAAAACTGCAGAACCAAGCCAAGGAATTCTAGCGTCACTTGATGTACAAACTTTTTTTTGCAAACGTTCCTTTCGACGAATCTTTAACTCTCAATATAAAAATAATTGAATTCCATCCCCATCCATCAAACCTAATATTCTCAAAAAATTATTGCATTACTCTGACCATAATGGCAAAATCTTCCCGCAAACTAATGAAATAAGTATAAGAACTCCACTTGGTCAGTGCTTCTCTATTTTTTCTCCTAGATAGAAAACAAGGTATTAATAAAGTTACTAAACCGAAAATATATGGCCGCTATGTAAATAATATTTTTTTTATTTCAGTTAAAAACAAAAACGAAATTGATAATCCCGAAAGTACATTCGAAAAAATCCCCTTCTCAAATTTACCTCTGAACTTAGTCAAAAAAATATACTCCGACTCTTGGACGTTCTTCTAGTGTCTAGTAACAATTCATTCACTACTTCGTCATATAAAAAAAGTAAAACTCTTGCCACCTTAATCTTACTAATCAATGTCCTCTCAGATATAAAATACAGGTTATAATAAATTTCTACATGAGACCGCCGAATTCACCCTCTCGTTCGATTTTCTTTAAAGAACTTAAGAACGTGAAACAAATACTAGTTAATAACAATTTTCCAAATTATCTTATAGATAACCATACTAGCCTTTTTTTCTAGGGTAACCATTAGTAACACTGAACATACATGAAAAGACAATAACAATAGCATTTAACAGATTATTTTTGCTTTGTTTTGATATTTAGTTTGTTTTGGGGTTCACACCTCCCCTTTCATGATCATTCATCCGATTTGTATATATATATTGTAAATAATATTTATCATCACATTGGGATGTTTTTTTGTTCTTTTCTTTAGCCCCACCTCCTGAGAGGATGTGGTATTATGGTGTATGGAGGATTGATCGACGACGGGTGAGTTTTTATGGGGAATGAGGAAATTGTAACGAGTGAATGGGTCGTGAATCCAATTAGCTAGGTATAAGATAGTTAGTGAAGACCAGACTCGACCCATACCCCCTTTTCGGCCTTGTGCCATGACTGTGTTAATTTACAATAAATCTCAATATCATTTCACATTGGCGTAGAAGGTAATCCCTGCTTCAGTTACTGTTACGCAGTAACTACGTATTTAAGAGATTGCTTACTGAAAAAGACAATATTCGGAAAATGAAAAATTGAACCTGGTCTGAACAGTAACATCGTCAAAAACGAACACCAGCTGATACGTTTAGAGACAGAATGCAAACATTATCGAAAGGGATTAGTTGTCAACAGTAAATGGAGGAATAATGTACATCAACGTTGGAAAGTATCAGTCTGTGTGTCTGTAATACAGCTCACTGTTCAAGAAAAAAATCAGAATATCAGCAAACAGAATAGATCCAGAATGTCCAGCTAACAAATCCATGGAGTTTTACTTTGAAAAGACTGACTTCAAAAAGTTCAGAGGTCATCCAAGAACCACCATAGTCACAACGCTGAACCGAGACATTCAAAGAGCAAAGCCGAAAGATCCCAATTTTTCCTTTTGAGAAGTTTACACTCAAGGAAGTTCAGCAAAAAATCCTCAAATTCGTAGCGGACAGAAACGGCTGGCAAAATATTGTCGAATCAGTAGACAATGTCACTGAGATGAGAAAACATGTTAATTCATGACCTTAAATCAAAACTGTTTTGATGATGAATTAACATTTCCTATAAATATGAAATGCATGCTAACTATAAGCAAGATGAATCTTCCTTTAGAAACATTTTAAAGAAATATACAACTGTAGTCGACAAAATATATTTTAAGGAAGATTTGTAAGATTTTAATGCGTCGCCGAGCGAGCAATGTATGCCGGATGAGGCGGCTGTTTCTCCTGCAAAGGGGAGCATATTTTACAGTTATATCAGACACCATTTTATTTTCTTAAATCTATATTTCAACATAAACCAATCGTAGATTATCAGCGCCTTCTTCTTCAGCTTCATTCTGAACCACACACACACAAAAAAAATTTTATGGAATGAAAATACTTTATTTAGAGGAAGAAGCCTTAAAAGCGTGTTCAGATATGGTATGCAAACGATATATTTCAGCAAGTAAATTTTTTTATTTAAACAATTTGGCATATTTAAATTATTTATATTTCTGTAACGAGACGGTTAAATTGATAATTACGAGGTGTAATATTTGATGAAAAAACTTTCGTTTCAATATTGTAGATTTTTCTAAAAAAGGTCTCGTTTAGATGAGACCAAATGATTGGTAAACAAATTAAGGTAAACATTTGTAGTATTGACTTCCATATTTTCATTTGGTCGAATCTCCATTGCTCTACGTCATATATATATATATATATATATATATATATATATATATATATATATATGTGTGTGTGTGTGTGTGTGTGTGTGTGTGTGTGTGTGTGTGTGTGTGTGTGTGTGTGTGTGACGGCGTGGGAGTATGTATATATGCATTGTATAAGAAAGAACTTCGTAGTGTTACTCAATAGATTATTTCGTTTAACGAGTATCTGAAATTTATGACATACTAGCCGAGATACTCGGCTTAGCCTCGGTGTATCTGACTGAAATTGTATAACCGAAACCCTGTATGCCCGCACCGCCATCTAGAAAGGTCTGCCGGTGTCACCGCTTGCATGCATTATCCGTTGGTATACGAAGCTACACTCCATCAGCTACTTTACGGTATAACCTTCGCCAGTATTTGATTGTTCTTAATAAAGGAATTTCATCAATAAAATATTCTTAGGCAGTCGTTGCTCGGGGTTAAATTGTTTCAATGTTTTAGATATTCAGTAAATTTCCTATGACCGTAATAACTTTCAAATAGTATGGTATTGTACACAAGTCTAATGATCAAACAAAAACAGGGAGGAACTGTCAGAGCTTGATTCAACTGCAATGAACACCCTCTCCTTCGCACGTTTACTGTAAAGCTGGTTTTAATAAGAGGTTCTTCGGGAATTTTCCCATTTTAATGGTTCAATATTACTTCTCAAACAATCTTTGCATCAAAGACTGTTCGATTACCAATTTAGTATGGAATCATATAAAAGAATTATTGGATAAATGGCAAAAGCCAATTGTGGACATAGTTTATCGCAGATTTTGTTCAGCTAAATGAAATAATCTAAACCAAACATTCACACAATTTGTGTGTCATATGTAATTCCCATGGCAAATCTGGAAAGCATTGAATGAAAAGCCAGGCATTTTTCGTGGTATTTTGTTATACGCGGGGAAGGGAGCAGGACTTAAACCATATTATATTATTTCTTGCAAGATGGCAAATTTTTGAGACATGTTTGAAGAACATCAGGTAAAAATGAGGAAGCTATTTAAGTTCTTATTTTAAGTATTAACGGAAAACCCAATTTTTCAGCTTTTTTTTTTCATTTCTTTGTGTGAAGCCAATGTCGCAGGAAAACTTTCAAGCACTCTGTATAAACCTCGTAAAATGCGCTATGTTTTGCATTAAGTGCACAAAAAAAAAAGCATCAGCTTGTCCAGTAAATATTTTGTTCACGTACAATTTTGACTTGTTTACTTTTTTGTAAAAAGTCGTACCCACCTTGAGTTATATCGATTTTACTGCCAAAACCCCGGGATGGGAGCTGGAGATTGCAAAGTTGGTGCTGACCTAACTTTGTAATTTGGCAAAATATGAGTACAATTCAATCGAAATTGATCGTGAAATGTGAACGGGAATATATAGCAGACACACATGCACACGCGCGTGCAAGCGCACACATGCACACCCAGAGACACACAGACATATTCTCTTTTATAGATGTAGATAAAACTATTCTGAAAGGTGATATTTCCACTGAGTTTTCCATAGGACTCAATAGAAGATTGGGAATTTTAAATACTTTGGCGTTAAAAGTGAATATGCCCGTAATTCAGATGTGTTACTCTCATTCGGTGTTCAAAAAAAACTTCCGGTAAGTTAAAGACGCTATAAAAAAATAAAAATAAAATCCGAAAACTGAAAAAAAAAAGAAACAGAAAAAAGACCTGGGAATAAAGTTACCTATTCTGTGAGGTAAATTACTCGAACACCAAATAGCCAAGCCTGAGCAAAAAAAAAACCGCTTACTAACGTTAAATCTTACGAAATGATGGCTCTAGTCGTAACCAGAGTTTCACTCTCACTCGATCTTTAGAATTTCAGATAACTTGAACGGAAATGAAGAAAAATAGAACACGCTTTATAAAATCAGTGATCGCTCTAAAGCAAAAAAAAGATCATTAAAAATAATTTCATTAAAAAACTGTGGATGACCACACCTACACATGGGGAAATATAGATGAAGTAAAAAAAGCCATGTAGGTGGGATAAACTACTAACACTTTATATATATTTTGATTTGATTTAGGTCCACTATTTACATTATTCGCACTATTGTCCTCATCTTTGTTGCCATAGTTATTACAACGTTTCGGCCGTTGTACGTTCCGGACTTCTTCAGGTGGTTGGAATGTGAACTGAACACTTTATTTCGCTAACTGGGGTAGACTGTTCTATTTCCCTGTGCCATGACCAATGGATGTCATATATCAGCTATCTCCTGTTAATTCGACTCACCAAGTTGTCGTTTTTTTATTTTTTCATTTCAGATATATAAAAACTGTCCAATTCTTTTTTCCCGAACGCTTTCGGCGATATATTTGTCTATTTTCAAGGTTGAAATATATTAACTGTTAACATCATATAACTACATACACGCAGCACTGTATTTGATGATAAAAGTTTATATATTTCAACCTAGAAAATGGTTAAATGTATAGCTGAAAATGCTCGGAGAGAAATATCAATTGGACAGTTTTTATATAATTTATACGCGAAAAAGAAAACAATTTTAAGATAACATGAGAATTTGTCTAAAAATCGAAATCAAAGCACCCTGTCTGTCATATTCAATGAAACGTTCATATATATATATATATATATATATATATATATATATATATATATACATATATATATATATATATATATATATATATATATATATATATATATATATATATATATATATATATATATATATATTACCGAATCAATATAGCGATCGTATACAAATACATTAAAATACTCTATAGTTTAAACAAAAACAAAAAATGTGAATGTGCTCAATGTAAAATATTTTTTTGACTAAAAATATTGACCCTGAAGATGAACAATGATGTTCGAAAGCGCTAGGTCATCGTATGGACAATACATATTTCGAAATAATTTTCAAATAAAAAGTCTCATTAGAGAATATGAGAAAATTCAAAAGAAAATATGCAAGACTATGTTGTTTTTAACATTCAATACCACATGTTTAAAAGAAAAGTTGCTGCCAAATTACACACACACACACACACACACACACACACACACACACACACACACACACACACACACACACACACACACACACACACACACACACACACACACACACATATATATATATATATATATATATATATATATACATACATACATGGGCGGGTGTATGTGTTTGCGCAGTAGCCTCGTACTATTTTATATAAACTATTCTCTCTTCACAAAGCGATCAGCCCGGTCGCTTGCTGTGAATTTCTAACATTATTTCTTCCGCTCTATTTCCGGATGTCGTTATTAAATCCAAACACCGACATACGGCACGTTGGAAATTACAAATAGTAAAGTGTCCGGAACATGAAAAAAAAAATCTTTTTTTTTTTGTATCCTGACCGCATGGAAGACAAAAAAGGAAATGACGGACGGGCTTCATCAAGACAAAAATTTGTATTAACAAACGCTGACAGACACGAAGGCCAGCGGCCGTAAACTGAGAAGACTCTTCCATTGACAGTTACGTTCTCAAACGTCATTGTTTCCTTGTTGATTCAGTATTTCTCATTCTTTATCACTTGTAATTTTATTGTTCTTCTTCTTATGTTATTATTATTATTATTATTATTATTATTATTAATGGTATTATTATTAATATTATTAATATTAATATTATTATTATTAATATTATTTGTAATATTATTATTATTAATTTTAATATTATAATTATTAATATATTATTATTTTTAATATTATTATTATTATTAATACTAATAATAATATTATTAATAGTATTATTATTATTATTAATACTAATATATATATTATTTTCATTAAAGATGATTATTGACAGTTACGTTCTCAAACGTCATTGTTTCCTTGTTGATTCAATATTTCTCATTCTTTATCACTTGTAATTTTATTGTTCTTCTCCTTATGTTATTATTATTATTATTATTATTATTAATGGTATTATTATTAATATTATTAATATTAATATTATTATTATTAATATTATTTTTAACATTATTATTATTATTAATATTAATATTATAATTATTAAAATATTATTATTTTTAATATTATTATTATTATTAATACTAATATTATTATTATTATTATTATTATTATTATTATTATTATTATTATTATACAGAATTTATTCAACGTTTCATTCTTTCGTTCTTACTTCTTCCTGTGCTGTTTTCAGATGCTTGGCGTTTTTATTTCTATATTCTACCTTTTTTTTTTCCAGTTCGGTCATATGTCTCCGCCTTCATTTTCTTCTGCCCTTACTTCCGTCTTTCACTTTCCTCGTTCTGATTCCTTTTTTTTCCACTTCCATCTCTTCTTCGGCTTGGTTTTTCTTCCATTTTCCGAACACCTCCATTTTCATTTTTCTTTTTCTTTTCTGCTATCATTTCACCCCCTCCTTCTTGTTTATACATGTGTAAGACTTTAATTTTCTGTTCTCGCTCTCTCCCTCTCTCTCTCTCTATATATATATATACTCTCTCTCTCTCTTTCTCTCTCTCTCTCTCTCTCTCTCTCTATATATATATATATATGTATTACATTTTATATGCGTGGTAATTAGAGGAAACTGCTCAATATCACTGATAGAGCTAACATAATAAGTTGAGTGGATATGAGTTTGTGACGTTTGTCTGACGATCGCAAAAGCGTCAACCCCAGAGTCACCAATTCATATCCACACGACTATTTTATACATACATATAATGTATATATATATATATATATATATATATATATATATATATGTATATATGTATATGTGTGTGTAAACTGTCACCATTTAATTTTACTTTCAGTTTCACTTTTGTATTCTTCTTCTTTATCATAATCATCATCATCATCATCATCATCATCATCATCATCATCATCATCATCATCAGCGATGATTTCTTCTTTCACCTCTTCCTACACTTACATCAAGTTTACTACTTTCACATACTGCTTTCTCACATCTGCCTCCATTTACTTTCACTTTCAGTTTCACTTCTGAATTCTTCTACTTTATCATCATCAGCAGCAGCAGCATCTTCCGCTGCTTTCATTTCTTCTGTCACTTTTTCTCTTTCCTCCACTTAATTCAAGTTTACCACCTTTATGTCCTGCTCTGTTCTCTAATTACTTTGAATTTCAGCTCCGATTCTTCTGCCTATTCTTCTTCGTCTACTTCTTCGTGTGTTTGTCTGTTTGCGAAACGCCCCTGTAAATCCGTCAGTCTCCGGAAACATGTCCGTTTCCCTTCGCCCCACCACAATCATGTCTCCTTCAAAAGCCACAATCATATTGTGTACAATCCACAATTCTCAACAATGTTTTAGCTTCTACCAACCAGGATGGATTAACGAGATGTCTTCCCCCCAAATTCAAAAATCGTAGGCAAACACTAATTTTCTTCACAACAAACCTGTGCTAAATCTCGCTTCTGCCTGGCAAAAATATTAAAAAATAAATGGTTTATTACAATGGAATATTTCATAGCCGCTGTATGTAGGTGGCTTTTATTTACCTGTGATGGACAATGTGGTATCTCACTTATAGGTCAAGGAATACAATATTCGCATTAAGCAAGGTTGAAGATATAAAAACATAAGGAAAGAAAATAATTTCCTATCGATGATTAAACAGTGTACATATAAGTTCCCGTTTTTATTGCCTTATAAGACGCAATTCTCTCGACTAAATTCTGTCAGACGTTCACCCGACAAGAGGTTGGTGTTGCATAACAGATTAACAAATCAACTCCTGAAAAACACCGAAATGAAATATATATAAATTATGAAATATATATGTAAATTATTAAATTATAAAACAAATTTATATTAACTTATATAGAAAGAATATCCATCTATCTATCTATCTATCTATTTATCTATCTATCTATCTATCTATCCCGGTCTCTTCCCTATCTATCTATCTATCTATCTATCTATCTATCTATCTATCCATCCCGGTTTCTTCCCTATCTATCTATCTATCTATCTATCTATCTATCTATCTATCTATCTATCTATCTATCTATCCCTGTCTCTTCCCTATCTATCTATCTATCTATCTATCTATCTATCTATCTATCTATCTATCTGATGTGAGTTCACACCAATATCTAGCTAGTTATTTATGAATCTATACATCCATCCATCTTAATCTAGATATATATGTCGATCTATCTATCCAACTATCTAGCTGTGTATATAGGTGTGTGTGTGTGTGTATGTTTGCAGGTGTGTGTGTATGTGTGTGTGCGCATACGTATTTACCTAAGACTCTATCTCTCACTATCTATCTATGTATTTAGCTATCTATCTTTCTAACTATCTATCTGACAGTATTATACTGTCAGATATAATTCTATAATTATATCTGTTTCAATCTATCTGTTTATCTATCTGTCTATCTATTGTTTGAATGAATTCGTGCAGACTCAATACAGAATGTTTATGTTTATATATATATATATGCATACACATATATATATATATGTATATGTATATGCATAATCTTTAATGACATATATATATATATATATACATATATATTTATAGCAATACCGTGTCGTCATTATACTTATATATATATATATATATATATATATATATATATATATATATATATATATATATATATATATATATGTATATATATTATTTTCATTAAAGATTTTTGACAAATATAAACAAAGATAAAAATTATTTGAAAAAAAACTTGGTTATTTTCTTGATCAATATTCTAAAAAAAAAATTAATTCCTGGACTTGAAAGAAGTTAATCTGAAATATTTAGACACAGTACGTCTAAATTATTTAATCAAACCTGCTTGAATGTTTTGAATGATAATATGCTGCCTATATACATGTGTCTGTGTGTGTGTGTGTGTGTGTGTATATAAAGTTCAATGTTTCATGAAACCTTATAGATATATACGGAAAACCTCAGTATGCTCGATGGACTAAATCAAAAATTAATTAAGCCTTCCTTGTATGCCATATTTAATGAAAGTTGTTTAAAAGAAAGTTTTCTCTTCAAATATACTATTAATATCTATCTATCTACATATATATATAGTCAAACCTAAAGAGCCAGAGAAACCTACCTAAGCGAATCTTCAGGGAAAGCCGGCTTTCCCTGACGATCCGCTTAGGTGAAACTTTGGTAGCTTTGTCTGGCTCACTAGGTTTGACTAGGTTTGCTCTATGTTTGTACTGAGCGCTTTTTGTTAGTTGTTTACTCGTGTCAGGGTTTTTTCTTTGGGTTTTGAACCTGTATCTGTGCGATTATTTTCGACAGACTTTCATGTTCTTGGCTCTTTCTTTTTTTAAAAAATTATTTTCCTTCAAGATTGATTTAATTATTGGCAAATCCAGAATTCGAAGGTTTTTCGAGACGAGTATAGTTACATATATATATATATATATATATATATATATATATATATATATATATATAGCCCCCACATTGATTGACCGAGTTGACAGCTACAATACATTAGATACATGAGATTTCAAAATACGTTAAATCTTAAGACCCCTAAAATAAAAAAAACAGATTGAATTTTCCTTAACCCCAATATCTCAACGCAACGGAACTTTGAATATTAAGTTTAATTATTTATTATTGAATTTGAAACACGGGAATTTCAGGGTTGCGATAATAATATATTATAAAAAAAACATTTATAATATATATATATGTATATATATATAAAGTAATTTAAGTAATATAATGATGTACAATCTATCTATCTATATCTATATCTATATCCATATATATATATATATATATATATATATATATATATATATATATAAAGTAATTTAAGTAATATAATGATGTACAATCTATCTATCTATATCTATATCTATATCCATATATATATATATATATATATATATATATATATATATATATATATATATATATATATATATCGGTTGTAACAACATCATTGTTCAATTGTTAGATAAAGTTTTGAAGTGTTGTATCTTAGAAATGATTAACTCTACTGGAATTCTGGGAGATTTTTATAACACTATTGGACTTTACTTTCAGTAATAAGAATGTACATTTACTCTCCAAGTTCATCAGTAAAACCGAGATGAAATCGATCATAAACAAAAAGGACATCATTAATTAAACATAGCTAATGACCGGAAACTCATATATAAGAATTTCAGATAGGGTATATCTGTAAACTCACAATATAAAAAAGACAAATGAAAAACTCATCTTAGCCGACACGTTTTGTCCTTTATGAAGCCAATGCCTTATGTCCATCAGAAAGCAGGACGCGTCGGATGAGTTCAATTTTCGTTTTGGATTTTTTCATATATATATATATATATATATATATATATATATAAACAGTGACTATTAAAGCTAATATAGCATGACTCTTCGGCAGAATTGAGTCACTGTCAGTCACTGTGTGTTTATCTAAATCTAAAAATAAACACGCTAAAATTCACTTTCATCACTGCGCCGACGGCTTAGTGGTAGAAGTTCCGACTGACGCCAACTCAGTCGGGTTTCGATCCTAGCTAGAGGCAACCGGACGTCTAACCACACTGATGAGCTGTTAAACAGCGAAACAGTCTGTCTGTGGATGACATATATATATATATATATATATTGTATTTACATAGCTATCCCCTCTTTTATACATGTTTCGTTAATTTAGACTGAGGAAGCTCCGCAATTAAACTTTTTATTTAATTTTTCTTCTGTACCTGAAAATGCTTTCTTTTCTGGACACAAAGTATCTTAAATCTGTCTAAAAGTTCGGCATGTTTGCTTTCGGCTATATATTTTCGCCATTATCAAGAATTATTTTATTTTTACTTTTAACTGGATGTATGTGTTGATTTATGTAAGTATCTAGAGTTATAGGAATGTTTTATGTTCTCAACGCAGTCTTCACATTGTTCCCTTGTTCATAGTTAATATTATTAAGTGTTGGATTTTTCCCTTTTATTATTAGGGCTTCCATTATTTTTAATCATTTTCTTTTTACATGTATATGAGTTTATTATGCTTGTATTTTCTACTAGTTTATTTCGGAGGGAGTCGCGCGTTTAAATTACTAAACAATATAGTCAGTTAAAAGACAATTAAAAAATATACACGATTTTGCGTATGTGTTTGCGTGTATGTTTGTGCGTGAGTGCGTGTGTGCTCGTTCGTGTGAGTGTCGAAACGACAGTGAAGCCTTGTCGAGACTGACAAACGTAAAATCATTTCAGAACTTCATCGACCTCGTTCTTAATTCAAAATCTAAATCAGCCGGATCCTAGCTTCCTACCCACCCCCACCTCCCGCTCGCCCGAAAATGGACACGAAGAAAATAAACCGGAAATAGAATAAGGGAGAGTGTTTCCGTGGAAGACCGGCGCGCACAGCTGTCCCTCGCTTCAGGCAAAGCTCATCACCGGGCACTGTCAGTCTAATGTCTGATTCTGGGCCAACACAGGAAATATTGCGAGGTGTTCATTTGCAGGGAATTTTACTCGGAAAGAAGACGTTAATTTGGAGTTCACGACTTAACATCGTTGGAGTGACAGTTTGATTTGGACTGATTCGTTGACAGTATCTAGCAAAGCCTGGATTTCCGTTGGCGTTGAACATTTTGATGCATGTCTTCCGAGGTGATATAGATAAGAATCTCACTAGAACGACAATAATTGATAATAATTTGAATAATATTGTGACAATCTTTAAGCATCGTTCCTGGAAAAAAATACGATGTATTAAAAAGAACGGTTTCGCTTGACACCGCTATTATTTTAACTCCTCGGCAAATTTTAATATTTTAAAAAGCGATGATTAGAATTTTAATAAAACCTAAATATATGAAATTAAATTTATACAATTTTTTTTTTTGTTCTTGAGAATGCACAAGAAAAATAATATTTATTAATTATTTTTGACATTATTTATTTAGACTATTTATTTATTATATTGTTTATTTATTGAAATTGTTGGCAAAATATTTGAAGGAGATTTTTCCAGGTTGTGTGTGTGTTTACTTGAGAGCTCAGTAGTGAGAGTGGCATGATCAAAACCCAATACTTGAAAATAACTATTCAACAGCTTTTATTTCTGGTTGAAAGAGAATGCAGAATAGAAGTGTTTTGCAGGAATAAAAATTAAGTTTCAAAAGTTAACAATGATCTTGAATCGTTGTTTTTGTAGAGAGACTTTTCACCGCTTGTTTCCATGGGGGGGACGAAAAATCTGGATGTGAAACTGCTAGGACTGACCTCGTCTTTTGCAGCAAGGTTGTGTATAAGTGTTACTTTAGTTACATGTCTCTAAGCGAGAATTCTCCGCCAGTTCTCACGGGCGGGGAATCAGAGTCAAGCTGTCGGGACATGCCTCACCTTCTACATCAAGCGTTTGGTAGCCCTTCAAGCTGGGTTTGTAGGCTGTGGTCGCTGAAAATTAAAAGTAGGAAAGAGGGCAAGTAGAGCTCTGTCAAGGCTTTGATAACTACTAGGACTTCGGATTGGACCCTGCTGATTATTTTCGTTGGTGCTGATCCGAGCAAAATAAGGATGTCCCCACCTGCTACAATATACAACAAAGGAGAGTTTATTTACATCGTCTAATTGCCGTTCGGTTAGAAAATTATAAAATAATAAATAATACCTCATACTTTGTTCACATATTTAATAATTTAGAAAATATTTATAAATCTATGAATAAAATATTTTCATATTGATTTTTTTATAAATTGGTAAATGATACATTTTTCATTGCATGAAGTGTAAAGTTTATATGACAGCGGTGTCAAGGTAAAACCGTTCTTTGGCCAAAACGTTTCTTGCGGATACGAAGGTTAAAGACTGCCAATATTGTCAAGTTCACACTGGTTGAAATGGAGAAAAGATAGGGAATATACTATTAGGGTCGCCCCAAAACATGTTCGTTTTTAATGATCAAATACTTCTGAATATTTATGCCGTATCTCTCCTCTTATTTGGCAGTGAATGATTAATTTTTTTTCATAGATAGAAAAAGACCCTGAGTCCATAGGAAACAAAAATAAAAAATAAAAAAACAGAAAAGCGTGAAGACAGGACTAATCATCGATTTTAAGATAGGATTTAGGGTTGTAACGCGAGATCTATGAAAGAAAGATTTATTTTCACATTTAAATTTCCCCTATTATGGGCATTATTATATCCATGTCATAATCATACCGTTGTTCACGGAAGAACAGAATGGCTGAACGGAAAAAGAATAACATACATGGTTTTTCCCTGAGATACATTTATACCACAAAAACATACACAACTCTATATATACATGTTTAAACATGGCCACGCAGAAAAATTATAACATATATGCAAAAACAAACAGTGTGCAAAAAAAGTGGATCCTTAAGGAAAACTGAAGTTACAGCGCTTTCTATATGAAACTCGTGAGACTGTGGGTTTTTTTTTCTGTATATTCTACAGCTGTGGGCTAGGTGCACCATCCTTCTCCGGGCTCTAAATCATAACTGGCTATCATCACTATATCCTCTGACATCACTCACTGTCCGGCAGGGGACCCTCGTGACTATCTCAACTAAAGGGAGACCAATAGTCTTTTACATCTCTACATGGGTTAGTGGCAAGAGATAAAAATGTCCAAGATGGGAACAACGAGCTGGAGATGGCAACGTTACACATGTAAAGACAAACAAATGGGAGCTGTTTTAGAAATGGATACCAAAAAAAACAATGCCACACCGAAATCCGAAGGTGCACAAAATATACATTCGAAAATTTAAGGAGAGTATAAGAAACAGTAAAACCCCGCCATAAACAAAGAAAAGAATGGTGAAACTCTATGAGCGGCCAAGCCTTCCATATAGCATGGAATGCGGGACAGTTTGCTTACAGATGAGAAAAAGGGGTCCAACAGGAACGGGGTACTACAGAAGGATGATGATAATACCATGAACGGAAGAAGTCTTGAGAAAAACAGAAACAGGAAGAGCACTTATACTCAGAATCAGAAACAGACAGTTGAAATTTATTGCGCACAGAATGAGAAAGGATAGCTTGGAGAATTTGACACGTACAGGATATATAGACGAGCTAAGGGAAATATGCTTTCAACGTCTACTCGATGGACTTGCATGACTGGATAGCGGAACACGGGGTGAGAGACTTAGCAAAAGAACAAGAGCTGCTTTGAGCTACAAAAGTTAGGAGGTTGTAGATAGCCATGACTGTTCAGGTCCTAAGAGGTCAGTCAATCAGTTATGTGCCATACTCTATACATGCTTGAGCGATCATGTAAATTTCGATACGTGACTGACGAGGCAGATTTTTTTCCGCAGATGTTGCCATTTCTTTCTGTGGTAGACTGGTTGCCAACCAAGGCTGAATAACCCAAACTATCATGCTATTTAACCCATGCCTGGGGGGAGAAGAAATGGATACAACACTTTCCCAAGGATATTTGTGCGTAAGTTATTCTAACGAACTCCGTATTCTCACTCCGAGCCGATAGCCATTTCACCACAACACACATCGTCCTAAGAGATAGGGAACATAAACAAAAATAATATTTACAATTAGAATGAGACCGTTGAGCTTTAAGGGTCACATAATGAGGAGTAAGGCTTGGAGAAATTAACACTCACAGGATATATTGAAATCAAGAGAGGCTGAAGGAAAGCGAGTAAGCTGCCTGACGTTACTCAAATTGGACGGTAGGACTGGACTAGATATTTAAGATACGGACGGTGCTTGGGTGCTCGGTATTACAACGGACAGAAAAATGTGGATAGCCATGACTATCAGTATATTATAAACAACGGAGTAATAAGTAATAAGTACAATGGATACAAGAAGGAAAATCTATACTTACAATCAGAAAGATTCACATGTGTTTTTTTATTCTAATACATATGAGGGGGAAAGGAATAACTTTTATCTGACACATAATGAGAAAAAAAAGTCTAGACAATGTAACATTTAAGACAACAGGATGAATACAGAAGTAACCTACTTAATAAATATGGACGATATAACAGGGACAACGATGGTTACTTAGAGCTCCTAAATTACTCAGACCAACAAAAAGTAGGATAATGTGGAGAGCCATAATCGTCAACGATGTTAAAGTACTTGGCATGTAAAGAATATCTTTCAAGCTATTGTTTGTTAGAATTTTTATGAAAAGTCATTAACTTCTTCAGAACAGTGATGTTTAATTTTTTTTTCTAGAGTGGAATATTTTTCGTCTATAATTCTGAGAAGGGTTGACCATTTTTCGGCCATTAAAACTCTTTTTTATAAATATATACCTCTCTGAATAGCTTTGAGAAGAATCATTAACATATCCAAGGTTATTATGTAGATTACTATATGTTGATGAATTTGATTTTTTTTAAAGTTTTTCCAGCGTTTTGATGATTATTTTTTAAACCATAAAATAATTTTAGATTGTCAAAATATTTAGAATATAATAAAAAATTTATTGATACATGTCTAACTAATTACCCCGGAGGAAACAATCAATACTTCGATCAGCTGTAGTTAAAAACAGTATAAGAAAAATGAGATCTTTAGGGTCACCACACAATGAGAATGAACCATGCGAGTTAGCGAATTTGAGAAATGTCATGGGAAGACCGTTTCCTATATCTCGAAAGAAGAACTAGGGCAGATAGCATATATTAAAAAGAAAATTCACCCCAGACTTGTAGGGGAATTCTTATACGATCCATCACGAAATATTTTGTGAAAAGGGTGAACTTTTTTGTAAAGTTCATGTAAGTGCCTGACTGATCTTGCTATACTTTATTATTACGCGATCAGACTAACAATTTTGTACTGTTGCAATACTTGAGCTGGTGTTGCCCAATCTTCACTTTCCAGCGTTGATAGAATTTTTAAAACGCTTCTGCATAGCCTTTATTTTTCCACCATAAAATCTTTTTCACTCAAACGAAATTTCGCAATCTTATTGTAAGCCTCTATCTACTTCTATTCTATTTCCATGAAAATGATTTGAAGACCTGCATTATTCGTTCCACCAGTACAGACCTTTACAGCTAAGACATACTATGCCACCTATACTGCTATGAAATATCCCAATTCTCTTTATAATCCATAAGAAGGAATTTCCCTTCATACAGATTCTTCCCAAGAATCGCTACTTTGTGGAACTATTTCCCGAACGGATTCTTCCCCAATAACTACAGTCTTAACATCTTTAATTCTAGGCGCAACTATTTTTCCTACATATTTTTCCTATGCAAAGAGAACAGGTTCAAATTATTTTGTGTGAGCCCCATTGAACTTTATTTCAATCCTTCATACGTCTTCATTCCTTAGCTATGATTAATTAAAGGTGAACATGCCATTTTCGTTTGTGATCGATTTAATGACGATTCTCCTGTTAAACTTGGAGAGTAATTACACAGACTTATTGCTCTAAGTAGAGTCTAATAGTATTATAAAAACATCGGAGTATTCCAGTAAGTTATCTGTAATCATTTCTAAGATACAACCGTTCAAAGTTCAATCTAACAATTGTACAATTTTGGTGTTTCACGGTTTTTAGTGTTTGAATTTTGGTGTTTCATGGTTTTGTTGTAACACCCGGTATATATATATATATATATATATATATATATATATATATATATATATATATATATATATATGGGGAGACAGACAGACAGACAGACAGACAGACAGACAGATTGGAGTTCATTAAAGTATTGTTGTTAATTTTACTATAAAAGATTCGTTTATACTTTTTAGTGTTGCACTGATTTTCATTTTAATCGTCATTTTATTATAAAAAATATTGTTGATTTTTCAATATGCAAAGAATCGAAATTTACCATTGACCATTTTTATTGATAATGATTAAGTTATTTACAAAAATATATTTTGTATTGTCTATAATTCTGAGAAGAACCATTGGTATATTCACCATTGTTACGACATGCGAACAATTGCCATGAGACTATTTATAAAAAATGGCACAATCAAGGGCGGTGTACAAGTGACTGAAACTGGGCCGTCAGATCAGGACATATAATATTGAAGATTTTCCTTTGGATATTATCAGGTAGCTCCGAGTAAATTGCAGGGGCAGCGAACTATATATAGCAGCAGTATTCTAAGCATAGTCGAATGGTAGACTTTCAGATATGCAAAATAGATTCTGGAGAGAACAATTGTCTCGAACGACACAGTGAACTGATTTAGAATGCCTAGAAATGGATTAAATATAGTCTTTCAACTTCACCTGAGAAGGTGCAATGAGTCACTTTCTTGGTCATTGGCATCAGCTGGGCTGATGGCAGGGGAAGGCTAATAGGCCGAGAGTTGGATGGATCGGACGGTTCATCGGAGTTCTTAAAAACTGGAACGATCATGACTTCAAGCAGGCAGGAAAGCAGGAGGCAGCGAAACATTTATTATGCAGGTTAAGAGAACGAGAGCCAGTTCTGGAGCACACTTCTTAATGAGCATCATTGAGTTCACACGCTTTGTGGGGATCACGGTTAGAGATGATATCAGAAACGATGGGAGGCGGTTATATACATATCACTAAACAGAGAATCGGATCTAACTGGGAAGAGTCGAGTTTGGGGAGAATTTCCGGGCAAAACATCCAGCTTTAGCAGCAGAATCTGATAACATTGATTGAAGAGGGCGGGGGATAATAGACCTTGCACTTAATAATTACCCTACTACAGAGACACCAGAAATCACGCGAGAAAATGTTCTTAGAGTCTATGCGTTGTCTCATTCTCTCGGCAGAGTCTTAGCTCCTTCGAGGACTCGCTTACATTTTTTACGAGCAATAGTGAATGAAAACCTGTTATGATCGTCCTGGGTATGACGTTAAACTGCATCCGAGTCCTGGGTAAGACGATGAACTACATCCAACAGCAAGGCCTCTGATCGGGGGGTTTTGGGGAGCGTGGAACCACCTCTTAATTGCTGATGTTCCCAGGTCCACCCTGACCCGGGAAGGTGGCACCTGTTGGGGTCCCAGCTATGGGCAAATAGTGAAATCCCAAGGTGTGTCCACGTCCTGGGTATGACGATAAACTACATCCGCGTCCTGGGTATGATGATAAACTACATCCGCGTCCTGGGTATGACGATAAACTACATCCGCGTTTTGGGTATGACGATAAAATAAATCCGTGTCATGGGTATGTCGATAAACTACGTCCAACCAAAAGTCCGTCGATCTGATCAATCGGCTGGTCATGTCATGCCCCATCACATCTAACCCATCCCAAAACAACTACAACTTACAATTAACTTTCCCTCCCATACCCTACACTAAATATACTAACACCTTACCCCTAAAATGTGATGGGAAACAATGATGTTGCCAGCTATACGTTTTTGAAACAATGATGTTGCCAGCTATACGTTTTTGAAACAATGATGTTGCCAGGGATACATTTTTTGAAACAATGATGTTGCCAGCTATACATTTTTTGAAACAATGATGTTGCCAGGGATACATTTTTTGAAACAATGATGTTGCCAGCTATACGTTTTTGAAAAAGTAGCCAGCTATACGTTTTTGAAACAATGATGTTGCCAGGGACACGCTTTTGAAACAATGATGTTGCCAGCTATACGTTTTTGAAACAATGATGTTGCCAGGGATACATTTTTTTTGAAACAATGATGTTGCCAGCTATACGTTTTTAAAACAATGATGTTGCTAGCTATACGTTTTTGAAACAATGATGTTGCCAGCTATACGTTTTTGAAACAATGATGTTGCCAGGGATACTTTATTTTGAAACAATTGCCAGCTATTCGTTTTCGAAACAGTTGCCTGCTATACGTTTTTGAAAGAATGATGTTGCCAGCTATACGTTTTTGAAACAATGATGTTGCCAGGGATACATTTTTTGAAACAATGATGTTGCCATCTATACGTTTTTGAAACAGTAGCCAGCTATACGTTTTTGAAACAATGATGTTGCCAGGGATACGTTTTTGAAACAATTATGTTTCCAGCTATACATTTTTGATATATCTAGTAAATACTGGATCTGGCATTAAATAACCCATAGTGGTTGATATGCCATAAAACCCCAAACAAACAAACAAACAAAACCTGTTATGACGAGAGCTTTTACGCGGGTATAGCCGGAAATATTGGTTCCTCTGTGCTATCGCGGCCGAGCAAGTTGCTGTGAATCATAGAGAGAATTGCTGTTTCACCTGGTAATTCCGAGAAGGGATGAAAGCGTCCCTGCTGTTTTTGACCTAAGAAGGAACCTCAGTGGCGCTATTTTCTATTGGGAGGTTGAATATATCAGTCGAAAGGGCGTCACGAAGAAAATCTCGGAATGAGTCCCAATCAGAGTGCTATTACCAGAAAGAGGTTTTATGGATAGGGGGTTCCTGTTTAATGGATGACTGGAAGGAGATATCAGTGCCTACCACAGAGTGGTCCGAGTCCCCATGAGGGTAATTTTGCGAATCTCGGCAAGAGCTGAAAGATGAGGCAAGAAAAAGATCTGATAAAGAAGCATGTTGATCGCTTTGGAAACGAGTGGGGAAATCCAGAATTTGGGTGAGGGATTTGGCAATGGGATATTTAATGTCTGTATACAGACAACATAATTTCATTAAGAAAGTTTCAGCCACTTATTGATTATTGAGTATTAAAGTCACCGACTACAAAGATATACGCAGATAGATGGAGAGAAAGTGATTTTTCTATACTGTCAACTATTCCGGCTAAAATACTCCAGTCTTGTTAAGAGGGGAACAATAAGTCAAAAAGCGATACTAACAGTGTTTAGTAGCGAAAGACAGAAACACATGAAAGAGCAGTCAGGGGCCTCGAGAGACAATTCCCTGCCCATCGATATATATATATATATATATATATATATATATATATATATATATATATATATATATATATATATATATATCACCCCACGAAATAAGAGATATGGTTTTCTGAGTGTGAAAAAATATAAGAAAAATAAGACATTATTAAGTAGTGATAACAATTACAGAATAGGATTAAGACAGATGATAACGATTGACATTACCTTTAACGTTTTCAATATCAATATTTGTTTTAAAACAAGAAGCCGGAAGAAAGTTTCATAAGCGAGAAGTATGAGAGCAGAAACAGCTGGCACAGAACTTACGGTTACATCCTACCATTTCATGTGCGAATGATTAAACCTACACCCTTGTGCAAATTAATTGAAACTAAACGAATAATTCCGTTATTATTTATTTTTTTCGTATTTTTCCAATGAAACATGACCCAGTGTACATGTTAATACTTCGTACGTCTATTCCACGAAGTCATTTCTTGCAGATTGACGACGGATTCTCAACTGGATTTAAATCAGGAGACTTTCCGGACCAGTCTGTTGTACTTTGATTTGCTCACTGCTAACGATTGTCAGTGCGCAGCGTTACAATTTTCGTACGCTTACTTGGAGTAAGGTCCATCGCGGACAATGGCCCTAGGACAACTAATCGACAGTCGAGACAATAGTGTCTTGCGTGATGAAAATCTGATGCAATCATAGATGACGCAATATGTCTCAAGGCCAAACAGAGTTCATCATACACCCTGAAAATAGATTCATATTACTGAACACCACTTCAAATGACCTAATCTGAGGAAAAAAAATAGAAATTGATTACACACTTTGTTACAGTTTTTTTAATACTCTATTTACTAGTTAGCCAACAAAAATGAGATGACTCATTTTATAGTTTACCAAGAGAAGGTTAACCAATCAGAAGACTTGAAATATTCAATCCCATATGTATAAAGGCGGCCATTTTTTTTTCTTGTCAGAACCTGTCAGATGAAAGACCTGAAGAACTACGCTTTCCTACTCTCTCCGAATATTCACTGCCAACCACTGATATGGAAGACCTTAAGAATTACTGAACAGCTGCTACTAGATATTTGTGTTGTTTCATTGAACAAATTACTTACGTTGATTTTCTACATTCAGACGACGGTGAACATGTATAACATCCTTTCACCCCAGTGCGTCTAAAACTGAGCGAATGATGAAAGAAAGGAAAGCATAGGGCTTGTTTCAATTAATTTGCACATGGGGAGTAGTTAAGAATCTAGAAGTGCGCTTAAATTCATAAAGTCTATATACCAAAGTGGAAATCTTATCAGAATATTTACCATGTAAAATATTTGTAGAAAAGGAACGAGGAAGCTAGATTTCGTCGCTGGGAAAGTGACTGGAAATGATATATTCGGATGCTTGTAAAGCCAGCGCTATCTCAAACGAAGTACCGTATTAATACTATTGCAGCTAATGGCGCCACCGTCGCCAAAGTGTGCTGGCAAATTATGGGTAAACTACCAGAGGTCACGTTTAACTAAATGGACAATGGCAGGCTGGATTAATGATAGAGTTATTTCACTGAATAATTTGCTGCAGGATGGCGTTGACCAATCAGCTCCTTGCAGGAAAGGCAGATCACTTTTCATTGTTCATGTAACGCTTCAGGAACAATTTGTTACGTGACAATCCCATGAAACATCAACGGCAAATTGATAACTATTAAGAGTAAATTGTGGCTTGTTCTTGAAGAGACCGCGTGTGAAATTGGAGACTTCCGACTGTAGAGACTGGCTACGATACTTTACACAGGCACCTTAATGTATCAGAGGTCAGAATTTAATAGTTTTGATTCTATTTTAAATCTTTTAAACATATATTAACTTCAGTAGTTTCCTTTTCTTTTTTTTCGTCTTTTTTTTTTAAAGCTTTTCACCCCAAACATGGTGGGAGTGCCACTGGCACACAAAAGGTTACAGAAAGTGGGATCAAGAGTAAAGAGGCATAATAAAGGAAAGGATGAAGAGAAGGACGTGGAATTAGATCAAGTCATCTAGAGATGTCGATTGATATTGCATTTGAATAGTTGGAGATTATAGCTATCAGGTAAGCAAGTAAGAGGAAGGGAGTACCACAGTGCGAGACATAAAGCTATTGTATTAGAAGAGGCGGTTACATTTAACCGTTTCGACACTGACAGGGCGGGACTGAGATGCCAACCTAGTACCAAGTTTAAATTCATGCAGTTTGGGAACTAGTGAAAGTAGCTGTTCGGAGCAGTTACCGTGAAAGTATTTGTAGAAAAGATAGAGGGAGGAGACGGCACGTCAGTGACAGAGCGACTGTAAGCGAGATGCCAGATTTCTTGACGATCACACGAAATTTAAAAAAACTTACTAATAATCCTACTACTTACGCTAAAATTCTGACACTAAATGTTCTGGTTTATGTTTTGCTTTTTCCTGGTTTATGTTTTGCTTTTTCCTGGTTTGTAATGTTTTTTAGAACCTTATTCTCAAGAAATATGGGGCTATTTTGACCAAGTACGCTACACACACGTTCAGTTATAAAAAAAGAAAACTCGTCTAATTAATGTCAAGTTTCCTGGTTGCCAGGAATTTCCACCGCTTTTTAAAAGTACGATTATCTATTATTTCATGCTACTGGTCTTAACTCATCCTTTGCCTGCATCTTCTCATTCACACCCTTATCACTTTTAATACAACTATTATTTATAAACCCACATCTCTTTTACACTTTTCCTTGTATCTTCTCATTCTTTCCCTTATCCATTCCAATACAACAATGATTATACATTATCTCACACCTCCTCCTCCATTTACCCCTTTCCCTGTATCTTCTAATTCTCTCCCTGATCCATTCCAATACAACAATGATTATTCATTATCTCACATCTCCTCTCCATTTACCCCTTTCCCTGTATCTTCTCATTCTCTCCCTTATCCATTCCAATACAATATTATCCATTATCTCACACCTACTATCTTCCCTCGTTATTATCCTTCTTTCATTCCCTCTTTTACCCCTTTCTCTACAATTAACATTTTCCATTATATCCCTCCTCTTTTCGCCATTTCCTGTATCTTCTCCTTCTCTCCCTTATCCATTCCCATACGAGCAACATTATCTATTATCTCATTTATCTGTACTTTCCGCGAGCTTTAGCTTCTCATTCTCTTCTTTGGCCTTTTAGATACAAGTAAAATTCTCCATTAACTCATATCTCTGTTTTCCCAGGTATTACCCGTATCTATTCAGTCTCTTCGAATACCTGTCTATATAATAAATATTTCCAATTACCTCGTGTCTCTGCTCTTCTCTTCTCTCCCCTTTTACTTGTAAGTTCTTATTCACCGCCTTATTCATTCTAATAGAGGGAATGTATTGGAGTCTATAAGAATTGTTCACTCTGACAGGATTCAAAGGGAGCTACTTATTTTCAACTGCTGAACATGGACGGTCTTTTACTTTTCAAAATAAATCCTATTAGAAAACGGCACAGGTTAACGTGATTTATGCTAACACAATACCGCTTAATGATACATTTTTTGCTACTCAAATGTGCTTCTTCTTTTATAACAATAATAATAATAATAAAAATAATAATAATAATAATAATAATAATAATAATAATAATAATAATAATAATAATATTTAAAAAATTGCTCAGTGGAAAATTTCATCAGGCCATTTCTTACCTTAGGTCTCTGTTTGGGAACACTGAAGGAAATGTGTATACAACAGAAATGAAAGAAAATATAATAATAATAATAATAATAATAATAATAATAATAATAATAATAATAATAAGATATGGCAGTTCCTGCAGACTGCAATGTGTCTTTGAAGATATTCGAAAAACTGTCAAAATGCAAGGACCTTGAAATCGAAATCTCAAAAATGTGGCACATGGGAACATCAACAATTCCTGTTGTAGTTGGAGCCCTTGGACTGGTTGGAAAAGATTCCAGTAGGCTGATTGAAGGGATCCCTGGAAGTCCATGCCTCAAAGAGATACAAAAAATTGTTCTGACAAGTACAGCCCACACTTTGCGAAGGGCTTGATCTATGTAATTATTATTTTTCTTTTTTGCAGTGGAAAGTGTCATGATGCCATTTCTAACCTTAGGTCCCTGGGCGGGACCCGGAAAGAAATGTGTAAACGCCAGATATCAAAGAAAATAATAATAATAATAATAATAATAATAATAATAATAATAATAATAATAATAATAATAATAGAGCGGTGGAGTCATTTTTGCTCACACACAAAACTGTTTTGCCAAGGGTGATAACTCAGTGGCATATATATTTTCAGGTTACGACTCCCGGTAACTCATTATTGTCGTAAAGACAACACTGTAGCCATATTAGCCTCTGTATGACTCTGAGCCCAAATTCTTCAGTCTGGATTCAATGAAGCTTTCATTCTGTCTTATCTGAGCTCAACCGTGATGTCCGCCTTGTATATTCAATGTTTTGTATATATATATATATATATATATATATATATATATATATATATATATATATATATATATATATATATATATATATATATATATTCACATGATTCTTTATTTTCAAATCATTATAACGTAAATTCGATAAATAATGAAGCAGTTAGTATTCAGCTGCGTTGACGAAGGCCTTTAAGATGACTATGAATACAATATTTTTTGTCAAATAATGCTGGAACTATTTCCAACGGCCTCATATAACAGAATTCTTTTTTTTATGTTTGATGATTGTTTGATGTCAAGGAAAGACAAAAAAAAATGCAAAACAAAACAAAAAATGAAATAAACGGAAGCAAATGTAGTCCAAATCTGTTTCACTAATTACTGGTTTTGCCTGAAAAGAAGAATAAAATGTGTTTTTATCTTGGATCAATCATCTTATGTTTTTGTGTTGTTTGAAAAAATTATTTTCTCACTAGGGTGTGTCTGTCTGTTGAAAAGGTTACACCTTTTGGTTCTAACTTTTACAGTCAGCTGCTTACAGCTGAGAGCAAGAGAGAGAGAGAGAGAAAGAGAGAGAGAGAGAGAAAAGAACGAGAGAGAGTGCTGAGGAAGAGAAAGTTTAGAAAAGAGGAGAATGTAGAGATTAAGGTAAAGGGTAAAAATACCAAAAACTTTAACATATATATATATATATATATATATATATATATATATATATATATAATGAGATCGGGAGGGAAAGTGGATGGACGGTCAGGGTTTGGAAAGAAAATGAAAATAAAATAAAGACCAATTTAAATTCGAAAACTTTATGAAAGAATGTTTCAAATGAAGTAATTTTATTTGAATTCGTATTGTTAGTATTGTTATTTTAATTTTTTTTTATCCAAAAGCTTTCCTTTTTTTTTACTTTGTTTGTTTTACTGCTTTTCTACTAAGAAAACAATTTTTGATCAACAGCGAAGCCTGCTCCCTACCCCCGCCTCATCAATGGAATCGTTGAAAAATCAAACAATAAGAAAATTATGGCTCAGTTTAGTTCTCCTGCTTGATCAAAATTAATTAGATTTCGAATGTATGCTACATGCAATCAAGTCGAAATACAATTTATATCTAATTTCGATTTCTTTTTTGATTTTCATCTTGACTGAAGATTTTCGTTCCACCTAAAAAATAACAGATGCCGACAAGTGTCAGATGTTAACACACCTATATTTTTTTTAAACTGATCTCAACAAATCAGGGGAAAGGTTTGTTTAATTATTTTTAGACTGTTTATTGTGCGACCACATTCAACATTTCCCGTTTTCAATGTTGAAAACGATGTAGACGTTTTGACTTATATAATATAATTAGTTTTTTTCAAGATAATGCAGGTGAGAGCGACAGTTGTAGCAAATGGCAGCTAGATACATGCCAAATTATTAAGAGCATCCTTAATAAAAAAAGAAATATCATTAATAATTGTAAGGATACAAAAGGCGACTATCTCCCTTTGGTCAAGATGAAGTCTCATCGATCAAGTGATGGCCGCATACTAACGTCAAATCCTAAAATAACAACAGTGGTCAGTCTTTCAGTCAGCATCCGGCAGTCAAAGCGAACAGTTGCATTTGTTATCAAGTGAGAGGCCCTTGACCTGCTCTGATGGAGGCTAAATCTTCTTTCCTAGCTCCGCTCGAATTTAGACTCCTAAATACGCTTCACCACAAACAAAGAAGATTTTCCGGCAGACACAATTCCCGTTGAGAAATATTACAAGGAATAATACCCTATTTTTCCTTTTCAATTTACACTGCTAGTTATTGTATACATGTTTTATAGTTTCTCTGAGTGGGATAACTGTAAATATGTATTTATAATTTTCTGTATGACTGAGAAGAAAAAAAATGTTTATCAATTCTTTTATTCGTTTATCCGGTTCCTTCCGTGAAATAAGATATTATTGGAATTATTATATGTTAGATAAAATAATGCAAATAATGGGGAAAATATCCCCGGGGGGAATAAACGTTTCTTCCGCTGCTGACACATTATCTGGTAACTTAATGAGATATTATGAAGATCCATTATAATCATTTGGCAGTACTCAAGATGATACAAGTGAGACGGACATATAATAAGAAAAAGAAAATATATTTACTGAAGAAAATTTCCCTTGATTTTTTTTACCTAACTATTAATATTCTCTTTAATAAAAAAAATAATTAATAATAATCATATAACAAAAACTAATGTTATGGGATGATGCAAAAGTTCGCTTTCTTTGTTCAAAATGAATATCAGAATGAATTACCCAAAATAGGCCAAAGATCGACAAAGGATATAAAATGGGTTGCGCGTAGAACATTGCGAAGAGTACGCGACTCGGTAGTTATGGAAGGATTCGGGGAAAGCATTTCTTCTGTATTGGACTCGCAAAATGGGATAAAGGTGATGACGTTACCGTCGATTGGTTTTCTTTGTCACTATTATATAAATTAATACTATCATTCTCTCCTTTATCTTTATATTTGAGTTTACTATTCAATGAAATGTATGTAGTACTATAAAGCCAAGAGAAACGATAACAGATGAAGCAAGGGGTCGCTTGATTTATGACGAGTGGATAATAATGTTAGTTGATAAAAGTAGGTAGAAAACGGATTTTGGGAACGAACAATATTTTGTACTAGACTAGCAAAGAATGATGATGATTTACGGGCGATGGATTGTCTATAGATCAATATAAATAAAGCGCAGTTATGTGTGTCTGTCCGTTTTTCGATCTCGGCGAATCATAACGAACCTGAAGTAACTGGAAAAAACTAATGTAGCTGCATGCGATTAAAAAAATTAATAACTCATTTAAAGATAAATTTAAATATCGAACAGAGTGAAAGGTTGAAAAAATAATTTAAAAAAAAAAATATTTAACTTTAATTTCGCTTTTCGTCCCGGTTACAAATTATATCTCCTAATTAAACCATAATTAGTACTTAACCGGGGTACGGTACGTTGCTAACATGTTCATTTTTCTAGTATACGTCGTGTGATGTATTCGAAATACTACATAGTTCAGGTTCCCTAATGTCTTTTAAGAGTGACTTTATATGAAGAGATCGTAAAGAATGGGTGGGATTTTAAAAAAAAATAAAAATTGCGCGATGGAGATTGTGTATACGAAGAAAGATTGTGTCGAATTAAGGTGTCGAATAAAGATAAAATAATTTTATTACATTTAAATTCTTATAACGTTTACATACATAGGACGCTGAGGGTAAAAGGCTGAACGCTCCAAAGACCTCCGCAGGACCTAACTTAAAATCAACCCAAAGGGCGGCTTCTAGGCTAGTTTTTAATAATTTCACATCAAGCAAGGCGGTGATGTCGCTAGAATGCAGGAGGTTACAGAGAGTGAGACAGAATGAGAAGTGCTTAGTGGGGAGAAATAAGGAAAAGAACAATTAAGGACATTAAGAAATCGGAAAGCAGTTCCACAGGTAAGAAGATAGAGATAATAAACGCTTAAAATAAAAGGATGGTTGCATCTACCTAGCTCAACAATAAAACGGTGAGACCTATTTGCAATCTAGTAGCACACTTAAATGTATGCAGTCGAGGCACAACAGACAGAAGATTATCGGGATAAGTATCATGAAAATAATTTTTAGAAAAGACAGTGGAAAGCCATGTCACATTGATGGGAAAGAGACTGAAATAAAGATGGCTGCTCGGTGTCGATTACATTACACACCATTCTTTGAATATTCCCAAGAATAACGTTTCTTTGATTACCTAAGATTATGGCAGATTATAATCAAGTTTATTGCATGACTCATTACATTTATATAAAGATGTAGTGTAATGTTTCATGTGATAACAGGACGTAGCATTCGCCGTATATTTTGTTATTTCGAGACGATGACACTTGGAAAACATTTTAGGATTGACAAAGAGTTCAATACATACCTCGTTATTATTATTTCCCAACATGTTTAAACTATCTTGTTAGTGAATGTTGAATGGTCTCCTCACAGATGAAGAAGAGGCTTGAGGCAGCGGAGGTATGGTTGTACAGAAAATGCTAAGGATATCATTGACCGAGCGTGTGAACAAAGATAATGTTTTGGAGAAGATGCAAACAAGGAGAAAGCTTATACTTAACATCAGAAAGAGGCAGCTGAAATTTCTGGGACACGTAATGAAAAAGGTGGCTTGGAGAATCTAATGCTCACCGTTTGAATAGAGAGAAAGAGCGACAAGGGAAAGCAACGCATGATATGCCTAGCAGGCTAGAGCGAGTGGATGATAGAATGTGGTTTTGGGGAGGTGGCAGAGGGACTAAAATTATTGAGAGCTACAAGGGATAGGGGGAAGTGGATAGCCGTGATAGCCTACGTCCTGCAGGGAGACGGCACATAAAAAGAACGAATTGCGTTCTTACAGCCACATCACAGTGAAACATTGGTTCTCATACGATTACCAAAGTTAAGCAAAGTCGAACCTCTTCAGTACATAGATGGGTTACCACTTGGGAATACCATGTGCTGTAAACTTAGATGCAATGGTGATATAATGGATGACAGTGCAGAAATGGACATCGGACGGCCGAGTTCCAATTCGAGTCGGGTTCGGTTTATTCATATACGCGCAAATACTCTTGAGAAAGTTATGAATTCACTTTTTCACCCCAACTATGGGTTTATTAATACGACATTTTTTACAGTCTATAAACCACTCCCACGAGTGGTTTGTAATCTTATTTAATATCTCTCAGTTGCGTCTCTGTCTTTGAGCACAGGGCTCTCAGGGGCGACTCCGTAAAAGGACAGAGTCGCAACTGGGGAAAATCATACCGAGAGGTGCCTAGACTTGGGGTACATCTGCCCGAGTCCGCGCCCTCTCGTTGCACCAGAGAGAGGGATTAGTGCTCACGCCATGGCCAGTGCGACCACGGTTGCGGGTAACTTTTATTCTTAACCCGGTTGTACGCGCTGGGGATCCCACTTTAAAAACTGACCTTGTGCCACAACTTGTCTTACTGTGGAAACAGAGTAAATAACTCATACGACACTTTTACAGTTATGTTCAAGCTCTACAAATCTGTCATGAGATCGAGGGAAAGAAATATTTGTTCCCTCAAATACAGTTCTCTCGTTATGGGCCATTTCATATCCGTGATATAACAATTCCCTAGTTCACGAACAGGTCGGACTAGGTGAAGGGAAAAAGAATAACAAACATGCTTAGCTCTCGGAGAGATTTAGAATGCTACGTCGTACACAAAATCAGATATATACGCCTATATACGTGTCCCACACGGAGAATTTACAACATATGCAACAATAAATGTTGCGTAAGAAAGGGAAAACTCGAGTTACGGCGCCTTTTCTACGAACCAGGTTAGTCCATGTGCTTTTCCCTCTAAGGCCTACTGTTCTGGGCAAGCGACGTCCTTATTCTCTGGCTTCTTCTTCACAAATGTCTTCGTCAATCTTTTTCCTGACGTCATTCAACGGTCGTCACGAGATCCTCGTAACTATCTCAACAAAAGGGAGACAATCGCCATTTGTAACCAAACAATACCAATTTAGTCCTCTTTTCTAGAGAATTTCTTTTACTGTTTCTTAATATTTTAAGTTTTTTAAAAGATATATTTTTCTATTCTAAAATATTTCCGGCTTTCGGCGTCACATTTTCCATCATCTTTTAAAACAATCATCATTCATTGTCTATCGATACGTCCATGGAAAGTAATCGGACGAAGGACACTTCCTGGTCCCGGCAAGGAAAACGTTCTTGTAAAGAACACGCCATGTCACTTATATAATAGCAAAACGCTGACATTCCCTAGATATTCCACCATTGAGGAATAAGTTCCATTCGAGCAGCTTCTTCCCGCGAACCACTGCCATGTGGAACCGACTGCCAATAGGATGTTTCCCTATCACTACAATCTTAACCTATTCAAGTCTAGGGTTAATCGTTATCTCCCTAACGTATGCACACATAAATGGCCTCCTAATGTAGCCACCTACCTACCGCGAGTGGACCCCGGGCTTTGTAAAGTGTGACCATCAATGTAAAAACAAAAAATATAAATCTGTGTATCTGCTTGGTTTTGACGTCTCCAAATCATTGCACGAATTTTAGGTGTTGAATCATGTCTCCTTGCATTTTACGGTTTGTACTTTGTTCCTACTTTCATTTAATACCCTAATTCCCCATGTATAATACGCAGCTCTTAAATTGTGCAGAATATGAAGGAGAATGCTTCTACTCACGCATAATACGCACCCCTTGTTTGGTAATCTAACCTTACAAATTGTACCTATCCAATTCCATTACGGGTAGAGTGTCCTACTCTTATTAAAAAATGGTTTTAAACATAGAATAATATTATTATAATTTATTTTTATGATAATTCTTATTTTATTTTACATTTGTAAGTATTGTTAGGTACATATGATTGTATTTGACATCCTTATGGGGTCGCAATCGCTTGTTTCGGCCTCAAATTGTTGTATATTTGTGGTGAGTAGTCCTTTCGTAACTGAACTCGACCTATGAAACGGCAATTTTTTAAAAAAATCTTTGTATCCGTGCATAATACGCACCCCTAATTTTGCTTAATATTTTTTTCAAATGCGTATTATACATGGGAAATTACGGTGTATTTTCTCGTAGTTCCCAGAATGTTATGACTATGTTACCCATAAACAGTGGCCTCTCCGTATTCTTCCGGTTGTTAAGATTGAAGCTACGATAAATTGAACCTGATAGGGCTTTTAGTTTTTTTGGGGGGGATTGAGTCCTTGTCAGACCAGCAATTTCAGTGTGACGAGGAATCCTTGTAATGTGCACCTTTCTATCTTTGTATAGTTGTTCGATTAATTAACTATCTATAGGAAGACAGTTTGCTTCAGTTACCAGAGAAATATGCACATCACAAAAAAAAACGCAAGAGAAAAACCATTACATTTCACAAACACGCCTGTAATTGCAGAACAACATACGAATACCCACTAAATGGTAACTGGTCAGAAAATAATGATATAGAGTGTGGGATTAGAAAATTGTCGGCTAAGTAACGCAAAAATGAAAATGACAGTGACATCTCATTTTAACAGATATACAGGCTGCGATGGATAAATTGTCGACTAAATGACACCAAAATCAAATGAAAATGACAGTGACACTTCATTATAACAGATATACACAGTGCGATAGATGAATTGTCTTAAACAAACGGCACACATATGAAAATAACACAGAAATCGCATTTTAACAGATATACAAGGTGCGATGGATAAATTATCGACCAAATAGCACAAAAATGAAGATAACACCGGTATCGCATTTTAACAGATATACTGGGTTCGATGGATAGATTGTCGTCTAAATTACCAAAAATAAAAATAAGAGACATCTCATTTTATCACATAGAGAGTGCGATAGATGAATTGTCTTAAACAAACGGCACACATATGAAAATAACACAGAAATCGCATTTTAACAGATATACAAGGTGCGATGGATAAATTATCGACCAAATAGCACAAAAATGAAGATAACACCGGTATCGCATTTTAACAGATATACTGGGTTCGATGGATAGATTGTCGTCTAAATTACCAAAAATAAAAATAAGAGACATCTCATTTTATCACATAGAGAGTGCGATAGATGAATTGTCGTACATATGACATAGAAATGAAAATAACACTGACATCTCATTTTAACAGATATACGGGGTGCGATGGATAAATTGTCGTCCAAATGACACAAATATGAAAATAACAAGAAAATCGCATGTAAACAGATATACAGGGTGCAATCGATGAATTGTCGTCTAAATGACTCAAAAATGAAAATAATACTGACATCTCATTTTAACAGATATACAAGGGGCGATTGGTGAATTGTCGTACAAATGACGTAAAAATGAAAATAACACTGACATCTCATTTTAACAGATATACAAGGGGCGATGGATAAATTGTCGTTTAAATGACGCAAAAATGTAAAAGAAAACTAACTAATCGTTTTAGCAGCTATACCTCAAAGTTTAGTAAAGCGAAATGAAACCATGAAAAATATAAAGGAATAAGATGATATACGAAGCTAAACAGTTTCTGCCCCCGTGAGTGCAGTTCCGTTTCATACCGGGTGCGTAATCTCAAAGATGGCTAGATGAAAAGCAAACATATCTGGCATGAACTGAAATGTGCAATTCTTAAACCGAAAGTCGTTGAAAGTGAACCTCTTCGAGCAATTCTGCGGGGATGGGTATGCCGAGAATATAAGAAATACAAAAGCCTTGTTGAAGGCTGGAGAAAAGATCTATTCACAGTGATTTGGTGCCAATGGAACGTCAGCTAATTTTTCTTTTTTTTTTTTTCGAAAAAGTTGTATACTATGCAGACGTCATTAAATCCAATTACGGAAATAACAACATTTGCTCTGCCCCCGAGAGTAAGCGGCCGTGTCGTACGCATGTGTAATATCAAAGATAGCCAGATAAAACCCTTAGGCAATTAAGACTCTGAATCGAAGCCCAGCTCATCGTCATGTTTATTAATAACGAAAAGGGTAAAACGGAAAAACGAAATAAATATACATACAAGTCTAGTTAGACTGAAAATACAAACAAATAAAGGTAACCCGGAATATGGTAAAAGCATATAAGACCGTTTGTCTAAATGGTAAAGGAAGGAAGCGAATACTTCGTTTACACGAATATGTATGCAGTTTTTTTTACAAGAATAACTTTCAATATAGCAGTGAGTTCATGGAAAGGAAGTTACAAAAAGGCGACACTGTAGAAGACCGGTTTGGGTTTGTATGTTGTTGAATTAGGAACACGTGCTATTTATTCCTGCTAGAAGGTCCAACTACAAGAAAATAGCGGACTCAAGTTGAGTCCAACCGAAGATGTAAAGAAAACAAACAAGAAGGATATATACATGTCAACAAATATATGTATTAAACAACAAATTTACGAGTGACAAAGTGATTAACATTTGAGTTTGTGCGAACGTAAAGAGTTTGTTCTTTGGTGAAGGTTCGTACGTACGTGTATGTGTGTTTCATAGCATTTTCCCACAAGTGGGCGAAAACGCAAATTTCTGTGAGAGATCACATTTTTAAATGTGTCCTTGAAATGCAAATTAAAAAAAGAGAACGAGACAAGAACTCACCCAGTAGTTATAGTGTAGGAAGAGCGACAACTAGTGAACAATTAGGGAATTAAGAAGGAGTTAACACCGACAACACTTTGCAATAAGAAAGGCAAAATGTAGTGAGAAAAGGTGTTAAAAGTTACAAATCGGTGATGGTTAACATTGTGAGTGAAATAAGGAGGATGATTAAACTACGAATCAAGTGATTGAGAGACATGGGTTTATTTTGTGTGTTCCGGTGATAATTAAGGGCTAACCGGAAGTGTTCCAAAAAGTACCTAAGCCAAAAAGGAATAACAAAGGGGAAGAAAAGCACTGCAGTCTCTGGTCTGATGTTTGCGCATTTTATATGTTACAGAATGTCACCTCTGGGTATTGACTTTAATGTCCACTTTTATATTTACAGCCGCTTTATTTCTGATATTTACCACTATAACCCAGAAATATATAATGCCTTAAAATCTTTAGATCTCATCATATATATATATATATATATATATATATATATATATATATATATATATATATTGTTTTTCGTTTGAATAATTTACGTTACATAAATTGAATACGCACTACAAAACCGATATATATATATATATATATAATAAACTGTTACAATGGGAAATGCAGGCCGCTAAATGTAATTAGTACTGTTTATTTAAAAAGCAGGGCATTTACTTAAATAATCTGTGTCTATTAAAATAACGTATAAACAGAAAATATATTAAATAATCGTCGCGCTTAATCCATTTCATAATATATATATATATATATATATATATATATATATATATATATATGTGTGCTATATTTCTGGGTATAAAGTGCTTAATATCACAGATAGAGCATATGTAAATATAAATATAAAATATTCACTTTTACATATATATATATATATATATATATATATATATATATATATATATATATATATATATATATATTATATATATATATATATAAGCTTATATATTCCAGTAACCAAAACACTATGCTGACAGAATTCTCAATACCAAGTAGAGCTAGTAATGTTTATACAAATTTATAAAATATATATGTTAAAAGATCACTTAATATATTGCAATTTTGTTTCGACCAGCAGTGCTAAAAAAAAATTGCAACTTTTTGGTGATCTTATATCATGTATATCCTATAAACCTGAATATATATATATATATATATATATATATATATATATATATATATATATATATATATATATATATATATATTAGCGCCTGCTAAATTAAACGTTGGAACTCATAAAAATAAGCATAAATATGCAAAAGCAATTATAAATTATTAAAAAACTGTCCACCCGCCAAAATAACAGAATAGACTACGGCAAGCAATCTAAACATTGGACGAATAAATAGCTTTAATTATCTTCCCAGACCAAAACAAACTATTAAATAAGCGACCTAAGCAAATCCCCCTCCAAAATATTTTATACGTTAAAAAAACATGACAAAACGAAAAGAACAAATAACACAAAATGAAAATGAAAAACAAGTAAAACAAGTTAACCAAAATAAATAAATATATACTCCCGTAAAAATAACCGCCAAAATAGTTTACCGAAAATGCACCACTGACACAAATACATAAATAGCCGAGGAAAAATCCTGGATTCGCGGCCTGACGTTTGCATCCAGCATGAAACAGCCTGTCGCCTACTAGTATTGACTTCAATATTCACTTTCATATATATATATATATATATATATATATATATATATATATATATATATATATATATATATATATATATATATATATATAATATAGAAAAAAACAACTGAAAAGTTGCAAATAAAAACAAATTGAATGTTTTTTTGTGAAGGTATTTATTTATATTTTATATATATATATATTTGACATTTAAAAAAAAACATTCAATTTTTTAATTTGCAACTTTTCCGTTGTTTTTTCTATATTATATACATATTAAGAAAGTATACGTGGCTTCTCATTATGCTATATATATATATATATATATATATATATATATATATATATATATATGTGTGTGTGTGTGTGTAATTTGGCAGCAACTTTTCTTTTAAACATGTAGTATTAAATGTTAAAGACAACATAGTCTTACATATTTTCTTTTGAATTTTCTCATATTCTCTAATGAGACTTTTTATTTGAAAATGATTTCGAAATAAGTATTGTCCGTACGATGACCTAGCGCTTTCGAACATCATTGTTCATCTTCAGGGTCAATATTTTCAGTCAAAATTTTTTTTAACAAACATTTGCCAATTTTCTTGTAGCGTAATCTTGTTGCTACTTTTTTACAAACTAAATAAACGTTAAAATCCTTTTAATTTCAAAAGACGCGATGATATTATCACGTGCATGGCGAAGATTTTTATCATGTGACAGCGTGAAAAAATAAATATATATAAATATACCGCTCCTCAGACAGTTTTATTAGCTGAAGTTTAGTTTTACTTAAATATTCTCTGTGGAATGTTTTACGTGTTCTTACAAATATTTCTCTCTTGGGAAAACACGTTTTAATTTCATCATGATGCTCGCACTTAGATAGATAGAAAGTAAAACATTACAGGAAAGTGAAATAAATAGTCATGTAGACACAGAATGTAATAAAGTGGCTTATTCCGACGACTTGGAATAGTCTATATGATGAACACAGTTTTAACATAGGTGGCTTTCATATATATTATTATAATTCTGCTTGTTTTTCGCCTAAGTAGCAGATACGTACGGTAAGCGTTGGAAATACCTCAATCCCTAGATCAGTAATGTTCCCAACCTTTTTTACATGGCGGCACACTATTGAGTTCTTTAAATTTTCGCGGCACACCTATCACAAAAAATAAATATTTTCCACTCATAAAGCCTTTTTGCAATAAAATATTAAAAAAACAAAGAATATTATATAAGAAGAATTTTTATTCACATAAATCAACATATCCTGTATTCAATATCGGGTATAAAATAATAATGATGAATGTCAGTGGGACAGTTGTGCCTGGTGCTTCTTGACTACTGCTGCAATATTTGGGCGAATGTGAGAGAGACACACTCTTAACTCTTCTTCAATATTTTTAAGTCTTTCACGTTTTTTATTTTTAATGTTGTTTAGGTAAGAAAATCTCAGTTCACATAGGTACGGAGTTGAGAATTGCAGTAAAATTTTGATGGCTTTTTTACTTGGATACTCTTCCATAACAGAAATCCACAATGCGTCCAATGGCAGTTGTGCGTACTTCAATTTGAGACCACGATCACTGGAAAGGCTTGCTAATTCTTCCTCTTCACATAACAGAAAATTGGTAAGCTTGATGACTGATAAATCAAGAAATTCGGCGACTTTGAATTGAGCGGTGTCATCATGATTAAGAAATTGAATGTCTTTATTAAACAAAATGAAATTAAATGGCTTCTAGGTATTATCTCTTCGCGGCACACCAGTAATCATTCCGCGGCACACCAGTAATCATTCCGCGGCACACCAGTAATCATTCCGCGGCACTCTAATGTGCCACGGCACAGTTGTTGGGAAAAACTGACCTAGATAATGGATTATTCCGTTTTGATCGCATGCAAAGATGGAAAAGATATATCAGAGTCACTATTTTGGTTCAGCGATAAAATGAATGGAAGGAAGAAAGGAAACTGACCCACACAACGTGCTACACCGAGTCAGAGAGATTCCAGTTAGGAGTTACAAATACATCCTTGTGCAAATGAAATGCAATAATCGCTTTAGTTTCCTTTCTTTCACTATACGCTCAGTTTTAGACCCAGAGGAATGACAGGCTCTAATCGATTTCTATTTTTTCCTCAGATTAGGCTATTTGTAGTGGTGTACAGTAACATAAATCTGTTTTCGGTGTGTATGGTGAAATTTGTTTTACCTTGAAAAATACTGAATATGTTGCAAGCCATTTTGAAGGCTACACTGTATGGGTTTCCATATTTATGCGTGTGTGTATATAAAAAATGAAAAGGCCCGTGATGGACACTGTCTACATTATTCGGACTATTGTTCTCATCATTGTTGCCACATTTATCACAACGTTTCGGCCGTTGTACACTCCGGCCTTCTTCTCATATTGCATTTTTTTTTTGTTATCATTGCATGTTTTTTCCTAGAGCTCATATTGCAATTTTTGTTGTTATAATTGATTTTCTCTGGCAATCCGTATTAATGGTTTCCATATTGTATTCATTTCTATGCTGGGTCGGCTCAGGAAATTTTTGTGAACTAGCATATGTGCTGAATCCTTGAGTTTATGAATTTTCCAAGGATGTTCTTTGTCTATGATTTCGACTTGATGCAACAGAGGGCGATGATCTCCCTTTTCTCTCCATATGTGATCAGCCATGCCTGATTTTTCCACTTTCCCTTGTGTTTCAGCTTTTTGGTGTTCTTGAAGACTTACCTTAAGGGGGCAGCTTGTCTCCCCTTTATATTTCTTTCCGTAGCTGCACGTGATAGACAGGTACACGCAGTCTTTAGTCATGTTCTACTCTATGGGGGTTCTTACTCGGGAGAGGTATCTGCGAAGTGTCATCCAGCTTTTGAAGTTTGTCCTGATGTTATATGGACCGCAGATCCTTTGTCATTCCTCAGATAACCCGTTCACATGAGGCAGGGTGTTTTCTGGGTGTTGTTGTCATTATCTTGTTCCTGCCTATCCCAGTTTATATATATATATATATATATATATATATATATATATATATATATATATATATATATATATATATATATATATATAAATTATTCGTTTGGTGTCATTTAATTTGCAAAAAGGTATACATTAAAAAATGGGATAATAAAACATCCCATGTGACTAACCCAGGGATAAAAAACATGAGCGAAAAACAAAGAAAGGATGAAACAAAAGAACAGAGAAAGAAAGAAATATCTGTTACGTCCTGCCAATATCTAATAGATAATGATGTAATGCGTTTTGATCGCTAGACTCGCGGAAAAAACATGACAGGGAGCTTGTTGCTTTCAGTGAGAAAATTAAAGAAAGGCAGATACAAATGACTGTTACGCCGTGCTAATGCGTCATAAATAATGATCTCTTCCTTTTTGATTACGTGGAAAAACGGAAAAGACATATCGGAGACGCTACTTGGATTCAGTCAGAAAATGAAAGACAGAAACAAAGAAACAAGGGAATATAGAAAAGGCGATAACACTCTCATGTGTTTAACCCTAAGTTATTCGCAGTTGCTGTCTTTTTAACCCAATATTTTTAAAAGTATTTGTATTTCATAGTCGGAAACCTGTTTCTTTTGCTTCCTCCTTGACATAGTGAGGACGGTCATCGTAGATGTAGTCCAGTTGTCGCGGGAGTCAGACGTCACGTTGTCTTCATCGGGTTGCCCTGTCATCTCAACTGACGAACAAAGGTATGTTGTAATGATTTATAAATGATTTATACACACACACACACACTCACACACACACATAGACACACACACACACACACACACACACACATATATATATATACATATATATATATATACATATATATATATACATATATATATATATATATATATATATATATATATATATATATATATACATATATATATATATTACAATAAATCATACATACAAAAAGTAGATTAGTAAAGTTAATGATATAAAATGGCGAAATCCCTTGGCAAACAAAATTTTAAAGGTGCGTTAACCTACAAATCACTCGATGAATGTTATGATTCTTGTTTTTAAAAATTATAAGATGTACAAAGTATTTCTTTAATACGCAAGTACTTTCAACTGTACATTCAGTCATCTTCATGCATGGAAATTATTTTGTTTTTGGTAAAATTCAGGTAGCATCCGAGACGAAAAAATTAAATGCAAATCGAAATACGTATCTTTTTAAATGTGTTTTTGATAACGGATACAAAGTTTGGAGCGTGCAGTCGCAACGCTAATGTTGAATTTTTTGAAAATTTAAGAGTGTGCGTTTTTTTTTTTTTACTAATATTGCAATTTGAGAATTTTTTTGTACGAGATGATCAGTCATTGTTGCATGAACTAAATTTTTCAATAAATAGAGTAATGTCTCAGTTGTTATCCCGAAGGTTTTTGGTGCAGTTCAATTTATATTACAATGAATCATTCATACAAAAAGTAGATTAGTAAAGTTAATGATATAAAATATATATAGTAATATATACATATGCATATATATATATATAAAGATTCATTTCTGTAGTTTACTGCTACCGCAAGCAGAAACATTTTTTTCTCCCGATGATGGCCATATTTGCCAAAACTAGTCGAGGAATCTAAATGAAGTAATAATAATAAAAACATAAGAATATTAATTTACAACTCAGTATGTCTGAAGATTTTAATTGATTTTTTTAAAATAATTTTTATCGTTCAATATATATATATATATATATATATATATATATATATATATATATATATATATATATATATATATATATATATATATATATATCCGATGCGGTGGGAACGAAAGTAATCTATAAATTATACAAATTCTAACGTTCGCAGCATTCATTCAAAAGAGAGCTCAATACATGTAATAGAGCCATACCGTTTTCTGTAGACATACTAAGGATTTAACATTACAATCTTGCTAAAAAATAAATAGTGATAACCCAAACATAAAGAAATGCAATCCAATTTTTAGAATTCTTACCGAGAAACCTAAATATAACTATTCCTAATAATGATAAATGTTAACTCGAAATTCTTTTCACCTACAAAAGTGGACTTCTATCCCCTATCGCTATCTTCCCTCCCCTACCTCTCAAACTTAGGCCGCTAGGTGGTTGACCTACCCAAACTTTGACCGATGATTATCATCGGAAGAATGTCCACACTCCAACCACCATTAACCACCCGACCCACCCAACACCAAACTGCTGTCAGCAACAACTATCGTTTTCACTTAGATTTTTTGTTAAGTACATTTTTTCTTCTCTAAAAACGGAAAAAAGGAAATGACGTTTTACATCCGGGCTTGCCTAAAAACAGGATCGTTCATAACCATTTCCGACCCTCACCCGTAGATGTGCAGTTAAAATGCACTGAAACCAAGTTGCATCTTTGTCGTGAGTAAAATGGTTTTGTCTATATGATAAAATTATAATAAATAAATAATATATATATATATATATATATATATTATTATTATTATTATTATTATTATTATTAATATCATTTCTGCCCTGTAATTTAGGTAATGTAATATATTTCTGTTCAGATAAATCTAGCTATTTTTGATGAAGAAAACTTTTCTCTGTTCATGTATTGGTGCGTTTCCCCTACAACATATGTTTATGCAACAAATTTATTAGAATTTTAATTTCAATAAATAATTATATCTTTTATTCAAGTTTGAATTTAATGTCCATGGTGACTGAAAAGTAACACCCTATTTTATGTATGATGGACTCACCCGTCTAACTATATATTTTACAAGACGGGAAAGTCCATAATATATATAATAGGGAGTTGGGTTCAATCACCTGGTATATGGTAATATTGCCCGTTACTTTATTTTTTTTCCGCACTACGGTAATATTTTACAAAATTGTAACATTATAAGTAATTATGTATTGAGGGTGAGTAAACACCACAAGGAGCAATCCATTTTCAGAAATTTGAGGTGACTGACAGAGATTTAACATCTCCTTCAGTGAAATCGAAAATTATATCACTTTCAAATAATCCATTACTTCTTTAAACAACAATGAGCATTTGTGCATTATTTTTACATTATTCAGACTGTTATTCTCATCTTCATTGACATATTCACAACGTTTCGGCAGCTGTAGGATCCGGCCTTCTTCAGGTGATTGGAATTTTGAACCGAACCCTTTATCTTGTCCACCTGGGTAGATTGCTCTAGTTCCACGTTCCATGCCTCTTCCGGATGTCTCAGTATATTTCCCTTTAACTCAATTCTCCAAGTTTTGGTTCACCACTGCTGTGGCCTGGTATTGAACTCATAGCTCTTTGGGTCTAGTCACTGGATCTAATTGATGTCTTTATCCACTGGGCCATGTGTCCTTGTGGACATGACACATTTCAATCATCCGAAGAAGGCAGGAGATTACAACGGTCGAAACGTTGTGAATATGACAATGAAGATGATGATAACAGTCTGAATGGCGTAAAGAATGCAAGTAAGCATAATACCTCATCTCAGAAATATAGACATATAAACATTCAGATTTATGATTTTCCTTGCAATATTTTGTTATAGTTATTCGGCTCAAACATTTCAGATACAGGAACAAGGAATGAGATATTTATGCTGAGAATAATATCAGAAAGGTCAATATAAATCCAAAATGATGTATACCTATCTTTTACAGATTATAGATAGTTTGATAAACTACATTTTAAAGAACTGGCGGAACTGCTAGGTAACCTTGACATACATGGCAAGAATATTGGAATAATCTAGAACTTATACAAGATGCAAACTGCATGCATACAGGTAGGAAAATGCTTTCAGTAAAGAAATAAAAATAAAAAAGGCATGTAATGTTCTTCATGATGACGGTAGTCTTTTAGTATAGAATCCAGAGGTTGGCAGTGAATATTCGAAGGCAGTAGGGAAGCGAAGTTCTGGTTAGCAGTGGATATCCCGATAAAGTAGCAGAGCGTAATTCAGTAGTTCTACCTCCTGTTCTTTCGCCTGACAGGTTGGCACTGGATATTCGGAGAGAGTAAACAAAATGGCCGCCTTTATACACGACGGATTGAATATTTCACGTCTCCTGATTGGTTAACCTTCTAGTGGGGAACTATAAAGTGAGTCAAGTCATTTTGGTTGGATCACTAGTTACACAACGATACACAAAAATTGTAACATGTAAGACAATGATGAATTTTTCACCAGAACTTTTCAACCTTGGGGCGTCCACAATCTTAATGTCACAAGATAAGCTGATGCCACAGAAAGGAGACTACAAGAACTCCCATAGAAGTTGCAGGGAGAAGCGAAGAGGAAGTACCAAATATCAATTGCAAGAAGACGGAATCAATAATTGTTAGTAAAAAGAATGTTGGCTTCCAACATGCAAATTACAAATTAGAGACACCGAAATCATACCAATATATAGGAAACGTATTAACAATATAGTTCTACAGGAGGAGGATGAGAATACCCTGGACGGAACATGTGAGCAACGACGATGTTCGAGAGACAATGGCTACAAAAATGAAGCGTATAATTAACATCTGAAGGCAGTTAGAATTTCTGGGGCAAATAATAAGCAAAGACGACTTGGATAATTCAATACTCACCAGACAGTTTGCAGACAAGAGAGACAGACGAAAGCAACGTATAACCATTCTGGAAAGTCTGAGTGAATGGATGGTGGAGCAGGGTTTGAGAGAGATAGCAAAAAGACAAGTTATTTATGGCTGATGACCAACTCCTCGAGAGCGCCTCGTTACGCTGACATGACGTGAAACAAATACATTGAATCTATAGCTTCATCTACCACAAGGAAAGTTGGTTCTCTGTGTCGTGCCTGAAATATTTTCTCGTCTGAGTCCATACTTGAAATCTATAAATCAACCAACCGTCCTTGCATGGAATATTGCTGTCATATATGGTCTGGAGCCCCCGCTGTTCCTCTTAAGGTCCTCGACAAAATCCAGAGAAGAATATACAATGCGATACGTTCTGATCTGGCATCTCGCCTACAGTTGCTTTCACACAGACGTGCCGCGGCTTCCTTCTGTCTCTTCTACAAGTATTTTCACGGCAACTGTTCCGACGAGCTATTTCTCAGGTTCTCAGACTGCATGAATTTAACCGAGCTACTAGGCTGGCAACTCCGTGCCACCCATTCACTGTCGAAACGTTTAAATTTAACCGTCTGTTCTACTCAAACAGCTTCTTCTCTTGCACCGATCACACGATCTTAATCAGAAGGGAAGAATTAAATAGCGGTAAATTCGTAATTTCCTAACTAGATTTTCTAGAAGAATACCTTCCGAAATTGCAGAATATAATGAAATATTTACGTAATTTTTTAGCCGCATAACCAAAGTATTCCGCGATATATTGGAAATAACGATTAAACTTGGGATAAAATCCGCTAACGAAACATAAAAGATGTAAACGACGGACTCGAGTGCAACCTGTATCTGAGTCATACGATTCTAAAGGGTGTAAAAGACGACGCATGAAACTCGGAGTTGTTCAATTAATGTAAGATATTATCTATATTTCTTTATATATATATATATATATATATATATATATATATATATATATATATATATATATATATATATATATATATATATATGAAATAGCTCTGTTACTCAACATTGAGCTCTGTTTTTCTTACACTATGTAGTATTTATATATATATTTGTATACCAACGTTCGCTCGTATACCTACCTATATTCACCTATTCGGTTATATATATATATATATATATATATATATATATATATATATATATATATTAAGAAAAACAGACCACTTTAAGGCTGCATTGTAATAATTTATTTCACCAGAGCCCTTTTAAAAGACGCTGGATCATCAGACATCACTTCCAAAAGGTGAAACGAAAAATGGAATGAAAATTCACACTTTTGACGGGTAGTATTAAGTTTATGTATTTTAACAGAGAGGGTAGCGAGGAGTGGCGTGAGTGACATGGTCGAGTTTAGAGAGGGTTTATTTTCATATTTCTTTCTATCATACTTAGTATTAAGTATTAAGGAAGGAGGGACCAGACATTGACCTATTTAATCGGTTAACTTAACGGAAGTGATATATTGACAGGCAAGGAGAGAAGAGAGAAAAAGCAAAAGAAAAAAGAAAGGAGTGGGGGAAGTAAAGAGAAAGAAACTATAATTAGGTTTTACGGAGGAAGAAGAGGGGTGGTATATGTGCGCGCGCGCGTGTGTGTGTGTGTATATGTGTGTGTGTGCGCGCGCGCGCGTGTGTGTGTGTTCTCAGATGGAGTATATCTGTAGAAAAGACAAAATGAATGAAAAGAGAAGAGTAAACGTATACCTAGTTTAGCCGATGAGTTTCGTCTTTCAACGGACTTTATCAAGGCAAATGTGTAACATATAATAATTAGCCACCCCCACAAGGGCTACATGTGGCACAAGGCCGGGTTTAATGTAGGTTTCCGAGCCCGTAGGCTCGGCCAAAAATATTCCCTATTGGAACCCGTAAAAACGGGTTCAGGGACAGTCTACCTCCCCGAACGAGACTCTGCCCTTCGGCTGAGCCTCGTCCAAGTTCCACTCTGCCCGAAGGCAGAGAGTTCGACCAAAACAAGTATATACTTTATAGTTGCTCAATATTTCCAAATTTAACAACACTTTATAACTACTCAGCAAATAAACTGAAAATATCTAGGTGTTAGATCGTAGACTATGTCATGTAGAATTTTTGAAATATCTTATCCGATATAAACAACATCCAAATAGATATAACCATTTTCAAGCCCATCATGGATATGGTCGGATCTAAAATCTCCCATATTTTTAATAGTTTGTGAGAAGGCATATATCAAATAAATTGTCTAAACTGCTAACGGAACGATCACCCAGCATTAATTTGGAAAATGGAATAAAAAGCTGTAGAGAAATTCATAATTCCCTAACTTGATTTTCTATCATTCCGTTGATTTCGAAGAATACATTCAGAAATTACAGAATATAATCAAATATTTACGTATTTTTTAGCTGCATAACCAAAACATTCTGCCAAGACACATTCTAGAAACGAATTTCTCTGTCAGTGCACGATTTAAAGTAATATAAATAAAGTTTTGACGATGTCTCACAATGAAAATCATTTTTTTTCCTACTACTTAATTAATTAACTGGCCTTCATTTCTCCAGCTTTTCACGTAATGGCGCACGATTTCAGGAAATGGTACAAAAAAATAAAAAGTGCTTCTTATAAGAAACAGGAAGTTATTTAAAATTCAACTGAACTTTACAAAGGATTTTTATCAACGATTGCTTCGTTCAAATCTATGATTTAATACAGTTTAGAAGAAAATGTGTCTTTCCTAATTATCACCATAAAACAGAATAAAAAGTTCCTGAAAATCTAATCACCAAAGATTTTGATTTTGTTAAAGATATATATATATATATATATATATATATATATATATATATATATATATATATCGGGTGTAACAGCAAAATTGTCCAAATCGTGTAACTACAAAATTATTCAAATTCTTAGATTATGATTTGAAGCGTTTTATCTTAGAAATGATGAAAGATATCGTACTGGAGTTCTCTGATGTTTTTTATAACACTGTTGGAGTCTACTTTAAACAATAAAACTAAGAATTACTTGTTCATTATTAATTAATAATGGCTAAGGATCGGAAGTTCATGAAGGATTAAAATTAAGTTCAAATACATACATACATATATGCCATTTTGTCTACGTATAAATACATACATACATACATATATATATATATACATGATATATGATAAAATTATAATATATATATATATATATATATATATATATATTAAAAAATATATGATCGTGATCCGTTATAATTAATTTAAAAATTTGTCTAAATGATAAAATTATAATATATATATATATATATATATATATATATATATATATATATATATATATATATATATATATATATATATATAATTTATTTTAGGATATCAAAACAAAAACATATTCCAGGATGATTTTCGAACACTTATTCCAAATATTCTTCGCCGTATCCAACCTTCTAAATTTCTGTCCTGGAGTAACAAGCTACGTCACAGGTTTCACGTACGATTTCATTTTGAACTGCACTTTGGACCGCCATAGCTGAAAATCCGCTCTGACTTATCCAATGTTATATGAATTGACTGGGTTCTCCTTCTTGTTTGACATGGTGTAGAGTCTTGTTGCCAGACATACGGTCTGCCAGCGGCCACCCACTTAAACCAGGACAACACTACATCCTCATGTTGAGTCTGTCGGAGTTAGCTCCTCCCCATTTCCTTAATCCTTCAACAGAGGTCTCTCTCCCACGAGTATAAATACTGGCTGACCTTTCGCCTCTTTCTCTTTTCCGGCTTACGCACACCCGCGGCCATCTTTCTCGACTAAGGCCTTGAGCCGCTACCTCGCGCAGAGTCGAGGTTTAAACTTTCTCTTTTCCACTTACACCAATATGTGACATCGCACACAACAGTGTTTCCCAAATTCTGGGAACACGCTAAAAACAATATACGCGTTCGTACGGACACTCAACACACACATAACTTCTCCATACAAACACTCTGAAACTTTTCATGTCTTCATGTCATTGTAATTTGTTATTAATATATATTTGTTTGCATTCATGTATATCGGTCTTGTTTGTTTTCTTTTGCCTTCTTTGGACTTAATTATAGTCCAGCATTCCTATGTAGCTGGACCGGCCAGCAGGAAATCTTAGCCCAGAGATATCATCCTCATTTTCACACCCCGGTACTCTACAAGTCTGAAGCCCTGTGGGAAGATGAATGGAAGCATAACGTCACCATCTCTCCAAACACCTTCGTAATCACCATTCGACTTAATCAACTCTTTCCGAATTTTCTGCATTGTGCCCAGATTGACCCCTAAACACTTTGGAATGTTCGTATTGGTGATTCTGGCGCAAATGCCAAGCAGTACCGAATTCCGTTCGCAAATTTCTGTCGGAGTGAATTGCCTCAAGTTGCTCTTTTTCTCACAGACTGTGCTCAGCTGACCTTACTATACTGTTCAGTCAACAAAATCAAAAACAAACAAAACGCATGCACGAAATAAAAAAAATATAAAATGCCGACAATTTACCGATCGCACCCTGTATTATAATGAGACTCAAATGAAAGGAAACTAATTAGCAGTAGGCACCTGAACACTGAAGCATTCTGGGTAAACTAGCATCGCATATATAGTAATAAAATCAATTACGCTGATGTAGTCTTGTGGCAGGATTAATAAATTAATAAGTATGTTTGAGTGTAGTTAACAACTAAACACACACACACACACACACACACACACACACACACACACACACACACACACATATATATATATATATATATATATATATATATATATATATATATATATCACATATGCGGTGCAGTTCAATTTATATTACAATGAATCATTTATGCAAAAAGTAAATTGGTAAAGTTAATGATATAAAATGGCAAAATTGTTAAGAAAATTATAGACATTATAAAATTATAAACAGATGCATTAAGTTACTGATCACTTGATTAATGATACGATATTTGTATTTTAAAATTATAAACTGTATCAGGTCTTTCTTAGATACGCAATTACTTTCGACTCTACATTCAGTCATCTTCAGGCAAAGAAATTATTTTGTTTTTGGTAAAATTCAGGTAGCATCCGAGACAAAAAAATATAATGCGCTTCGAAATATGAATTTTTAAGTGTGTTATTGATAACGGATACAAATTATGGAGCGTGCAGTCCCAACGCTAAGGCTGATTTTTTTTTTGAAAATTTAAGTGAGTTTTTTTACTAATATGGTAATTTGAGAATCTTTTGTTGTAGGGGTTTATCAGTGAATGTGGTATGAACTAAATTGTTCAATAAATAGAGTAATGTCTCAGTTGTTACCCCGAAAATTTGCACGTCGGATCAGTTCTTTTAAATCAAATATTTGGTTCAGTTCAATTTATATTACAATGAATCATTCAAAAATGAAATGTAAATGATAAAAATAGCGAAATCCTTTCGCTAACGAAATCTTTAAGATGCATTAACCTACTAATGTATAAGGCCTTTTAAATACCCAAGAAACTTTTCTAATTTACTCTTTGTATGAAGGATTGATTGTAATATATATATATATATATATATATATATATATAT
>OZ038510.1:36667037-36689537 GCA_964036315.1 Acanthosepion esculentum
CAGCAATACATTTTTGAAAAAAAAAATATTACCAGCCATACATTTTTCAAAAAAATATTACCAGCAATACATTTTTCAAAAAAAAATTATTACCAGCAATATACTTTTGAATAAAAGAATATTACCAACAATACATTTTTGAAAAAAAAAAATTGCCAGTAATAAAAATCTTGTCTGTATTAAATAACTCATTGTGCTTGATAAACTGTAAAACAAACCAAACCAAACCAAGCAATTGACAAGTACTTCTTTATTCGCACTGTTATATGTAGTTTCTCCTTTTTGCATGAATTAGGATAGCAAAACACTCGTTATTGCTGTTTCAGCTAAATGTCCCGTTCGTTCTATAATATTCATCTAATCCGCGCAGCTGACTTTCCCCTTTACGCGTAATTAACTTTCCAAGTTACCCTCTACACTCCTAAGCACTTGGTTGAGGAAGTGCAGATCCTTTTGCGAATTAACCCACTCCTTTGTATGTAATACTTACATAATGAGATACAATTGATTTTTCTATCTCTAACTGTTCGTATCTGTTCACATATTGAGCCGAAGAGCCAACCAGCTTTCACAGTATATCTGTCTGCCTATCTGCCTTTATATATCTAGCGCTTACATAATTTTCTTTACGTTATCTGAGTTTGTTATTACACAATGCATATATTTAATAAAAGCTTATATGAACACAAAAGGAGATATTTTTCAAAGCAACGTAGTCAATTGATAAATTGCTCACCGTAATGAGACTGACCACAATATTTATTTTTAAAAAACTACTCGAATTAAAAGCGAAAGTGATTTACTATTAGGCATGGTCAAATGGAAAATATAACAGAACTGTCCAATAAACAAAATTAACAAAGTTTGCAATAAAAAAGGAACAGGGGCAAAAATGAAATTGTATCAAGCAAGCAAGCAAACAATATATGCAAGGCAAATTAACAGGTAAGAAGGCGAAAATTTCACAAACTAAGAATTAGCGTCGATACAGAATAGCAATGTAGTACAATGGAACGCAGTGGTGTCTTCTAGACAACGCAGATCTGGGCTGAGGTTTTTTACCTCGCCTCGCCACAAGGAAGGATGTAGCACAAGGCCGTTTTATGTGGGTTGATTCCGAGCCTGAAGGCTTGGGCAAAAATTCACCGTAGACCTCGCGTACACGGGGTCGGGCTTGTTTACCTCCCACCAGACGTGATTCAACCTTTCGGCATAGCCTCGTGTGGGTTCCTCTCTGCCCTCGAGCAGAGAGTTCAAGAAGTCAGCCCAAACCGGCTGTAACGGCAGATCTGGAATGAGTCATGTGAAAATGCTAATCCGTCTATTTTATTGGCTAAGAAAATATCCCATTATGTATTTGTGGACTTCTGCCTATAAAAAGGGAGGTGCAAATGTATTGCAATAATTTCCATTGGGTTTATATTCCCATCAGGATTTTTTTTCTTTTTGGAATTGTTTAGTGAAGTGTAAAAGTAAGTGACCGATTTTTGGCCGCGTTTGTCTATTCTCGGACACTTTTGTTTGTTTTATTGTGTAATTTTGCTTTTTTCCCCTTTAAACATCGTGGGAATCCCGTATGTATGGAGGCATCACCCAGCAACGCGAACAACTATCTCCCACTACTCCATCGGCATGAGCTACAGATAGACCGAAGAAGGGCACGGCTTATTATGAGGCCCAAAAGGAAATATTCAAGGACTATATATTCGGGAACAAACTTCTAACAATTCCTTCTGTTTTGGAGGCGGTTGCATCTTTGACGATCCCCCTTCTGGCCAAAGATGTAAAAACAAGAAGATTGATTAGCGTCAGCAGGAAGATAATGGCGGAGGCGATGAATAGCTTCAATATAGCACACAATATGTTGGCTAGAGGATCGAACGCCATGTGCGACATCTTGCTGACTACAGTGGAAGCAGCCAATATATTAGCAGAAATTATTCCCAACTCGAAACTGGTGACGCTGCAAACAGAGTGCCACATTTAACGGTGCGCCCTTGGGCATATCCGAGGACCATTTGGCGGTCTTCCTTTCGATTCGAGGATGTAAAAAAAGTGAAGAGCAAAACAGGCATTGCCACCAGAGATGTTGTCCTACAGGTGTCAATGTTTCGAAAGAGCTTCATGAACATCTACAACGTTTTGACGTGCCACGGCCGGAACTAGTAAGTGTAGAAGGCTGTCGGTCCCATTGCTGGTCCTGTGGCACCACGGGGAATTTCTCCAAAGCTTTCTCCGGCAGAAAGGAAGCAGTGAGGAAAGACAAGTCCATCCAGGCCCCCGATGGCATCGGTGAATGGCAGCAGGGTTCGAGGAGGGGACAAAACGTTGCAACCCCTCCTCCTCAGCAGGGTGTCCCAAAGTAACGATAAAAATCCGCAACAACATAAGTAGTTCCTAAGACAGCATAACACATAATCAGAGAAACAGCAACAGTCGCAGCAGCAGCAGTAGCAGCTAGAACAGTCGCAACCACATCAGCAACAGACAGACTGAGGAATGTATAAGGAGGGTATGCCACCACCGCGATATTGCTCTTTAAAAAAGGATGAGGAAGAGGAGGACAGTAAGACCAAAAACCCTCCTACGCCGAGTAAGGCACTGGAAATGCAGTCCGGCCTACGAGGAATTCCTTTCACTGGAAAGTTCTCAGGCCAGGATTTCTGTGTACGCCAATGACGTATCCTTGTTCCTGTAGTGCCGAAGATGCAGTGAGGTAGTAGAGAAGTTTTTTGGGGAGATGGACCCTTCCACATTCTTTACGGCTGGGACAGAAAATTTATAGAGTAAATTGTTACGTGTGCCACTTACGTCTTTCCTCTTGCCCTTTATTGACTGATTGTATTTCTTCACTGCAAGGACTGCTTCTTGCGGGGTGGTCGCAAGCATGATATGGTCGCCTTTTCTAGTCTTATCTCCCGTTTTACAGGCTGAGCGCCATCGCAATTAAGATTACTCCGAGAGTGTCGAGCAGCCTTGAAGGTTATTCCTCGAACCCGTTACTTTTCACGGCCTCGTAAACTATTGCATCGCGGATTAGTGGAGAGGGTCGCGAATGGTACTCTATGTGGCCGTCTCTGATTACCTCAGCAACACAGAATGGTACGAATAGTGTCCGGTAGGACTACATGGATATTTAAATAAAAATTTAATTGAGCTATGGTCAGAAAGGTGTAGAGTGAGTTACTATTCGTAACGTACTTGTTGACAACACTAATATAATAGCATCATCTACATGCAAAAAAGGCTAAAAATAATGGAAGCCTTATTAATAAAAACAAAAAAACACAACACCTAATAATGTTAACTTTGAACATGGACACAATATCTTGACCCTGTTTCGAAAAATTTAAATTTTTTTTAAACACATACATACAACAAAATATTTCTTATTTAACAGTTAAAATATTTAATCCTTGAAAATGGCTAAAAATGTATAGCCAAAAGCGCTCGGATAAAATAAACATTTGGACAGTTTTTATATAATTTATCATCCGAAAAGAAAAGAAAATTAAATCCCATGAGAAGTTCTATAAAAAAAAAAACCTAAATAAAAGCACCTCGTCTGTCGTATTCAATGAAATGTGCATGAAACAAGGATTGGCGCCTAAATACACACACACACACACACACACACACACATATATATATATATATATATATATATATATATATATATACATATTAATACATGTCTCATTAAATAATATAGATAAGCGTTGTCTATATATTTTATGTAAGTTTTTTTCATATAGTCTGATAATCTTAATAACATTATCATTAAATAATGAAAGAAAATCACAATATTGATACATACTTTTTTTTATTTAATCCAATCTGAGCTTTCGGCTTACATAAGCCATTATCAAAGATGACAATTACACAATATATTTATGCAATACACGAACAAGAAATTGATGATAGAAATTGTTCGTGTATTGCATAAATATATTGTGTAATTGTCATCTTTGATAATGGCTTATGTAAGCCGAAAGCTCAGATTGGATTAAATAAAAAAAAGTATGTATCAATATTGTGATTTTCTTTCATTATTTAATGATAATGTTATTAAGATTATCAGACTATATGAAAAAAACTTACATAAAATATATAGACAACGCTTATCTATATTATTTAATGAGACATGTATTAATGAAAAAATGCTGCCTAAATACACACAATATATATATATATATATATATGATGCAATGAAAACGAACATTTTTCATAAACACTTTTGGTCGAGGTGCAATTGAAATGCACCGAAACGAAGTTGCATCTTTGTAGTGAGTAAACTGTTTTAGTCTATATGATAAAATTATAATATATATATATATATATATATATATATATATATATACATATATATATATATATATATATATATATATATGATAAAATTATAATATATATATATATATATATATATATATATATATATATATATATTTATATATATATATATATATATATATTTATATATATATATATATATATATATATATATATATATATATATATATATATATATAAAAGCTCCTACACAGACTCGTCAGGTTTTCTTTTGAAAGCACTTTATGATGTAAAATGATGATGAAACAATATTAATATCAAATTTATTACTTTAATTTGTATCGAAAGACGGTGAAAGAATATTTTATTCTTCTATTGGACGACATAATTAACTAATTGCGTTCAAAATTGGTGTAATTGTTAAACTATAACGCCATTAACAGGTGTAGTCTTTGTTTTTAATAATAAGTTTATTCTTTACTAGTGGAGATACCCGGCGTTGCTCGGAAGATCTCTGCATAATAGCTAATTACTGATAATTTATTGATAATTTTTTCAGCCATCTTATAGAAAATATTTTTTTTTATTCAATCTTTAAATATAAAATTCATTGCTTTTTTTTTTTTGCTTTGTTAGAAAATAACTAAATTGAGACAAATACCACACTACAAATAACACGCCCGGGAGTGTCTTAGGGGACTAGGCGTCCGTATATTTTTATTAAAAAAGACACTTTATTTTTCGATTTAAATACTAACATAAATGCTCTGTTAATGTTGTTTTCAATCAAATCAAACTTAGATAAGATTCATTAACATTTTTCAAATTATTATTACTAAAAAATATATATAAACTTAAGTTAAGTTTATACATTTAATCTAATTTAATTTTTTTAAACAAAAATTATAGCCGGCCTTACTTCTTCGAAAAATAATTATTTACTATTTATTTTAGAACAATTACCTGTAAATAAATTTAATTACTGTTTTGAAAGAGAGTATAATCAAGCAAGATACGTTGAGAATTTAGTTTTGAAAAGCGATTCTTTAAATGTCAAGTTATATTCATATTTGAAAAGAAAAGAAAAACTTTAGTTAAATAAAAATTAAGAGAGACAGACATGTCTTACGGCCAACAGTATTCCTGTTGAATATTTGTTTTACGAATTTAACTATATTTTATTTAAATTAATTTTCGAAAAGATAAGGTTCGCTATATATTTTTTTTTGGCTTTAATAAAACTTAATTGAAAATTATTTACCGTTATTTTATATTAGTTACAAAGTAAAAACAATGAAGTTTATTTTTTAAAGATTGAATAAACACATAATTTTCCATAAGATGGCCGAAAATTATTAATAAAACACGCGCAAAAATACAAACAACTGCCGTTTGTGGTGATACTGAATTTATAGATACTTACAAACCATCATCATCGGACTAATATAAGCACGTTAAAGCCGATCGTCTGTAGAAGGGTATGGATTGTTTTTTAATTATAAAACCACGATAGTAACTATCAGTAGATATAATCATAATGTAAATACTATAAATATATGTATATATGGCATAAATAAATATATAATTAATATAAATATATTATGAAAAAAAAATCACTGCTAGTTTCTCACGCACGCGCTAATGTATCGTACTTTCCGTCTTTGTTTACAATTGAAAGACCGCCACCGCCACCAAGCGGTCATTTTGAGAACTAATACGACTCGTTCCGCTAAACACACATTTTCTTTAAATACATCGCTGAAAATTTGAAAATTTTTTTTTTGTCTGCAGATTATTTTTTTAAATTTTGTCTGCAGATTTAGTACGCTGCTGGGTGCTTTGTTTGTTTATTTATTTTGTAGCTGGACACACAACCGCAGACACATATACACACACTGAAATATAAGTATATATTAGATTTTTGTCATATCATTGTATTTAATATTCTTCTTTTAAATTTCATTTGTTGTTTAATATTCATTTTTTTTTAAAGTTACGCTTTTATCTACTATAGATGTGAAAATAAATTCAAGTTTAAATATATCTTAAATTATTAATATTATGTTTATTTACTTTCTTGCTAATAATAATTCCCTCCAAAATAAATAGTAAATAATTATTGCTCGAAGATGTAAAACTCGCCATAGTTTTTACTTCAAAAAATGATTAAATGAAATATGCTTAAACATATCTTGATTTAGCGTATTTAGTTTATGTAGATGTTTTAGCCGGACTCGAATATTTGAATAAATAAATATCAAACTTTTTTTCAAATAATTGTATTTAATATTCTTCTTCTTTTAAATTTACTTTTCTTTCTTATATTCATTTTTAAGTTACGCTTTTATTTATTTACTATAGATGTGAAAATAAATGCAAAGGAATAGAAATTTTGAAAATACAAACTTGAATAGCGTTTAGCAGAATAGAAGTGTAAAAATGAACGGTAATCCTATTCGAGAATAAGCAGAATTCTTAACGTTCGTTTTTACAGTTTAATTCTGAGAATTTCTAATGTCAAATTGTCGGATGTTTGTGGTGAGTAGTCATTTCGCAACTGAAATCGACCTAAGAAACAGCAATTTTTTAAAATTATTTGTATCTCTGTATAATACGCACTCCTAATTTTGTCATTAGTTATTAGAAAATATGCATATTATACATGAGGAATTACGGTACTTGTCGAATTGTATTATGACATTTATTTGTATTCATGTGTGCATTTCTTTTTGGTTAATTGGTTTATTATGTACATAATTAACGTATTTATTCAGTTAGATACTTGTATATTTTTTCGGGTTGTCCATCTTATTTGTTTAGTTTAAAATGTTGGCTTCGTCTGCATTCACAATGTTGGGCGCATGCGCCACGGGTGGGGCATGGTAATATTTTCTTGGAGTATACGTAGAACTGCGCTCTCCGGCTTACTATACAAACACAATAAGGGGGCAATTCGAGAATAAGTTAGTAACAGTGAATTATTTTCTAATGAGTCTGAGTGAGAGTGTTAACGTTAATGCGTGTTAATGCATACGATGCATACATAAAAATATTTTGTGTGTATGTACGTACCTGTGTAATCGGCATACATGTAAGAATTAAATATTACACGGGGGTCACCAGAATTTCAGAAATACCAAAGTGGGCAAGGCCCAAAATCGGTTGGGAACAATTTGTCTAAAGTGATTTACATTATTAAGCTGTATACAGCGCGTATATTGGCACTATTTCATGGAGGTATTTTACAAGTTATTCGTTTTTAGTTTTCGAATTTTAAGTAATATATTAAGAAGTTCTTTTCCTGGCTATATTTTGAGATTAGTTCTAATCGTTTATTTAGTAATTTCTATTGGTCTGGGAATGTGATTATAATTATATTTCCCTCAACACAAGCTTTACAATTTTTTGATATACTTTTATAGTTTTTTTTCGATCTATTGCTACATACATACATATATACATACATACATATATATATATATATATATATATATATATATATATATATATATATATATATATATATATATATATATATATATATATATATATATACTAATTGACTGGCTTTCTTGCTATGAAAAGGATATAAGACAGCGTGATTTAATTAGTCAGAGTTGACTTATTAACAAGTATTTTCTCAAAAAAAATCTTTCAATCGAAATTTTATTCTGGGTTAAAATAACCTGCAAAAGATTGATATGAAGTAGACAACAAATCAATCCATCTAGCTATCTATCTATCTATCTATCTATCTATCTATCTGTCTGTCTGTCTGTGAGTCGATTTCTCTTGAATTATTATCTGTCTTACCTGGTATCTTGGTGTCCTTCTATCTATCTATCTATCGATCTATCTATCTATCTATCTATCTCAATCTGTCTCTTTCTTTCTTTTTATCTATCGATCTATCTATCTATATCAATGTGTTTCTTTTTTCTTTATATCTATGTATCTATATCAGTCTCTTTCTTTCTTTCTATCTATCTATCTATATATCTATCTATATCAATCTGTTTCTTTATTTCATTTTTCTTTCTATGTATCTATATCAGTCTGTTTCTTTCTATCTACCTACCTGTCTATCTATCTATCTATCTATCTCCTTCTGTTTCTTTCTTTTTATCTATCTATCTATCTATCTATCTATCTATATCAGTCTGTTTCTTTCTTTCTTTCTATCTATCCATATATATATATATATATATATATATATATATATATATATATATATATATATATATATATATATATATATATATCAATCTGTTTCTTTGTATCTATCTATATCAATCTGTTTCTTTATTTCTTTTTTCTTTCTAACTATGTATGTATCTATAGCAGTCTGTTTCTTTCTATCTATCTATCTATCTATCTCGTCGTGTCTTTGCCAATATATGCGCGTGTCTATCTATCTATCTATCTATTTGTACGTCTATTTATGTATCTATTTCAATCATTACTTTCTGTCTCAGTTTATTCCCATATCTTAATGAGGTATTACATATGCAGGGTGAGATTGATAGAATTTCGTGTAAGTTTATTAAAAATAAAAATAAAACTGACACCTCATTTTAACAGATATATTTACCAAAATTGCAAAACAAAAAATCTTGTAATTCGAAATAGTAAATTTATTTAATAAAATCTCCATCGGCTTCAAACACAGCTTCCAGACGACATAGGGACCTCCTGCATCTCTTGTTCACTGCCTTCTTTTTTAAATTCGTGAATGATGCCATAATTCTTGCTTTGAGTTCATCTTTGGTGTTATAAGGTGTCTTGCAGGTCTCTCACTCAACTTTGCCCCACAAATAATGAACATGGGTTTTGAAGTCTGGGATTAGGTGGCCAGATGTAAGAGCTGATGTGGTGGTAAAAATTGTCTGACAGCCATGACTGAGTTCCCCAGCGTGGGTGGCATAATACAGAGTCCTGACGCTAGGCCTAGTGTCTTCCAGCAGCCACCCACTTGACCCAGTACTACTTCCTTTAGGAACTTGGTGTCGGCCTACGTGTTGTTTCCAAGGGTCTGTGGGAAGAGGAATTGGGGCATAACGCCGCCACAAGTAGTGATCTATAAAAACACCTTCGTAATCACCATTTGACTCATCCGACTCTTTACGAATCATCTGTACTGTCCTCCGATTCGAGCAGCCGGCGCAAATGCCACGCAGTACAGCATATATATATATATAGATGAATGGATGATCATCCTATCTTCGCAGTTACCTAAAGCTTATCCAGTCTCAATTTTCATTATATGTACTTATTAAAAACTATAAATGTCTTTGTCAATGTCTAGACACATTTCTTTTAATAGCACCGTCGTATGTTTCTTTGGAATCATTAACCGACGCGTGGTTCCAGTTTACTTTTAGAATTCTATACCGATATAGTAAAAGGCTTTGATTTATCATAATATACGGCGCCACCTCTATCACCGCCTGAACCCATCTATCCCAGTTTAAACATCTCTATCTCTCTCTCTCTCTTTCTATCTATCTATCTATCTATCTATCTATCTATCTATCTATCTATCTATCTGTTTCTATCTTTCTATCGATCTATCTATATCAATCTGTTTCTTTCTTTTATCTTTCTTTCTATCTATCTATCTCTTCGTGTTTTTATCTACATATGCGTGTCTCTATCTATCTATCTCAATCTCTTTCTATCTATCTATCTATCTATCTCTCTATCTATTTATCTATTTATCTATCTATCTAATCGGGTCTTATCTATGGGTGCGTGTATCTATCTATTCATGTCTTTATCTAGCTAGGTAGCTATCTCTTCGTGTCTTATCTGCATATGCGCGTATCTATCTATCTATCTATCTATCTATCTATCTATCTAATTATTTCAGTCTGCTTCTTCATTTCTTTCTTTGTTTCTATCTATCTATCTATCTATCTATCTATCTATCAGTCTCATTGTTCATTTCTATCTGTCTATCAATCTATCCATCAATTAGTTTCCTTATCTATCAGTGTCTCTATCTATTCGTGTCACTATCTATTCGTGTCTTTATCTATCTATGTCTCTCTCTCTCTCTCTCTCTCTCTCTATATATATATATATATATATATATCTGTATGTATTCATATCTTTGTTTATCACTATTGCTAAACCTGTTCTACCATCAATTTACTCAAGCCCATCCAGTATGCTACGTGCTGTTTTCATTTGTTCCTTTCTCCCTCAATCTGCCCTGTGAGCATCAGATTTTCCAAGCACTTTTTCCTCATTATGTGCCCGAGAAATTTTAACTGCTTCTTCCTGATGTTGTCTATAAGTTTCCATTTTTGTTTCCTTTTTTCCCTAAAATATCGTTATTACTCAAATATTCGGTCCATACTATCCTCAGCATCTTTCTGTGTAATCACATTTCTGATGCTTCAAGTGAATTCTTCATCTTTTAGGAGATTGCCCAGAATTTCCTGCCGTATAGGCCCGTAATATACTGAAGCAGGAAAGACATTCCTCACAGAAAGTGTGTGCAAATATTTTGTAAACTGAATTCTAACTGAAGGCGACGTGTTATCGCAAGGAATATAGACGACACAGAAGAACGAACGAGAATTTACGAGAAAAAAAATTGAATGCATCACTTTAAGTAAAATAAAAAATAAAAAGGAAAAGTTATTTTCAAACAAAAATCCAAGAAAAAAGTATATAGACGTAGTAAAATTTTGTAAACATACTTGTCAAAGTTAATAGAAAAAAACAGACTAAGACTGTACGAAACTCCTGCGTCTGGAACATTGACACTTGGTGACGGCAGGAATATCCGATTAAATTAAGTTTCTTTTTTTTTCTTTTCAGTAAAAAAATAAGACATAAATCTTGAAAAATATTTATCAATTCAGGATAATTTTTATTATTATTAAAATCTCTCCGCGACTAATGGCTGACCCAGACTTTTTTCTATCAAATTATGCTTCGTCTGTTTTCATTATCAATAAAATGAAAAAGCAAATATTTTGAATCGTCGAAAAATTGGGATAAAAAAATAAGAAAAAATAAGAAGTAATTTTAAACAAATTCGTTGGCCATTTCTTAAAAGCCAATCATTCGAACAGACACTCAAAATTTGTTCATCGTCACTATCATATTTACGTTAACTCTTTTATTCTTCCAATTTATGTCGTCTATACAAAAAAATTTATATGTCTGTTACATATTTGTGGCGGTCTACTTCGGAAACATTTAATCATAAAATGAAAGGTCACGTTATCTCGTGTCATGACGTTTGGCTTTTAGTAAAACCATGGATGCTTTATCGACCGGCATCCTGTGTTCACTGTAAGAACTCAAATTATCGTCTGCATTAGTGAATCTACGGGATGCACGTCTGGTGTAATGAATATTGCCTCGAAATAAGAAATCGGAAAGCCGAGTTCTAATTTCACTGAATTTTACTTACGTGCAAAAAAAAGGGGGGGAATATGGCACTATCTCTTCTCCCCCAGCTATGAGTTAAACAGTAAAACTTGTAACTGGAAAATCACTTTTGCCTAAAAAAATTTAAATTTAAAAAAAAATTAATTCACCCAAACTAAGGCAATAATGCCACTAAGGCACAAGGTGTTATTGGGAGTGAAAGAGAAGAAAACACTTTAGAAAGAACCAGAAATCTAGTCCTAAACAGGCAAAAAAGAACATCTTTTAAACGGAATAAACGTCTACCCCTTTTAAAATGACCACGGAAGAGTGTCAACCGATCGATAAGGAAACCTTTATTTTCTTTTGAGAAAAAAAAATAGTAAATCAAATTTCAGAGTTTAGGGCTGAGACATTAGAAGTACAGAGGTGCAGTAGACTTTAAAAAGGAACCGGAAATGAAATCCTAATCAAGAAACAAGGGATACATCTCTACTACTGTTCAAGAAACTCCAAAAATCAAACATTCTTCAAACTCAAATATGTTCCGGATTTGAGTAAGCGCCAAGCGTTGATGAGGCGTAAGAACAAGCCAGTCTTTCAAAATATAGTGAATCTATGTCGGTAGATAGGAAAAAATCATTTATTTTATATTTAGTTCAGATTATTTAAGCATTTACTTTATATCTGTAAGTTTTCGATTCTTTTTGATATTAAAAATGTTTTATAGATGATTCAAAAGTATTTGATAAAATACGTCAAAATGAACTGTTGGAATTGCTTGGTCAGCTTTACATATAGAAGAAGAAGAAGAAGAAGAAGAAGAAGAAGAAGAAGAAGAAGAAGAAGAAGAAGAAGAAGAAGAAGAAGAAGAAGAAGAAGAAGAAGAAGAAGAAGAAGAAGAAGAAGAAGAAGAAGAAGAAGAAGAAGAAGAAGAAGAAGAAGAAGAAGAAGAAGAAGAAGAAGAAGAAGAAGAAGAAGAAGAAGAGAAGAAGAAGAAGAAGAAGAAGAAGAAGAAGAAGAAGAAGAAGAAGAAGAAGAAGAAGAAGAAGAAGAAGAAGAAGAAGAAGAGAAGAAGAAGAAGAAGAAGAAGAAGAAGAAGAAGAAGAAGAAGAAGAAGAAGAAGAAGAAGAAGAAAGAAGAAGAAGAAGAAGAAGAAGAAGAAGAAGAAGAAGAAGAAGAAGAAGAAGAAGAAGAAGAAGAAGAAGAAGAAGAAGAAGAAGAAGAAGAAGAAGAAGAAGAAGAAGAAGAAGAAGAAGAAGAAGAAGAAGAGAGAAGAAGAAGAAGAAGAAGAAGAAGAAGAAGAAGAAGAAGAAGAAGAAGAAAGAAGAAGAAGAAGAAGAAGAAAGAAGAAGAAGAAGAAGAAAGAGAGAAGAAGAGAAGAAGAGAAAGAAGAGAAGAAGAAGAAGAAGAAGAAGAAGAGAAGAAGAAGAAGAAGAAGAAGAAGAAGAAGAAGAAGAAGAAGAAGAAGAAGAGAAGAAGAAGAAGAAGAAGAAGAAGAAGAAGAAGAAGAAAAGAAGAAGAAGAAGAAGAAGAAGAAGAAGAAGAAGAAGAAGAAGAAGAAGAAGAAGAAGAAGAAGAAGAAGAAGAAGAAGAAGAAGAAGAAGAAGAAGAAGAAGAAGAAGAAGAAGAAGAAGAAGAAGAAGAAGAAGAAGAAGAAGAAGAAGAAGAAGAAGAAGAAGAAGAAGAAGAAGAAGAAGAAGAAGAAGAAGAAGAAGAAGAAGAAGAAGAAGAAGAAGAAGAAGAATGAAGAAGAAGAAGAAGAAGAAGAAGAAGAAGAAGAAGAAGAAGAAGAAGAAGAAGAAGAAGAAGAAGAAGAAGAAGAAGAAGAAGAAGAAGAAGAAAATACATGCAAGTCTTCTTCGTATTTATATTTTAATAGAAACATATTAATAGAAAAGTAGATAGAAACCACAATAAAAATGTGAGATTGCAATTCTTGAACTCAGAATGAAGGAAAAATGATCTGTTTTGAATACTTAATCAGAGATATATCCCACCGATCCAGTACTGCAAATACCGTGCAACGGAGACATGGACAACGACGAAGTAGTAGAGAAAATGAGAACGAAAAGGGCCGTTAGACTGAACATCAGGAAGAGACAGCTGAAACATCAAGTACACATAATGAGGAAAGAGGGCTTGGAAAATATGACACACACAGGATAGACTGAAGACATGAGCGACAGAGAAAATCAGCCCAAAGCCTACCTAACGAGCTTGTGTAAATGGATAGCAAAACAGAATTTAGGAGTGAGAAAAAAGGGCTATAAATGACTTGATATTGTGGAGAGTTATGAAAGGACACGGCATGGCAAAGGAAAAGAGGAACTTTGAAATACAAGCCAATCCTCTTGAGTTGTGTCTTTTAAATTCTCATTCTTCTTTTTTAAATACCAGAGACAGAGCATGGCAATAACTAGGAAGATATAATGAAAATAGGAATTACAATAAAAATGATGCTAACAATTATTATAAAACAGTTGAACTTTCTTTAATTTAAAAAAAAGGTGCGATTAATCTTCTATATAGCAGAGAATGTTGGACAGTCACCTCAGAGAGGAAGAAAAGACTTGTAGTGATCCTGTACTCAGAATACAATGGAATGAACACGTGAGAACCAAGAAGGGTTTAAGGAAAATAGGAAACGAAAGGACATTTGTACTTAGAAGCAGTAAAGGAAGGTTGAACATTTAAAATAATAATAATAAAAAAACATAATAATTGTGAGTTCAATCCCTGTACAGAGCAGTAGAAACTTGGTAGAAACTTGGCAAGCAATAACTCAGCAGTACTAAAAATAAGAATATTTAAGACAGGACGTTGGAATGTAGCGGCTCCTAACATGTCGCTCCAAAATGCACCACAAATGTTCAATAATATTGATATCTGGAGATTGGGGAGGCCACTCCATGTGTTATAGCTCACTTTCATGTTCTTCATACCAATTCTTAATCACTCAAGCGGTATGTATTGGAGCATTACCGTCTTGGAAGATGCAGTCACCATCAGGGAATAAAGTATGGGCCATTAGATGAACATGATCTCACAAAATGTTCAGGTAATCTTTGCTGTTGATTCTACCATGCAGGGCAAGTATTGGACCGAGACATTTCCATGATATGCCGGCCCAAACTATCACTGATCCACCTCCATTCTGCGCTGTTGGAAGAAGGCAGTCAGGGTTGTAAGCTTCTCTGGGCTGCCTCCACACATAAACTCGCCCTGAAGTTGGGAAAAGAGAAAAACTGGACACATCTGAGAATATGACTTGCTTCCATTGGTCTGCAGACCAGGCATTGTGATCTCTGCACCACTTCAACCTCTTCTGAATGTTACGAGTGGAGAGAAGAGGTTTCCTTACGACGGCTTTTCCATGATATGCAGCCTTATGGAGCTCACGACGAACAGTTTTAGTAGAAACTGGACTATTCAGATGATAATTCAACTTAGAAGTCACTTTGCCCGCAGTAGTCCGATGATTTTTTGACACATTGCCTCTCAATGCAAGTCGATCCTTGTCAGTAAGTTTGCAATTCCGGCCGGAATTGTTACGGTTTCCAGAGGTTTTGCCCTGTTTCTCGAATTGCATCATAGTTCTTGATATGGTAGCCCTTGAAAAACCAAACATTTCAGCAACCTTAGTGATCGAGGCCCCTGCCGTGCGAGCTCCAACAATTTGCCCGTTTTCGAACTTGGAGAGGTCACGAATTTAGCTTAAATTTGATTAATTCTAAAAATATAAATAAACCAAAGGCAGTAAATCAGATAAATAAACGTATTTACAATAGATATAATCTGTAATTATGAAGTTTTAGCTAAAGTTCTTAATATAATAGGTCTTTGAAATATAGGAGTGGAATTTGCAACTGGTCCAATTATTTTGTCCAACCCCAGTATGTATCCTTAGACATGGGAAGTGGTAGGAGAACAGTATACACAAGTAGGAGTGAATAAAGACTTCAGTCTCATTGTTCATTTCTATCTGTCTATATATTGGTATCATACGCGGCTGCGCAATACTGGTATATTTAACACCCCCCCCCACACACACACACACGGGACGAGGGGGCACAAGGCCGGTTTAACGTGGGCTTACCGAGCCCGTAGGCTCGGCCAAAAATGTGCCCATTTACAACCCGTATACACGACTTTAGGGACTGTCTACCTCCCCGGACGAAACTTTGGCCTGCGGCAAAGCCTCGTCCGAGTTCCTCTCTGACAAACAGAGAGTTCGACAGCAGAACACGCGGCTGCGCATTACTGGTATATTTAACAACCCACCCACACGGGTCGAATGTGGCACAAGGCCGGTTTAACGTGGGCTTACCGAGCCCGTAGGCTAGACCAAAAATATTCCCATTTACAACCCGTATACACGAGTTTAGGGACTGTCTACCTCCCCGGACGAAACTTTGCCCTGCGGCAAAGCGTCGTCCGGGTTCCTCTCTGCCAAACAGAGAGTTCGACAGCAGAACACGCGGCTGCGCATTTCTGGTGCTACTCCCATGATTCACGTAATAATATAGTACTGGGAGAGTCCATGATGTAGGGAAGTATCGGTCTCACAACAATAAGTAAATAACAGCAAAAGTTTGAGGAGCCGTAAAAACAAATCGATCAGTAAGTCTAGCTCATCAGAGAGAAAGAAGAAACAGGAAAATTTTGTAGGAAACAAAGTGAATTGTAATGAACTGTTAAGTAATATCGGTCCTTCTCTCTGGCAGTGAATCGATGGAGATATGATTCTATCAACGAATGTTGATAATATAATGGGCCGAATATATGATCAACAAGTAAGATTTAAAGATAATAGGAGGTAAAAGAAAACAATGTTTTATCATCGCAGGGCCTTTTCTTAGACATCTTTTTTCTGAGATGTAGAATAAGGAAAGACGACCTAGAGTATTTAACACGCACAAGACATAATGAAAGAAAGAAAGAGAGCCGGTACAGGGTGCGAAGGCAAACGATCAAAAGTTTCTTGGAGCAAAAGTGAGATGAGAAGCTGTGGAGACACATGATCACCCTCTTGCTAGCGTCATTTTTGGTCACTCTCTAATTCCTATTATGAAACGGAAAGTCTCTTTTATTACTCATCATTCCTGCATTTATGAGATGTGGAGAGTCATGACCACCCTCATTGTCAAATGTCGTTTTATATAAGTGAATAACTGCAAAAGTTTGATGAGCCGTAAAAAACTAAATCAGAGAGAAAGAAGAATTTTGAAGCGAATGAGATGTGGTTCTATAGAAGGATGCTAAGCACATGAGTAACGGAAAATAAAACGTAAAATAACATATACACAGTCAGAATGAGAGATGAAATTGCTCGGACATGCAATAAGGACAAACAGCCTAGAGAATTTAACGCGCTCATGGCGTATTGAAAGCAAGAGTACGAGAGGAAAAAGCGAGTAAGCAACAATTTTGAATGAACAGAGCGTAGAGCGAGTCATTGAGGGAGGGTAAAGACTTAAAATTTGTTTAAAGTAACAAAAATAGAGGAAACTGAGGAGAGTCATCATCATCCTCATTGTCAAATATCGTGTTATATACGTAAATAATTGCAAATGTTTGATGAGACTTAAAAACCTTATCGATGAATCAATGAATCTCATGAGAGGGAAAGAAGAATTTTGAAGCGAATGGGATGTGGTTCTATAGAAGGATACTAATCACATGAGTAACGGAAAACAAGACGTAAAATAACATACATACATCAGAATGAGACATGAAATTTCTGGGATACACAATCAGAACAAAAGGCCTAGAGAATTTGACGCGCTCAGGGCGTACTGAGAGCAAGGTTACGAGAAAAAATAGCGAATAAGCAACATGTTTGAATGAATAGAGCTTAGAACCTGTGATTGAAGGATGGTAAAGAGTTCAAATTATTTTGAGCAATAAAAAGATAGGAAGCTGTGGAGAATCATGATAACCCTCATTGTCAAATGTTATGCAATATAAGTGAATACACAGAGCATTCATTTTTAACAAACTTCTAAAATAATGTCTTTTCTCTGTCGTTTCGTAGACGCATCTCTTTCTGTTACTATCCTCTTGCAAGCGTCTTTTTTGGTCACTCTCTAATTCCTATTATGAAACGAAAAGTCTCTTTTATTACTCATCATTCCGGCATTTATATTTATTCAATAAATACATGAAGTTTAATCTTCAAGAGAAAAGCATTTAAAATTATTCATCTTTGAAAAGTATGGCGATGCTCCACGTTTCTGTATTTCATTTCTCAGGACTTTTACACTTAAAAGTATTCGATCATGAAATTGGATATTGCATTATGTCATATCTTGCTGATTAATGAAGTATTTAATGTAAATTCTCGTCTGAATTTCTTATTACGAGAAACAAATTATGTCATCTGCTTCATATTGTAGGCAGAGAGTGAAACGCTTTTTTTTCATCTAAATCTTTTACTTTTATTGTCGAAGGACATGAAATTGAATTTACTCTAGAGAGTAAATCATAAACAAAATAACTCAGAAATAATTCCCAGCGAATTTCTATAAACGTGTTTAGATTAAGCTATCTTTGGCTTGGTTTGTTTTGTTTTATATTATTGCTTATCAAACCTCAATAGGTTATTTAATGCTGACAAGATTTTTATTGCTAGTAATATTTTTTTTTAAATGTGTTATGGTCCAAGTTCCTTGTACCACGGTGATGGTCCAAGGGTAGAACCAATGAAGAATAACTCGAACACAGGTAGGGAATAACACAGATATATTACAAACAGAAATATGTACAAAGAAGTAGGAGTATTAGTAATGACTATCAGATTTGGTTAGAGTGAACTATGTTGTCTCGACAAGTATCACTATTCCAATGTCTTACAATAATCGTCTGACTCTCAACTCTGTCTCTTCCTAACTCTGACTCTGAACAGTATTTACTGTCCCCCCACGAGAGATAGATGTGGCACAAGGCCGAGTTTACCGTGGGTATTCCCGAGCCCGTGGGCTCAGCCAAAAAAATGCCCTTAGAACCCGTACAAACGGGATCGGGTTGGTCAACCTCCCCGAACGAGGCTCTGCCCTTCGGCGGAGCCTCGTCCGGGTTCCTCTCTGCCAAGAGGCAGAGAGTTCGACCGTCTAGCCGAGTCGTCCAAAAAGGACTGACTCTGACTCTGAAGATGTTCATTAACACGCCCACGTGTGTCATATGTGGTATAACGCCGGTTTAATGTGGGCTTCCGATCCCGTAGGCTCGGGCAAAAATTGCCCGTAGAACCCGTATAAACGGGATCGGGTTGGTCAACCTCCCCGAACGAGGTTCTGCCCTTCGGTGGAGCCTCGTCCGGGTTTCTCTCTGCCCAGAGACAGAGAGTTCCCCTCTGCCTCAGAGGCAGAGAGTTCGACCGTCTAGCCGAGTCGTCCAAAAAGGACTGACTCTGAAGTATTTAGTGTCCTCCCCACGAGGGAGAGATGTGGCTCAAGGCCGGGTTTAAAGTGGGGTACCCGAGCCCGTAGGCTCGGCCAAAAAATAGCCCGTAGATCCCGCATAAATCTCCCCTTAACAAGTGCTACCGCCCTGGGGCAAGGTGGACCTGGGAACATCAATAATTAAGATAAGGTTCCAGGCTCCTCAAAACCTCCTCATCAGAGGCCTTGCTGCCGGATGTAGTTTAACGTCCAACCCAGGACGGTCTATCGTTAGAATACTTAGTAAGCGATTGATTCTGATAGAAAATTTCTAATGAATTAACTGATATATAAAAATATTCGTATTATTTTAACACTCGAATTGACAGCCTCTTGTTTATACTGATACTATATGAATGGAAATTAATTACATCTTCGTGCGGAGAGGGCTTAATTTGAAGTGATCAGTTATTGAACCCTCGGTCACCGATGACTTGTAACATCGTGGAAGCACGACCTTCGACGGCATCAGAACCGGTTTGTTTAGCCATCTTCACTAACAAATCTTGTGATAATTCTCATCGTAACTCTGTAAATAATATTTGAATTTATCTTTGAAAGGCTTAGCAAGCGATTGACCCTGATCAAGGATATTCAATGGATTGTCAAAGTTTCGGTGGATGATTTTGTAGACGAGTACCCATACCTGAGTCTGAACGTATAGTTTTATTTTCAACGGTGAAGTTCGTGTTGAGGCTCTTGATATCTCGAACGCGTTTGACAGGGTTTGGCATGCTGGTCTTCTACGTAGGCTTCAGACTTACGGTATTACAGGACGATTATTTGGTTTAATCGAATCATTCCTATCAAATCGAGTCATGAACGTGTTCTCTTTCGATTCCTGCCATACGAACGCAGGAGTTCTCCAAGGCTATATCCTGAGACCTACATTGATTATGATCTTCATCAATGATTTTCATGACGTCATCTGTTCTTAAGTTGGAATCTATGCAGAAGATACTACCATTTACTCTTATCTCAATACTAAATCCGGCAGTGCTGACGAAGTTAACCTGGTCACAACTCTTGAAAAGTATCCCCAATCAGTGGTCAGGCGGGGCAGTAAATGGCGTGTAAACTTTAACGCTTCCAAAAGTAAACTGCTCTTATTGACCCGCCACAGAAAAAACTTCCCTCTCCCACACCAGCATGGTTGATGTTTGATTCCGTGAAAATGTCTCAATGATCCTTCATCGTTTGATGTTTTCCAATGACTTGAGGTGGAATCTATAGCTGCATCCTGTACAATAAAAGCTATTTCACTGTGTCGTGGCAGAAGGTTTTTTTTCTCGTGAAAGTCCATCTTACACATCTACAAATCTATCGTTTGTCCATACATTGAATATTGTTGCCATATCTGGTCTGGTGCCCTTGAGGTTCTCAGCAAAATCCAAAGAATGATCTGCAATTTAATCGGTTCTGATTTGGCATGACATTTGACAATGAGGGTGGTCATGACTCTCCGCAGCTTCCTATCTTTTTACTGCTCTAAATAACTTTTAACTCTTTACCATCCTTCAATCAGAGGTTCTACGCTCTATTCACATTCTCACAGAGGTGATGAGGCTTTCCTGAGACTTTTCAAAAATATTTTCATGGCAACAGTTCTGATTTTTTCCTGATGCCCCGACTACATGAATTTAAACTTGCTACTAGATTGGCATTTAGGTCCCCCCGTTTTACATTTGAAATAGTTAAATGCAGCAGTCATTTCTACTGCAGCAGTTTCTTGTCTCGCGCTTCCCGATAGTGGAACTCCCTTCGTCTCACTAGCTTCCCTGATAATTACAATCTTCGAAATATTTAAACGCTACATCAATCGCCATCTTCTGTTGACCTGATCCTCGTTCTTCTTTTATAACTTTCCTCAATTCTCCCAATTTACTCATTATTTACCCTCACGTCCACTCTCTGTACCCCACCGCGTGCTAGTGGCACTTCCGTTTTGCTTGGGGTGAAATGCATAAAGAAACAAACACACGCACGCACACACACACACACACACGCACACACACACACTCAAAGATATATATATATATATATATATATATATATATATATATATATATATATATAAAAATATAAACTTCACACACACACACACACACACACATATATATATATGCTGCTGAAAAATCTATTTCGGTTGAGCTCTCTGGGGAGGATGTGTGGGTTTGTAAATGGTGACTATTACGGCTAATAATGCAAGACTCTTCGGTAAATCGAATAGAGTTCTCTCAGTCACTGTGTGTTTATCTAAAAATAAATACGCTTAAATTCACCTTCTTCTCTGCCGTGCGCCAACGGCTTCAGGGTAAAATTTCCGACTGACGTGAATTCAGCCGGTTTTCGATTCTAGCCAGAAGCAACCGGACGTCTAGCCACACTGATGAGCTGTGGATGATAATATATATATATATATATATATATATATATATATATATATAAGTAAACCAAAGGTGTTGAACACACACACACATACATATATACATATATACATATATATATATATATATATATATATATATATATATATATATATATATATATATATACATATATATATATATATATATGGATATATATATATATATATATTATATATATATATATATATATATATATATAAACCACAGGTGTTGAACACACACACACACACACACACACACACACATATATATATATATATATATATATATATATATATATATATATATATATATATATATATACAGATTGAATAGACTTTTTCAGTTAAAAATTCACAGTGTTTAACGAGTTTGATAGACCCCTGAAGAAGACAGATGATTATATCTGCTGAAATGTGATAAGATGACTATACTAAGATGTCTTACGTATAATAATAATAATAATAATAATAATAATAATAATAATACCTTTTTCCGAATATACTCATCTGCTTAGTTAACTAGGTATTGCATGCAATTCACGGTTGGTGACGCCTGTTAAACTATATCTGCAATTTGAATCTCTTCAGCATCCACAGAGAAAGCTGTGGTTTATATTGCAACTATACTGATGTGCCTTAGTTACAGTTTCTTGGGAAGAGTGTATAACCTTCTGCAAGAAGTTGATGGACCATCGATTACGATGAATTGGGTCTATCCACCGTACCCGAGCTATTTCGTCGGCCCAGATTTACTTTAAAATGCCTAGAAATCGATTGTCACTGATGTATGAATCAAATGGCATGAGAAAGATTATTTGTGAGATAAATATATATATATAAATTTGGAAGCAGGCTTAAAGACTTGTAGTTGTTATCCTAAATATTGAGAATAAAGAAGAAATTTTCTATGAACTTTCACTTTCATTGGCGGAACTCGTTGTCATTATAGGGATGCGCATCCACATTTCC
>OZ038510.1:36694537-36732037 GCA_964036315.1 Acanthosepion esculentum
TTGTACCTTGATGGTGACCGCTTTGGAATACCAGTTGCAGTAAGCTTTGATATAATGGCGGTGTAAAGGATAATGTCACCAAATTGTTAACCGGAGACTCAAGTTCCAATTCCCGTTGGGTTCGTTATTTTCACTTACGCGCAAATGCCGTTGGGAAAGTTATGAATCTTCCTGTTCACTCCCCAGCTATTGGTTAATTTGTAAAACTTTCACCACTAAATCATTATTATCTCAAAAAAAATCTTACAATCTAAAAATATTTTCTGGCTTTAAATAACCTACACTGGGCTCATAAACCGTAACAAACGAATGTCTCCTCTTGCAACAACCTCATTCGGTTACCCTCTACATAGAGTATTGTTTAGAAACTTTACTGGTTAAATAATCATTAAAAAAATATTTTTCATAATTTAGTAATGACACAAAGTAAGAATATTGCTCCACTTAGAATTGCAAACATGAAGAAGGCGAAATCTCCCGCGCAAATTTATGTAGATATACTAAAATACCACTCTAATTCATATGTCTTGTTGAGATGGGAATATGTCATTTCTCGACTATATACGATCATTAAATTAAAATGTTGTGTTCCGCTTTCCTTGACAACCTGTCACTGATTGTGCGTAATTCGTTCCCCTCCATGCCACATTTGAATTACAGGCATCGAATTATGGCATCGGCTTTCGTTAGTCTTGAGACATAGGCATAGAAGCGTCTTTATTGCATTTAATTTCTGTAAAATATTTCAACAGTTCTGTTTTGCTGAATAAGACGTTTCCTTATACGCAGATATTCGGTATTCACTGACCGAGGAGCCAGTACTGATGTCGGATAAAATTCACAAAATACTCACATTAAAATAGTTTTTCATGAAAATGGCTTCTCAAGTCCACTCACTGTTATCGCTTTTTCCAGTATGAACGAAGGCTTTCTCCAGTATGAACGATGGCTTTTGCCAGTAAGAAGGATGACTTTTTCCAGTAAGAAAGACGGCATCTTCCAGTATGAACGAGGGCTATTTCCAGTATGAACGAGGACTTTTTCCAGTAAGGAGGGCTTTTTCAAGTATGAACGAGGGCTTTTCCCAATATGAACGACGGCTTTTTCAAATAGGAATGAGGGCTTTTTAGAGGATGAAAGATGGCTTTTTCCAATATGAATGAGGGCTGTTTTCCAGTATGAACAAGGTCTTTTTCCAGTATGAACGATGACGTATTCCAATATGAACGAGGGCTTCTTCCAGTATGAATGAGGGATTTTCCAGTATAAACGAGGAATTTTTCCAGTATAAATGATGGCTTTTTCCAGCATGAACGATGGCTTTTTCCAATATTAATGAGGGCTTTTTCCAGTATGAACGATGGCTTTTTCCAATATTAATGAGGGCTTTTTCCAGTATGAACGATTGCTTTTTCCAATATTAATGAGGGCTTTTTCCAGTATGAACGATTGCTTTTTCCAATATTAATGAGGGCTTTTTCCAGTATGAAATATGTCTTTTTCCAATATGAACAAGAACTTCCTTCGTAAATTTTCTTTGGAAAAAAGTCAGCGTCTTAAATATGACATTATTATTACTTCCACTTAGACATGATTTTCATATAATTGTCGGCCATGATGAAAGTCTTCAGGTGATCTGGTTTCTGTTATTTGGTAGGCTTCTTTGTGATGATGTAGAGCCATTCCTCTAATATTGAAGAAGGAACGCTCTCATCTTAGAGTTTACCGTTGCTCGAAACCATTTATATTAATTGATCTGAGAAGAAACTCATTTGCAGCTGAGAGTGTATATATTTCCGAAGATGCATGGCATACATATGAAGCTCTCGATGTGGCAAGATTATTCGAGAACAAGCCTAGAATTTGGCTTCATTTTTTAACAATGAGCGTAACACTGATTCATGGAACTGACAAAAAATGTTCCTCACTCTTTGGGGAGAATAGTGTTCTTAGTTGAGTATATCCCATATGTGTTAACAAAAGACCTGCCAAGAATGGTGACAAGTTGTAAGAACCTGAACGCAAATTTATTGCGGCTTATCTAGCAATTACAGTACATCACTGGAAGAGGAATGATAAAAATGATAAATAATTTACTTCTATCAATTAGAAATATCAAATTTATTATCAAACAATATTGTGTCGTCATTATTAATATAGGAATATTTTTTATATGAATAAAAATTTATATATATATATATGTAATAAATATATGAGATAAAAATAAAATAAATGTACCACTGATTAATATCTAAGTAATTTCGAAATTTTAAAATATAATGAGTTTTTTAATTCTTCAAAAATATGAATAATTTAGATACATTTTTCTGAAATGGCTACAATTCTTATGGCTACGAAATCTCTGTGGACCACTAAATATGCTATGTGGACCACCGGTGGTCCATCTCTACCATGTTGAGAATCACTGCTTTAGATCAGTAATTCCTAAAGTGGACGACACGGCCCTCGGCGATGGCGGTGATAACATCCAGGGGAAAAATGGAGGATGGCAGTAGAACATTTGAACCACAATATTTAAATTTCACTGGAGATCTGTAGTTAGCTAGAGTCAACAGTAGACATTAGAGGTAAGGAAACTCTTTACCTCTAAAGTCTGTTGTGACTCTAGCTAACTCCAGACCTCCAGTGGAATTTAAAGATGCGTAATACAGATAAAGATGATACTTGTTCCACTGTTAACAACGTTGATTCATGCTGCCATTCTTAATCTTTTCAAGAATCATGTCAGACAATATATGGAGAATTACCACCATATCTGAAATAGAGATGCATTCATTGACCGAGCAGACTGTACTCTGTTTGTTGAAATTAATAAGTTCTTACTTTTCAAAAAGGTTTTTTCAGGAAAATAGGTTTCTCAAGTCCAGTAACTTTTATAGCTCTTTACACTATTGTTGGGATTTTCCTTCCTAACCTTTTATTTGAAATTGCGTGGATTGTCAACATCTTCATTATTTTCTATTTGTGTTACATATACTATCCATTTTACTTGATGTTCTTGTTGAAAATCCTCAAGCAATGTGCTTCCTGTTATCTGGTATATTTCTGTGTTTAGGTTTCTGTAGCGCCAGTCCACAATTTAGTACAAGAGAATGCCTTGGGGGAACAGTCGAATAGATTGTTCAACTGTCGAACTCTCTGCCTCGGCAGAGAGAAACTCGGACGAAGCTTTGCCGCAGGGCAAAGTTTCGTCCGGGTAGGTAGACAGTCCCTGAACCCGTTTATACGGGTTCACAGGGAATATTTTTGGCCGAGCTTACGGGCTCGGAGAACCCACACTAAACCGGCCTTGTGCCACATACACCCTCGTGGGGGGGATGTTAAATATTAACAGTCGAATAAATTATTCATTGCTGTCAAACTCTCCACCTCGACGGAGAGGAACCCGGCCGAAGATTTGCCACAGGGTAAAGTTTCTTCCGGGGAGGTAGACAGGCCCTAAACCCGTTTTTACAGGTTCACAGGGAATATTTTTGGCCAAGCCTATGCGCTCGGAGAACCCACACTAAACTGGCCTTGTGCCATATACACCCTCGTGGGGTGGGGCTGTTAAATATTAACAGTCGAATAGATTGTTCAACTGTCGAACTCTCTGCATCGGCAGAGAGGAACCCGGACGAGGCTTTGCCGAAGGGCAAAGTTTCGTCCTGGGGGTAGACAGACCCTGAACCCGTTTATAAGGGTTCTGTGGGGATATTTTCCGCCGAGCCTACGGGCTCGGAAAACCAACGGTAAACTCGGCCTTGTGCCACATACACATGTGGGGTCCGCTAAATATTAAAAGTCGAATAGATTGAACGCTGTGTCAACCGACACAAACTCACTAGTCTTGTAATACTCTTCTGTTGTACCTATTGTTTAATATATGATGTATCTGCAACCCTGGTTTTGTTATATCTTAACCATTTACTTGGTCACAACAGTCAAGGTCACCAGGCTACAGTCCCTTCTTCATCTTTGAGGAGACCGTCTAACATTCGCTGCCGTAAAGGAGGCCAGATATCAAGTAGCAGGACAGTACTCTTTTCTTTCTTACCAACGAAATCATCATGTCTCGTCATACTCTGCCTAACTTTTTTAAATGCTTCTTTGGCCAACAGTCGTGTCTCCCGGTCAGCATCTTACGATTTCAGTATATAGGCTCTCTATTTTTAAATGGCATAAGATTTCAGGTAAATATATTTGCTTCTCGACCTCAGGCCATCATGATTGCGTAATATCTGCATTAATCAATTGATCAATGGAAAAAAAAACGCTTCGCACCCGGTGTCCCAAGGCATTAAATTTCTCCCAGCAATTGGGCAATCTTTGAATTTGCTGAAGGTAGCCGCACAATAAAAAGACCTTGTGTAATATCCTGCCTTAATGATGAGGCATGTAAATAACTACGAACAAGCCATTACAGCATAGTATCTGTTCGCTCCTTATTTGAGAAGAGAAGTGTCTGATCCCTGGAAATGAAGTCTACCGCTGTACCTTCCTTTTTACACCAAGAGAAGTTTCGGTCGCTGTAATATCTTTGCCAGCTTGACACAGGTCGATAGGACTGAGCAAACTTTGTTCGTGTTCCGTATGAATATTCATGTGTATAAGCGATCCATGTTAAAAACGATCTTCTGTCATATCCTTAGTCGAGAGGTCTGATAAATAATTTTCCTGGTAATTTGGTTGAGAATAATGTAAATATATGTTCGCTCCTTATTTGAGAAGATAAGTGTTCTATCCCTGGGATTACACTCTATCGCTGCACCTACCTCACTACACCAAGGGAGCTTTCGGTCGTTGTAATAGAGATGCCAGCATAACAGTGGCCGAGTCGACTGGGCAATCTTTGTCGTTGTTCCGTATGGATTTTCATGTGTATGGGCTATCCAAGTTAAAAACGACCTTCTTCCTCGTCCTTAGTGGAGAAGTCTGATAAATAATCTTCCTGGTCATCTGGTTGAGAATAAAGTGAAGTATCTGTTGGCTCCTTATTTGAAAAGAGAAGTGTCCGAATAATGTAATTACACTCTACCGCTGCACTTTTCTCATTACGCCAAGAGAGTAATATCGATGCCAGCCTGACAGTGGTCGAGCAGTCGGGGCAATCTTTGTCCTTGTCCCGTACGCATATTCATGTGCATGGGCTATCCATGTTAAAAATGACCATCAATTACATCCTTAGTAGAGATGTCTGATAAATAATCTTCCTGGTTATTTGATCGGGAATAAAGTGAAGTATCTGTTCTCTATACGTTTGAAAAGGTAGAATACACCAGTTCCCGGGGATTCCAACCATATGGCAGCAACTAAGAGAGGTCGGGTTGGTGCAATTTCGAAGCCTGCGTGACACTGGTGTTGGGGATTGGTCACTTTTTGTTTTTGGTCCTTGTGCATATGCATGTATATAGGCACAGTACGTTAACAAGAATTCTTTTTGTCATATTCTCCCTTGGGGTGACCAGATCTATACCATCGTTTGTCGGCCTTTGGCCGGATTTAAATCGTAGTATATGATCTGTTTCAAATGAGATGGAAGAAGGAGCCTGGCTGTGGGGTTCCCAATCCTCCGGCAGAACCTTCCTCATTGCATTAAAAGGGGTTGGATCAGTGTACAGCCTGTATGAAGTTATTATGTAAATCAAATAAACCACAATAACTCAAAACGTTCTGAAACAATCTTTGTCAAATTTGAACTCGTTCATTTCCGCCCTTAGTAAAATATGTAACTAAAGTTTCTGCCATATTTACTGGTTATTGTTTGAGATATTTGGAATTTATAAAAATAGACTGATTGAAGTTAATATGCAGATGAAGCTAATATTAGCTTAAGACCTGTGAAATGTAATAAAAACTATTTTTTTTCTTTTTGTCCATAAAATATGTTGACATATGGTTAAATAGAAGGATCTAACAACTGCTGAAAAATAGAAAATAAAAAATAGTTATTGAGTGAGGGAATGTACATATTGGCGATATCGAAGAAGCTTTGTCGAAATCATCGAAAGATAAAGAAGGCAGTTGAAAATATATGTAAGTTGAGAACTCTAAGGAAAGGAATAGCTTTAAGAATTTGCTTCCTGTTGATGAACGTGAACTAAAGCGAGTTATGGCGTAACAACCGCATGTCATCAGTGAGGGAGTCAAGAAGGACAAAAGGTGTAGAATACTTTGTAAATTGGGACCTGTAAAATGATATCCTAGGCAACCTCCACCACTAGGGCCAATATTTTAAAGTGTCAGAATTTGGCCAAGAAATACAGGAAAACTGACTTTTCTAAAGAAATTTTCACAGAGGAATCTCGTGTAACATTTGACGGACCTGAGGGATGTGGCAAAGGATGGATAATATCCAACTCAGACGGGCCTGTGGCTAACAGAAGACAAGAATGAGGCGGTAGCGTTATGCCATTGGCTGGAATTGTTGACCAAGCCATTATTGGACCATTCTAAGTCGATGAAGAAATTAATCTGAACAGTACTAGCTGCGGATTTTATGAACAAGACTTTCGTTCAAAGTTAGGATGCTTTCTCCGTTTGTAGTCGCATAATTAAAAGAAAAACCTTTTTTTACGACTCCAATTGCCCTTACTTTGTGTCATCAACTCAGTTTTTTTTCCTTGATTTAAATTCTTAAGCGTTTCTAGTTTCTTTGCACTGCTTTACTCAAATTAAGGAGTGATCAAGGCTGGCAACTGCTAATCGAAATATTTCCATAAAATAAATCATTCGTTGGAACTATAAGTTTTTCATTTTAATTAAGACTTTCTTTAAATCGTACAAGTCTCTGTCTTGCAGTTTCAAAGTGAAGTGTGTATTTATGCACGACAATGCTCTTTCTTGGGTATCTAAGCTTGCCCATGAATTATTTGAGCATAAATGATTTACGGGAAAGAATATAATAGAATGGCCTGATCAAGTCCTGATCTGAATCCGGTCGGAAATTTATAGCCAATTGTGAAGTTTAAATTGAATGGAGGCGGCAAACAATATAACAGCATAGCAGACATATGGGAAGCAATTAAAATTACCTTGTCGGAAATTGAACCATCTCAAGTAAAAAAAAAATGACAAAATCAGTGGATAATAGATTACTGGCTGTTGGTGCGAAGAAGGGTCAGTATATTAACATTTAAAAGATTCAAAGACATATGTGTTTGTTATCTTTTCTGGTATAGTTGATGATCAATCTTTGATCATTTTATTACTTTTTATTCAAGTAAAATGTGATTGATTATTTGGTTCTGCCTAATAACTTCTGACGACAGCTTTTTTAAGAATGCATCAAATAACTTAAATAAAACATATAAATACTACTTAAAATCTTTTACTCAGAATTTGATTTGACATCTAAATTGATTGCTTAAAATTTGATAGTTTTATTTTTTTTTATTGAAGTTTACATAATTTGCTTAATAACTTCAGACAAGATGTAATATCAACGCCATCACCAGTGGTTGTAGAGACTGTAAATTTTTTTCTCCTTGGCCAATATGCATGTGTATGAGCACCATGAATAAAAAGGCCTTGTGTCACGTCCTGCCTTAGTTGGGTGTTCAGTTAATTTTAATAACTTCTCAGCCTCCGTGTCCGGATCAATGCGTAGTATCTGTTCTCCTCATTAATCAATAGAAAAGCAACGTCATACCTAGGATTCCAACGTCGAGTCACCTGCTTTCTCTTTGCTTTTTAAACAGGATCGGTGAAATATAGACGTCACCCTGACAGTGTTCGCGAGACTAGGCAATTTTGTCCATGGCCCATATTTGCGCGTATGGAGAGACTACATTAAAAGTGTACTCCGTCGCATCCTACGGTCGGTTGGAAAAATGCCATATGCGTCAAATATAGACGCCATGACAGTTTAATCTCTGCTAGTATAGTAGATATCTTCGTCAATTTCGATGTTGTCGTCTTCAGTGCAGTTATCTTGTCCTTCTTGAAACAGGAAGCAATAATAACGTCCACTTCTGCTTTCCGTAGTTGCAGAGAAATAGCCTCTAGCTAATCGAATATATGTCTTTATAAATCTTTTTCTGCTTCGGTGAGCTTCTTTTCTGTCTTAAGCTTGTTGGGCGTCTGTATGAATACGTCATTGCGTTGGCTCAACTAATGTGTACATTTTAGGCTTTAGTGACAAATCAAATTGAAACACCGATCCTCGTGTAATCACCGAAGTTAAGCAATGTCGAATGTTGACAGAACCTCAATGGGTTGAGCGCTTCGGAATACCGGGTGCTATAATCTTGGATGTGCGGGTGGTGTAATAGATAACAGCTCGGAATTGACAGTCGGAGAACCAAGTTCCAATTCCAATCGGGTTCGTTATTTTCGCTTACGCGTAAATACCATTGGGAACGTATAAATCCACTTATTTTTCCCGTAGCTATGGGTTAATTAGTAAGACATGTATAACTAAAACATTATTATCTACAGAAAATACACACAAACTAAAATTATTTCTTCGCTTTACATAACCTGGAAAGGGTTTATAAGTTTTCGAAAACGAATCAATCGATCAATGTGCACATTTTTTTATTTCAAAATATGCAAACTATTTAAATTCTTATTTTTCCTCTATACGACCTGGACAAAAAATGGCCAAACGTTCAAATCAAATTTAATTAAGTTGGTATAATTTCTAAAAAAAGAATTTAGGAGGGATTATTTCTCTCTACAAACCCGTCGTCTAAAGGTACGGCTTCGTAATTTTATTTGAGACTTACCGTAATGTTTACCAACACGTAAATTTAATCTTAGAAGCGATTTCGATTTTCGTCTATGCTTCGCAAAAGCCCTCTACCAACAGCTATGAGTAAAATAACACGAGAAACCCGGCAGATATTGCCTTGGTTGGCAACTAATACGAGAATAAATAATATTAGGTCAACCCATAATTTCTGTCCGAATTTTAACTTTTTGTTAAAATGAACGAAATTTAAAGAGTATTTTATAATGTCTAATAGAGCTTTCTTTGTTTAGATACATTTAAACTGATCACATTTTATTTCAGAGAACAATAAAATTAAATTTTCTTTGATTAGAACCCTACTAACATGGAAGTACCCAAGAATCATTTGAGGCACATAATGGTTTATGACTTCAAGAAAGGAAGCTCAGCAGCCGAAGCAGCTAGAAACATTCACTCAGTTTATGGAGAAGAATGTGTGAATGAAAGAACTTGCAGAAGATGGTTTGCAAAATTCAGAGGTAGAGATTTCAACCTTGAATATGACGATCGAACCGTACATCCAGTTGAATTTGATGAAAAGCTTCTTGAAGTAGCCCTTCAAGAAATTCCTGCTTTATCAGTTGAGGAATTGGCTGTAGTTCTCAGTTCAAACCATACAACTGTTCATCGTCATCTTGAACAACTTGGAAAAGTTCCTAAACTTGGAAAATGGGTGCCTCATGAATTGTCAGAAAACAACCTCAAATCTCGAGTTGACATCTGCTTTTCTCTCCATTTTAGCCAACTTGTTTCAGCGTTTTTGGATATATTTCTGACTGGTGACGAAAAATGGATCTTTTATCGAAATGTTAAGCGTCGTAGACAGTGGCTTGGTAAAGGGGAAGGACCCCAGCCACAGCCGAGAAGGGAACTTCATGGGCAAAAGGTTCTTCTTTTAATCTGGTGGGATTGTCAAGGAATAATCGACTTTGAATTCTTACCACCTAATGCAACAATTAATGCTCAAATATACTGTCAGCAATTAGAGCGTTTGAACCAAGCTATGAGGAAAAAAAACCTGCTCTAGGGAATCGAAAACGGGTGATGTTTCATCAGGTCAATGCGCGACCACACACAGCAAGAATCACGCCACAAAAGATCGAAGAACTTGGTTGGGAAAAAATTCCTCATCCACTTTATTCTCCCGATCTTGCTCCTTCAGACTACCATTTGTTTCGTAGCTTACAAAATCATTTGGAAGAAATAGCTTTTGTAACACAGGAAGAGGTTAAAACTGACATTTGTGAGTTCTTCGAATCAAAGCCAAAAGAATTTTACACTAATGGAATTAGTAAGCTTGTTAATAGATGGAAGGAAATCATAGATAATCAGGGGAAATACATTATTGATTGAATCTGTAATTAAATGTAACATTTGGTCACTTGTTTTCTTTATTCAAAATTCGGACAGAACTTATGGGATGACCTGATATAATTGCAGAAGCTGTGTCCGTAAGAGAACCTGATTAACACTATTTCGTTTTCATCAGTTTCTGTCACATAAACGGCTGACAGTTGTAATGTTTTATTTAAAGACAGAAAAAAAGATATTGGTTGCCGAGATGGGTAGCTCACATTTGTGAAACGAAACTCCAGGTTTAAAAACTTTAAGGTATCTTTTACTATGGCAGATCTTTTATACGGCTCAATTGAATGAGAATTAACAAAGCTCATTGCGGATGCGCTTAAGGTATACACCCGATTAATGTTAAATAATGTCTTTCTTGTACACCTGCGTGTATTTTAGTCAGTTAAATGATGTTGTCGCCTGTTTTTTTGTCTCACATATAATGTCACCTGCTTAGTCATATCTCAAATTAGCTTTATTATATCCCAGTTGATGGCGTCTGCGTTGTTATATCTCAATGGATGTCGTCTGCTTAGTAATATCTTAAATGATGTCATCTTCTTTATTATATCTCAAATCACGCCCGCTGCTTTGTTATATCTCAAATTATGTCATCTGATTCGTTATATATCAAATAATGTCGTCTGCTTAGTTATATTTCAAATGAGGTCATCTTCATTATATATCAAATAATGTCGTCTGCTTAGTTATATCTTAAATGATGTCGTCTGCTTCGTTATATGTCAAATGATGCCATCTGCTTTGTTATATCTCAAATTATGTCATCTGCTTCGTTATATCTCAAATAATGTCGTCTGCTTAGTTATATCTCTAACGAGGTCATCTTCTTCATTATATATCCAATAATGCCGTCTGCTTAGTTATATCTTAAATGATGTCGTCTGCTTCGTTATATTTCAAATGATGCCATCTGCTTTGTTATATCTCAAATTATGTCATCTGCTTCGTTATATCTCAAATAATGTCGTCTACTTAGTTATATCTCTAATGAGGTCATCTTCTTCATTATATATCCAATAATGTCGTCTGCTTAGTTATATCTTAAATGATGTCGTCTGCTTCGTTATATTTCAAATGATGCCATCTGTTTTGCATATCTCAAATGCTGCCGCCTGCATTGTTGTATCTCAAATGATATCGCCTGCTTATTTACATTTCAAATAGTGTCGCCTGCTGTGTTATATCTCAAATGATGCCGTCTGCTTACTTATATCTGAAAGGATGTCATCTGCCTATTTATATCTCAAATAATACAGGCTGCGGTAAGACTAACGCACTATTTAACATGTTGAAAATGCTCTCCTTCATGTTAGATTCAACGCTGAATCTTAGCAAAACTTGTACAAATGATTTGACACAATTATACATTAATTTCAGAAAAAAAAACATATCAGTACATGCTTGTTTTAATTCAGGAATTGTTATCAGTTTTAACCTTTAAACAAGATGTTTCGGCAAACCACACAAGAAAAAATTCTGGTGGTGTTAGGTTTGATGATCATGATGGCCACTCTGTTGCTCCATGTCGTCTTATAAACCTCATCTCGAATAAAAAAGAGTTACATTTGCTGCACACTGTATTTCTAGAAAAGTGTGTCTTTTCTAACATTTCAGAATTATTTCTTCAAAAATGTGGGCGGGTTGATAGGGAAAGGCTTATCGGTAAGTTACCTTATAATGTGACATGCAGCTTCTTGTAAAAGCCTTCAAGACGTGGGAAAACATGACCCTCCACAATTTCCTATACTTTGTAGCTCTTATCAGTATTTGTTTTATACTATGCCTTACTCTCTTCTCTGCTAATAATTTTCACAAAACTCATTAGATACGTTACTCCATGTTTCCCTCTCTTGATGAAAGATATAGTTGATCAAGAGTCTCCGCAACTTCCTATCCTTGGTAGCTCTTATCGACGTCTTTTTTACAATCTTATTTTTCTTGTTGTTCTTCTTCTTTTATAATTATTATTATTATTTTATTATTATTATCATTATTATTATTATTATTATTATTATTATTATTATTATTATTATTATTATTATTTTGTCTTTTGTTTAATAATTACCAACCATAATTTATCTATTTAGTCTTTATTTTAACCACGGTTTATTTTACGACTTGCCTATATATAGTCTTCTTCTTCTTCTTCTTCTTCTTCTTCTTCTTCTTCTTCTTCTTCTTCTTCTTCTTCTTCGTTGTCGTCGTCGTCGTCTTCTTCTTCTTCTTCTTCTTCTTGTTCTTCTTCTTCGTCTATTGTTTTCATTATAATTCCTAATATTTTGTTTTTTGTTTAATCAATAGCGATATTTTGTGTCATTAATATTATTATTATTATTCCAAATATGTCAGCTTTGTTTTAAGCAATTCCGCCTCATCTTTCTCCTTCTTCTTCTTCTTCTTCTTCTTCTTCTTCTTCTTATTATTATTATTATTATTATTATTATTATTATTATTATTATTATTATTATTATTATTATTTATCGGGAGATTCTTCGTGTTGTGGGCTGAAAGACTGACATTATATCGTTTGAATATATCTATATCGTACATTCTTCAGCTATAGGTCTTATGGTGATTATCTAACCGTAGCTTAGATATCGCACTAACCCAAAAGTCTGGAACACCCAATGAGGACGGGAACTAACTACTCTGTTATATTTATTTTGGCGTGTCAACCTTGCTATTATGCCACGTCGAAGAACCTAGTATAGGATTTATGAATGTTAGTGATATGTAAATGTGCATCTAGCGTGTGTTTATCGATGGAAATTAATTAATTATTATTCCCTCTACACATTTTCTTCGTAATGAGATATATTATGTTTAGCATTTGCACAAGGATTAATTTTACCAAGATTTTTTGAAACCATACATATGATTTAAAAATAACACCCTTATAAAAAATGATATCCAAGAACATTAACGAACAGCACATTATATATATATATATATATATATATATATATATATATATATATATATATATATATATATATATAACAAAGAGTCAATCATACCTTGAATCAATCAGCAATATGAATGCGATTATTGGTGAAATCACTTCGCTAGTAGACACAAACATAAGCATTACACTACTGATAATCCTCCGAATGATGAGATCCTCATAAATAAAAAAAATGGATATGGTGTTTTTTATTTTTTATTTCTGCTAGTACTTTCAAATGCTTCACGCAATTCATCATCAGGCTTTATTATCCACCAGAATCAAAACTTTCAGAGGATTTATATGTGTTTATCCAACCGAAAGATGTTTTTAAGTACGAGCTATTTGTTAACTGTTATATGGTGTTGGAGCGTGCAAATCGCAACGCTAAATTTTAAATATTTAAAGTGAGAATTTTTATGTATTTTTTAATTTGGTAAATCCACGTATTTTCTTTTATAAGTGTTTTTCAGTTAATATGATATGAACTAAGTAGATAGTTCAAGTAACAGAGTGATATGTCTTACTTTGTAGTTTTATTTTTTACTCAGGAATTCTTTACTTCTGGATCAATTTTTTTTTATGAACATTATAAAATAGGCAGCATATATTTACATTACAAAGAGCCAATCGCACCTTGAATCAATCAGCAATATATATAGTTTTAAACAAATCCACGGCCATATCTTTCCACGAAACTGTAACAAGCGATTAAATATTTCAAGATCAGTTGATATTGAGGGTTATTGAAAAAATTACTTCTTCTATGCGCCGTGTTCCTTCAGGGACCTGGCTCTCATCGCAGTTCGCAAGTTTCTATCTTTTGTAGTTATTAATGAATTTTGTCTTTTTACAGTCTGTCCTAAACTTTGTTCCGCCATCCGTACACTCCAGCTCGCTGGGTAGATAATACGTTGTTTTCATCTGTTCCTCTTGCCTTCAATCTGTCCTGTGAGTAACAAAGTTTCCAAGCCCTCTTTCCTCAATATGTACCCCTTTTTTTCTACTTCGGTGTTGTTCCTGTGTTTGGTGCATGGTATTCTCAGCATCCCTCTGTAGAACCAAAATTTCTGTACCTACATGTCTCCTTTAGTATGTGAGGAGATTGTTGAGCATTCACTGCCAAATAGGGGGACTGATACTACATAACAGTTTATTACACATTTGTTTGTTTTGAACGGTTTTTTCACGTTTCAAGGCATCTTAAGCATTCCCAGTGTATCTTCGGATTTCAGTATTGAACTTTCTTTTCTCTGTTAAAACACTTCCCAGAGATTTAAATTCACATAGCAATTCAGCACTTATCTAATAAAGCATTATGGTAATTGAAGCACCACATCCTAAAATGGTCATAGCAGAAGTGATATGCCTAGAGCAAGACAGCATGACGGAGAAAATCTCACTTCAGGCTGCTTTTGGATTTAGATTATTCCTTCTTCTATACTGGTGGAAAGGCGTCCTCAAGAAAAGAGAGTCGTGTCAATAGTTTGGACATTTTTTATTTATAGATATTTATAATATTAATATATAGAGCGAGTGAGAAGACATATTATCAATAACTTCAGTGGTAAAATATTAAATGATGTATTGATATTTTGTATAATACGCATCTGATGGCAAAATAGACGATAATTTTCTGTTGCCGCTCTTTTTCATGGAATTGAAAGCTGCAGACGACGTTTTTTTTTTATCAGAGGAGTTTATCCTCAGTAGAAATTTTTTCTTGGTCAGTTAAAACTCTTTGTTTCTGGCTCCGTGGTAAACTAACTTAGTTTGCCACGTAAAATAGCATGCTACTGTGAATGTTCGACTTACAGTGTCGAATGATTTCCATTAGCTAGATTTAAATTATAACTTTATAATTAGTAATGCCTGATTTAATTTAGGGTAGTGGGATGAGGAGTTTTTCGTTTCGGACGACGCTGTAGAAGATTTTTGTTAGTTCCGGTAGAATTCCGAAGCTAAAATTGGTTTACTATAACTTGAGAAAAGCTATAAATTTGTTTCAATATAACTTAAGAAAGTTATATTTTATTTTGATTTCACTTATAAGGCCTTTTGAGGCATTGGCACAAATGTAGAGGTTTGTTAAAGATAAGTGTTATGGTCCAGGTTAGCACCAACGAAGAACAACACGAACACAAGAGTAGAAATAACGAAGATATATTACACGGAATAATAATACAAGATGTGGAAGGTGTTAGTATGACTGTCAGTCTGGTTTGGAGTGAACTACTACCGGCTCGACTCGATTCGTCCCTCTCTCTTGAGAGGCGTAGTATACATAGTGTTAGGAAGAGTTCATTCTGTAGTTATAGGTAAGGACCCATTACAGTTTCCATTCTCTTTCCTCTTTTGAATTTTCTTCTATTCTTTCTTTTTCTTTCTTTCTTTTTCTTTCTTTTTTTTTTCTTTGATTTCATTGTTTCCATTCTTTTTCTTCTTTTGACTTTTCTTCGATTCTTTTTTTTCTTTCTTTCTTTCTTTTGATTTCATTGTTTCCATTCTTTTTCTTCAGCCTATAATATTGTTATGGCCCCGGTTAGGACCAAGGAAGAACAATACAAACACAAGAGTAGAAATAACGAAGATATATTACACGGAATAATAATACAAGATGTGGAAGTTGTTAGTATGACTGTCAGTCTGGTTTGGAGTGAACTACTATCGTCTCGACTCGATTCGCCTCTCTCTCTTGAGAGGCGTAGTATACATAGTGTTAGGAAGAGTTCATTCTGTAGTTATAGGTAAGGACCCATAACAATAACAAAGGTACTTTGCGACTTTTTTAGATTTGTTTCAACTTTATCTAAGAAGCATTTATTTGCAAGAGGTGATTTTATTCCCAAGAAGAGGAATTATTGTCTTTAATTAATTACTATTGTTGACTCGGAGAGTCAACTTGTTTTTGGCAAAGTCGTTCGATGAGGGGAAGACTGCCACATTTTCGTTGTCTATTTTAAAATGAGATTTTTAAAATTATTTCAAATAGATATTTATTTTAAAGTTAGATCCTAGACTAGATTAGCGTTGTTTTCTAATTTACTCTTTCAGCTCCTGATAAAGTGAAAACGAATATCTGAAGAAGAAGAAAAAGAAATGTAGTTGAAGAAAGAAGACAAGAGAATCTGAAGAAATTGACTGTTAAAATATCTTATAACAAGATTTGTTTATTCTCAAGAAAAGGTTTGAAAAAAGAAATGTTTAATTTGTCAGCTTATAGAATCATACATACTATAGAATGACAAAATTATTTATGTAAGTAACTCCTTTTGTTATTATGTATTTTACCTCTTAGCATTTGGAACGATGGCGATCATCACCACACACACATACACCTTTACAAATTTAAATCTCCAACTGCATTCATTCATTGGACAGGAAGCAACGCTGCTATCTGAAGCGACAATTTTAAAATCGCTATATTTTCATATAGTAGATTTTGTGCACTTTTGGGAGAATCGTCTCCTAGAAGTCTCCCCAAAACTCATGCACTGATTGGTCACTATCGACCAGTCAGATTCTCTGCCTGTGGAGAATGAATCTTCCCGCGCAGCACTCCTGATTTAATTACCACCTATATAAGCATAAGAGGAGCCGCATCAGTGAAATTTTAGCTGCCACAGAAATCCACGACAGTTGAAGCTATGCGCCCATCTTCTCACTCAACTCTCAAACTGCATATTCTATCACACTTACATAATTTTTCCTCTTGTACGGCAGAACTGTTTAAAAACATTTATAACAGAATAATAACACTTTCATTTTCTTTCAGTGAACTTTGATAGACTTTGATAGTCAATGAGAGACAACTCTCGTCTTACTTTTTGCATGCTTTTTCGTATACATTCTTTATTGTATGCTTTGTTGAATACAATTTATATATATATTGATACCTTTGCCTTGTCCCTTTTTTTACATCAGTTGGGGTTCCTAAACAAAAATTAAATAAATGTGGTAAAATGTCGCCACAGAACAATATGCATGAATTTTTTGATTTATTGAAATAAATATTTATCTGTGGACAGTATATTTTCGTTGTTACCCAATAATTTTAAGAACGTCTGCTTCTTTCAGTAGTTTTCTTGTTACTTTCCTATGAAGAAGCCGAGAACAAAATCGGCAGTATAGTCCTGTGTATTGATATATTTATTTATAATTTAAATATATTACTTTATCATCGTTCACGGGTAAGACTTGAATTTAATTGAGAATTTAAATTTTCATTTCAATTTGGGTTTTTAACACCCCCACCAGGACAAGATATACTATTTTGTCTTCGTTATGCATATTGTTGTCCTTTGTAGTGGATAAAGAGAATTTTAGACACTGCCAAAATTATTGAAGCATTTTTTGTTCACAGAATAATTTTGTTATGGTACATGCATGTTGTTTCCTTAAACTTTGTAAACTGTGGTCATTGAATATTTGTCTTCGAGTAATTCAGTTAGTTTATTCTGTTTCATGGTAAATGAAAATATGGAATTAAATCTGCTTTGGAGAAGAAGAAACCTTTTGAAAGATAATATTAGAGACATAGTTGAATTTGTTGAATCAGATGAACAATTTGATAAGAATAGTTTAAAGGCTTATGAAGATATAGACAAGAAATTGTTAAATTCTGTTGATTCATTTAATGAGCAGATTACAGATTATTATTTGAAAAATGAAGTGGACGATGATAAGTTAATCCAACATGTTAAGGTGGAAACTGTGTTTCACGCCAGATTTACTCATTATTTGCTTCGAAAAAGGGAAATTTACAGTTTCTCGTGGATAGGATTTTGAAGAGGGGTGAGGACAAGCTGTCATCAGTGTCTTCAAATCATAAAAATAAATTGCGTCTCGATTAAGGAACGAGCCTCGCAAAACGGAGTGGCTCTTGCAGCGTGTCTCACTGGCGACGGTTCGAGGTAATAGTATATAGTTGCTGTTATATCTAATAATTTTAAGAACGTCTGCTTCTTTGAGTAGATTTGTTGTTACATTCGTATGAAGAAGCCGAGAACAAAATCGGCAGTATAGTCCTGTGTATTGATATATTTATTTATAATTTAAATATATTCATTTATGATCGTATACGGGTAAAACTTGAATTTAATTGAGAATTTAATTATTCATTTTTATTTGTTTTGTTTTTTGTTTTGTTTTTAAAACAAACTATAAACACTTTTCTTCAATAGCGTTAGTTAAATCATATTTGTCGGTGGTTGAGGATTTACTCCCTTTTGAATTGGACAAAAGTGACTAGCCGATTTCGCTTTCTGTGTAACACAAACCTCACCTCCTAATTAGCAATAACCTGATCACCAATTAGCTAAAAGTATTTGAAACGAAACGAATTTTGACGGAAGATAGTTCTTTACTGTTGACAATAATGGATATTTATTGCATAAAAATACAATTGTGGCACAAGGCCGAGAAAGAGGAGGGGATGAGGCTGGTCTTCACTAATTATCTTCTACCTAGCTAATCCGATTCACGACCCATTCACTCACTACAATTTTCCCATTCACCATAAGAACTCGTTCGACACCAATGAATCCTCCATACACCATAATACCACATCCTTTCAGGGGGGGGAACCTTCGAAACGCGCCCCATGCCATAAATATTTAATGATAATAAACTATATATACAATTCTAAAGATGAAAAATGAGAGTGAAGGGAGATGAATCCAATAACAAACTAAACATGAACACAAAGTGAACTAAACATAACTGATGTTAGTAGGGCCCGTCAAACCCTCACGAAGGAGAGGCCGTTGTATTCTGCCCATTGGACAAAATCAAGAAGCCCTATTACTAAGGGAGTGGGAAAAGGAGAAAATATATACGGACATGAGGAATAGAAAGTTGACCCAGTCGAGATAAAAAGAGGGTCAAAAACAGACTGGGGAGGTTGGAAATCTCGACTTGGATCATAACCAAAGGAGCAGCCAGGAACAGGCCAGGAATAACACGTACTCACATTAACTAGTTACACAAAGGCTTGTCTAACCTAACCATGGGAAGGGATCCAGAGGAAACCATCCGGTTGACCTAAATTATAAAATCAAGGCGAGCCCCGTTCAAACGAAACAAGCTCGTCTCAGTCCCCCACCTTTCGCTGAAGACTGTCGAATGCAAGCGTTTTCTATCAGTTCTAATCTTCATTTTGAACTGATGCTCAAAGAATCGGATTAGATCCTGATGAAAAAGACAGATGCCTCGCAAGATTCCTCCGTTTGCGTCTTCCAAATCACCATTCGGACCGTGGCCAGCAGCGTGAGAAACACCATCCGTTTCACCCCGGCAAATGGAGGTGACACACTGTCACACGCGTATGCGCGATCAATGAGCACAAGTTCTTCGGGAGCGAGACGAGCCGTCAACTCGCCGACATGGTCCCATAAGGTGCGGACCCGGGGGCAATGGTAGAAGGCGAGCGAAGCTGTTTCTTATAAACCAATGTCACACCGTTCACAGTCAGGAAAATCCGCCAAGACGCATATGAAGACCATGTCATTGAGTGGCAGCCGATTCCGAGCCAATCGCCAGGTAAGCGAAAACTCAGGGTAACCGAGATAATCCGCCGCTGGCGCCCAAGACTAGAAAGAGCGAAACTCCTCCTCCGACAAGTCGAGCCGATCACGTAGAGGATCCTTCGCGATCCCCTCCACTAAATAACGAAAGAAGAACTTCCTAGGCCGTGAAATGCCACTGGACCAAGGAACAGCCAACAAGGCAGACCGACACTCGCGAAAGAAATCCGATTGCACCCGGGGTTTATGATGGCACTCAACCCACGAGCTGGGGGGGACTGATAGTAAGGAAAGGGAACGCGTCCATAACAATCCCCGCCATAATCGAATCTCCTGTCAATGCGCGGCGTAGGAAAGCCAAACTAGAGGCGAATTTGTCGCTCACCAAATGTGGCATTCATTGCGCCTCATGACACGAAAGTTTTCCACAGACTCCTCTGTCGATCTGATGCTTGCGTCCCCTCCATAAATAGCGAGCGCTCAAGCGGATTTCTCTGGCCTTCACAGAGGGGAAGTACGGACAATAGATAAAGGACAAGAGGGAAAACGTAAGTGGCACATGCCTCCATCCTGCCGTCAAGATTAAAGAAAGCTCCAACTTCAACAGCCGCCAAATTTGAGACGTTCCAAATTTGCCATGGCAATGATGACGTAATTTGTTAGCTTTCGGCATTCATTGACTTCACAGTTATCTTTCCTGTCCGTTAAAATTTATAAAATCTATCTCTTAAAAATCTCTTAAAACAGTTCTTATTTCCTTTGGAATTTTTTTCTGAAATCCACAAAGTCTTAATGCACTTTTCAATATTGACGGAGTTTTCCTTCTTAATCTTTGTTTTAAGTTTATGCTGAACGCCAACAACTTGATTTTAAGTCATAATTTCACTTCTCGTCAAATGTGATATGCATTTTAATTTTTACTTAAGTTGAATGTCCTTAAGTAGCATTCTTTCTGAAGTTTGGTAAAATTATTTACGATTCTGTAATGTCAGTCTCCAAGATGAAAACCTGGCTAATTACATTCAATTCCTCGAAAACCAAACTATTTACATTCCATCATCGGTGATGGGACTCCGAGCTAACGCTAGACCACGATGAATGGACGCCTTCTCTTGGAGGCTCCGTGTATTTAGAGACTATATAAATTCAAAACTGTTCTCAGGTGGACCTCGAAGATCCACCACTAAAGTTGCAGCAAAAAAAATGTCTGTTTCCTATACCACTCCCGTTGTCATATTTGGCCGGGAGCTGCCCAGTCCTCACATTCCAGTCTCCATTGAGCCCAAAAGAGTCTCAGTTACACGACCCACTACTTACAATCAGTAATAAGGAGTTTATTGGTGGGAATACTGCAAATGGAACTTAATTCGATTAAAGAACATTTTAGTGCTGAAAACGCTGATATATATATATATATATATATATATATATATATATATATATATATATATATATATATATATATATATAATAAAATAGGCAGCATATAATTTTATATTACAAAGAGTTAATCATACCTTGAATCAATTAGCAATATTAATGCAATTATTGGCGAAATCCCTTCGCTAGTAGGCATAATTATAAGCATTATACTACTAATAATCCACTGAATGATGAAATCCTTATGTATAAAATGGATATGGTATATTTGTTAATTCAGCTCGTACTTTCAAATGCTTCATGCATTCATCTTCGGGCTGTATCTTTTCCTTTAGAATCAAAACTGGAAGACGAAATAAATGTGTTTTTCCGACCGAAAGATGCTTTTAAGAATGAGCTATTTATTAACGGCTATGTAGTTTTGGAGCGTGCAAATCGCAACGCTAAAGTTCAAATATTACAAGTGAGAATTTTTTGAATTTTGTAATTTGGTGGATCCAAGAATTTTTTATTATAAGTGTTTTTCAGTTAACATGACATGAACTAAGTAGATAGTTCAATTAACAAAGTGATATTACTTAGTTGTTTTTTTCTCAGGAATTCTTTACTGCAGATCAATATGTTTTTCATGAACATAATAATATATATATGTAATTTATATATATATATATATATATATATATATATATATATATATATATATATATATATATATATATACACGCATACACAAACACACATGTTATCACGCTGTTGCGAAATATATATATATATATTACTTCCGATATTACTTTTAGTGGATGCACATGTTTGAAAGAGATTTCCTTTTTCAGTTTATGCAGTGAATACTACCTTTATCGGCCTGCGTATACGAGGAAACTTTAAAAGATGTGTTCTCCGACAGATTTCGAACCTGCGTCTCCCCTTGTTAGGTCGTGCCCTGTCGTTTCCCCATCTAATCTTTTCAGCTGCTCTCATCCCGTTTTAGATTATTATATTTTTCTTTCTGTGGTTAGGCTCCCCTCCCACGAATTACTGCCTCCAGTATTAGTTATATAGTTTGATATCATATATTCCTTAAACCGCATGAGCGTGATTTCATCATGAATGCTGGACAATACCAAGAGAGATGAAGAGGTAACTGGTGGCAACAGATATGTGGATCTACAGAAGGATACTGAGAATTCGACAGGAAGATCGAGTAAGCAACCAGGACGTATCTAATAAATAAAAGCAACCAAAAAGAACACTTACTTTTAATGAATTCACCCCAAGCAAGGCGATAATGCCACTAAGACGCAAGTGGTTATAAGGAGAGAAAGAGGATGAGAATACTTTAGAATGATCAGGAAACATAGGAGCCTAAACAGATAACAAGGGAGAAACCTCTACTCCTGTTCAAAACCCAACTACCCTTATTGCGAAAAAAAAGTATTAAATAAAATTTCAGAGTTTACGCTGATACGTTGGAAAGCGTTGAAGTAGACTTTAGAACCGTGTTTCCCAACCGATTTTAGGCCATGAAGCACTGCGGTCTTTCTAAAATTCTGGTGCCCGCCCCGCTCCGTAATATTGATTTCTTACTTGTAGGACAATTACATATACAGATAATATTTTTTATGTACGCATAGTGTACATGCATCGTATGTATTAACAGGCATTAACATTAACACTCTCACTCAGACTCACTAGAAAGCAATTAATTGTTACTAACTCATTCTCGAACAAGCCTCCTTATTCTTTTAGTATAGTCGAAGGGTGCACATCCTACACATGCCCCACAAAAGTATTACCATGCGCCACAAAAGTATTACCATGCCCCACAAAAATATTACCATGCCCCGTCAGTGGGGCATGGCCCCACGTTGGGAAATATTACTTTAGAAGAAACCGGAAACGCAATCCTTATCATGAAAAACCGATAAATTTCTCCTCCTGTTCACAAGAACGAGGAGGAGTGTGAACCTATACTCTGAATCAGAGAGAGAGAAGTAACACTTCTTGAACATGAAGCACGTGGTCTTAGAAAAATTAAACTTCACAGGATTCAAGAGACATACGGAAAATAAACGTGCCATCGACTTGACAAGCCTGTTTGACTGGGTGACGGAGGGAGACCTGGCAAATGGACAATTGCCGCTAAGGGGCACGATCGGTGGGAAGTTAATTGCTGTTATTCCCAGGTCCACCCTGACTCGTGATTGTTGCACCTGCTAGGGCCCAAGATATAAGCAAATACTGAAACCTATGAAAGTACAAAAGTACAATTTTATAGTAAAAATACCAGTAATATATTTTTATATAAAAATTAATAACGATACATAGCAGAATTATCAACAATATATTTTACACAAAATCACCAACAATCCATTTTATTATCTGTCTATATTTTTGAGATGAGGTATTATGTACACTATTTACATTATTCGGATTGTTGTCCTCATCTTTGTGGCCATATTTATTACAACGGCCGAAACATTGTAATACATATGACAACAAAGATGAGGACAATAGTCCGAATAATGTAAATAGTGTAGAATCCAGTTTATTTGCAGTTGAAGGGCTAAAATTGTGTTCAAATCATTCAAATTTCGGCGTTAAATAACCCATAGAGTTTGATATGCAGCTAAACAAATTCAACCAACAGAACCTGATCACTACAATATTAACCTATTCAAGACATGTTTTGGCCGTTATCTACCCCTCACGTCCACATTCTGACCGTGTTCATAATTTGCATAAAAGAGGGATTGCTGTCCAAATAAACGATTTTTAAGTTACATGATCCGATAGACAAGGATTCAGGAAAAACCTTGTTATACGACAAATAACAGAAGCTAAAAATAAAATCTAACATTTAAATAACGAAATCTAAAGAACACAATGTGTTACTTAAAAACACTTTTACCGAATTCGAATATAGTGAAGAACAATACCATAATATCCTAAGTATTTATAATGAGAGACGAATAATTACGAAAGAGCTTTACAACTTATACCAAAGAAATATTCTACTTCCCAGCAACAGTGATAAATATATGAAGTTATCCTGGTCATAAACTAACAGATGACCAGAAGGAATTCCTAAATCTAGGAACAAGTTGCCGTCTCCAGCCTAAAACTGACCTCCTCACTAAGAAGATTCATATCGAAATCTTACACCAGTCATTATTCCAATTAGAAAATAACGAATTAATAAAACTCCATCAAAACCTCAGTGGTCTTCTCAATGCTATAAATGATCGCTTTTCTCGCAATAGCTATAATAACATTCCAACAAAAAAAATTCAAACCGCTGCAAAAGAATTTTTTAAAAAACAATCCTAATATGTTTATCAGACGTTTTGACAAATACAATATTTACATAATTTGGGACAAATTGGATTATTACAAAACATTACAGCACTTTATTACTAATCTGTCTAAATTTACAAAATTAAATACAAACACTAATGAGACTATAAAAATACCTGTTAACAAACTCATAACATCTACTAATGCTCATATAGGATCCTTTAAATTTAACAAAATTATTGGAGATTGCCAACCAGGATACCTGCGCAGAAATGTTAAAACACAACACCAGATATCCATTATGACCTATCATTTTACAGATCGCAACACCTATATATAAGTTGTCAAACATAACGAAACATAAAAGATGTAAACGACGGACTCTAGTGCAACCTGCATCTGAGTCATACGATTCTAAAGGGTGTAAAAAACGACGCATGAAACTCGGAGTTGTGCAATTAATGTAAGATATTATCTATATTTCTTAATATATATATATATATATATATATATATATATATATATATATATATATATATATATATATGAAATAGCTGTGTTACTCAACATTGAGGTCTGTTTTTTAACATTATATAGTATTTATATATATATTTTTATACCAACGTTCGCTCGTATACCTACCTATATTTACCCATTCGGTTATATATATATATATATATATATATATATATATATATATATATATATATATATATATATTTCATTAAAAACGACTGACAAGGTGCTTTTATTTAGTTTTTTATGAAATGTGCTTAAAAGAAGGATTGCTGCCTAAATACACAAATATATATATATATATATATATATATATATGTGTGTGTGTGTGTGTGTGTGTGTGTTCTTAGATGGAGTATATCTGTATAAAATATAAAATGAATGAAAAGAGAAGAGGAAACGTATACTTAGTTTAGCCGATGAGTTTCGTCTTTCAACAGACTTTATCAAGGCAAATGTATAACAAGTATATATTTTATAGTTACTTAATATTTCCAAATTTAACAATACTTTATAACTACTTAGAAAATAAACTGAAAATATCTAGGTGTTAGATCGTAGACTATGTCATGTAGAATCTTTGAAATATCTTATCCTATCTAAACAACAAATAGATATAACTATTTTCAAGCCCATCATGGATATGGTCGGATCTAAAATCTCCCATATTTTTAATAGTTCGTGAGAAGGCATATATCAAATAAATTGTCTAAACTACTAACGGAACGATCACCCAGAATTAATTTGGAAAATGGAATAAAAAGCGGTAGAGAAATTCATAATTCCTTAACTTGATTTTCCTATAATTCCGTTGATTTCGAAGAATACATTGAGAAATTGCAGAATGTAATAAAATATTGGCGTATTTTTTAGCAGCATAACCAAAGTATTCCGCGATATATTGGAAATAACGATTAAACGTGGGATACAATCCGCTAACGAAACATAAAACATGAATACAACGGACTCGAGTGCAATTCCAACTCGTCTCTCCGAGTAAAAGTTCATGAAATTTCGAATTTGATTGTGAAGACAGCATACAGAATGAGTTTTGAAATATTCAACCAGTGCTTCTGTGTCGAAATGGATTTCCCTGGTTTGGTGGAATGTGAGTTATAGTAGTTATAGGGTGAGTTATAGAAGTTATAGAGTGAGGTATAGAAGTTATAGGGTGAGGTATAGAAGTTATAGGGTGAGGTATAGAAGTTATAGAGTGAGGTATAGAAGTTATAGGGTGAGTTATAGAAGTTATAGGGTGAGGTATAGAAGTTATAGGGTGAGGTATATAAGTTATAGAGTGAGTTATAGTAGTTATAGGGTGAGATATAGAAGTTATAGGGTGAGGTATAGAAGTTATAGGGTGAGGTATAGAAGTTATAGGGTGAGGTATAGAAGTTATAGAGTGAGGTATAGAAGTTATAGGGTGAGGTATAGAAGTTATAGATTGAGTTATAGTAGTTATAGGGTAGGTTATAGAAGTTATAGGGTGAGGTATAGAAGTTATAGAGTGAGGTATAGAAGTTATAGGGTGAGGTATAGAAGTTATAGGGTGAGGTATAGAAGTTATAGGGTGAGTTATAGAAGTTAAAGGGTGAGGTATATAAGTTATAGGGTGAGGTATAGAAGTTATAGGGTGAGGTATAGAAGTTATAGAGTGAGTTATAGTAGTTATAGGGTGAGTTATAGAAGTTATAGGGTGAGGTATAGAAGTTATAGAGTGAGGTATAGAAGTTATAGGGTGAGGTATAGAAGTTATAGGGTGAGGTATAGAAGTTAAAGGGTGAGGTATATAAGTTATAGGGTGAGGTATAGAATTATAGGGTCAGGTATAGAAGTTATAGAGTGAGTTATAGTAGTTATAGGGTGAGTTATAGAAGTTATAGGTTGAGGTATAGAAGTTATAGGGTGAGGTATAGAAGTTATAGGGTGAGGTATAGTAGTTATAGGGTGAGTTATAGAAGTTATAAGGTGAGGTATAGAAGTTATAGGGTGAGGTATAGAAGTTATAGAGTCAGTTATAGTAGTTATAGGGTGAGGTATAGAAGTTATAGAGTGAGTTATAGAAGTTATAGAGTGAGGTATAGAAGTTATAGAGTGAGGTATTGAAGTTATAGGGTGAGGTATAGAAGTTATAGGGTGAGGTTTGGAAGTTATAGAGTGAGGTATAGAAGTTATAGGGTGAGGTATAGAAGTTATAGAGTGAGGTATAGAAGTTATAGGGTGAGGTATAGAAGTTATAGAGTGAGGTATGGAAGTTATAGGGTGAGGTATAGAAGTTATAGAGTGAGTTATAGAAGTTATAGAGTGAGGTATAGAAGTTATAGAGTGAGGTATTGAAGTTATAGGGTGAGGTATAGAAGTTATAGGGTGAGGTTTGGAAGTTATAGAGTGAGGTATAGAAGTTATAGGGTGAGGTATAGAAGTTATAGAGTGAGGTATGGAAGTTATAGGGTGAGGTATAGAACTTATAGGGTGAGGTATAGACGTTATAGGGTGAGGTATAGAAGTTATAGAGTGAGTTATAGAAGTTATAGGGTGAGGTATAGAAGTTATAGAGTGAGTTATAGAAGTTATAGGGTGAGGTTTGGAAGTTATAGAGTGAGGTATAGAAGTTATAGGGTGAGGTATAGAAGTTATAGAGTGAGGTATGGAAGTTATAGGGTGAGGTATAGAACTTATAGGGTGAGGTATAGACGTTATAGGGTGAGGTATAGAAGTTATAGAGTGAGTTATAGAAGTTATAGGGTGAGGTATGGAAGTTATAGAGTGAGTTATAGAAGTTATAGGGTGAGGTACAGTAGTTATAGAGTGAGGTATAGAAGTTATAGTGTGAGGTATAGAAGTTATAGGGTGAAGTATAGAAGTTATAGAGTGAGGTATGGAAGTTATAGGGTGAGGTATAGAAGTTATAGGGTGAGGTATAGAACTTATAGGGTGAGGTATAGAAGGTATAGGGTGAGGTATAGAAGTTATAGATTGAGTTATAGAAGTTAAAGGGTGAGGTATATAAGTTATAGGGTGAGGTATAGAATTATAGGGTCAGGTATAGAAGTTATAGAGTGAGTTATAGTAGTTATAGTGTGAGTTATAGTAGTTATAAGGTGAGGTATAGAAGTTATAGGGTGAGGTATAGAAGTTATAGAGTGAGTTATAGTAGTTATAGGGTGAGGTATAGAAGTTATAGAGTGAGTTATAGAAGTTATAGAGTGAGGTATAGAAGTTATAGAGTGAGGTATTGAAGTTATAGGGTGATGTATAGAAGTTATAGGGTGAGGTTTGGAAGTTATAGAGTGAGGTATAGAAGTTATAGGGTGAGGTATAGAAGTTATAGAGTGAGGTATGGAAGTTATAGGGTGAGGTATAGAAGTTATAGGGTGAGGTATAGAACTTATAGGGTGAGGTATATAAGTTATAGGGTGAGGTATATAAGTTATAGGGTGAGGTATAGAAGTTATAGAGTGAGTTATAGTAGTTATAGGGTGAGTTATAGAAGTTATAGGGTGAGGTATAGAAGTTATAGGGTGAGGTATAGAAGTTCTAGAGTGAGTTATAGTAGTTATAGGGTGAGGTATAGAAGTTATAGGGTGAGTTATAGAAGTTATAGAGTGAGGTATAGTAGTTATAGAGTGAGGTATATAAGTTATAGTGTGAGGTATAGAAGTTATAGGGTGAGGTATAGAAGTTATAGAGTGAGGTATAGAAGTTATAGAGTGAGTTATAGAAGTTATAGGGTGAGGTATAGAAGTTATAGATGAGGTATAGAAGTTATAGGGTGAGTTATAGAAGTTATAGGGTAAGGTATAGAAGTTATAGGGTGAGTTATAGAAGTTAAAGGGTGAGGTATATAAGTTATAGGGTGAGGTATAGAAGTTATAGGGTGAGGTATAGAAGTTATAGAGTGAGTTATAGTAGTTATAGGGTGAGGTATAGAAGTTATAGGGTGAGGTATAGAAGTTATAGGGTGAGATATAGAAGTTATAGATTGAGTTATAGTAGTTATAGGGTGAATTATAGAAGTTATAGGGTGAGGTATAGAAGTTATAGAGTGAGGTATAGAAGTTATAGGGTGAGGTATAGAAGTTATAGAGTGAGGTATAGAAGTTATAGGGTGAGGTATAGAAGTTATAGAGTGAGTTATAGTAGTTATAGGGTGTGGTATAGAAGTTATAGAGTGAGGTATAGAAGTTATAGGGTGAGGTATAGAAGTTATAGAGTGAGGTATAGAAGTTATAGAATGAGTTATAGAAGTTATAGTGTGAGGTATAGAAGTTATAGAGTGAGGTATAGAAGTTATAGAGTGAGGTATAGATGTTATAGAATGAGTTATAGAAGTTATAGAGTGAGGTATAGAAGTTATAGAGTGAGGTATAGAAGTTATAGAGTGAGTTATAGTAGTTATAGGGTGAGTTATAGAAGTTATAGGGTGAGGTATAGGAGTTATAGAGTGAGGTATAGAAGTTATAGTGTGAGGTATAGAAGTTATAGAGTGAGGTATAGAAGTTATAGGGTGAGGTATAGAAGTTATAGAGTGAGGTATAGAAGTTATAGAATGAGTCATAGAAGTTATAGGGTGAGGTATAGAAGTTGTAGGATGTGTTATAGAATTTATAGTGTGAGTTATAGAAGTTATAGGGTGAGTTATAGGAGTTATAGAGTAATAGAATCCATCTTTTTGTTGAATTTCTGTATTTCGTTCTCCAGAAGTTCCAGTTTTTTGTTAATAATTTTTGCATAATTCTAGTTCTTCGATGGTTTTCTTTTCCATTTACGGAATTCTTTCTTTGTAGTTATATATAAAAAAAGATTATTGTTGTTTTAACAAGACAAAAGTGTATATATTACACAGAAAAGCCGCAAACGATTTTGATTATAATGTGGATTATTTTTATATATGTTATTTCGCTACAAGTATTTCAGGGTTATGACCTTCTTCAGGCGAAGAATAGTTATTTCAACATGTTATTGAAAGGAATGGATTTTACTTCCTATCTTAAATTTTTAACCATTGTTTGTTTTGTGCGTTATCTTGGACTGGCCGAAAACTGATCCTCCAATCGATAGGTAATAAAATAATTAAATTTGGTCAAAGAAAGGAAAAGACAGGAAAATATCTTTGGTCTTACCATTTATGCTGCCCCACTGTATCTTCCATTTAAATAATATGTACGAATAACCATTCTCTGACTGAAGGTTGTCAAGGAACCCAAAACTTGTGTAGCGAAATATAAATAATGATTTACATAAAAAATATATATTATAATAAAAAAATGTTTGCTGCTTTTTCTCTCTTTAAAATACCTATCTATCTATCTATCTATCTATCTATATATATATATATATATATATATATATATATATATATATATATATATATATATATATATATATATGAAGAAATATAGTCTTAAAGTGTGCTATATGTATGGGATAAAGTGCTCAGTATCAGAGATAGAACGAGTGTAGATGCAGCTAGCATGAAAGAGACTGTCACCTCTATGTGTTGACTTCTATGTTCACTTTTATATATATATATATATATATATATATATATATATATCTTAACGAACATGTTGTGGGTAGAGACCTGTAGGTAATACTCGTTTATAGTAGAAATATAATAACCTAATAAACATGTAATAAAATGCTAAATATGATGGAAAGATTATTAAATTAGGCCCGATTTAAATGCACATGGAGTCCTACCAAACTCTCTCTGTCTTTCTCTCGTATATATATATATATATATATATATATATATATATATATATATATATATATATATATTTCCTAATGATATCAAAATATAAGCAAAATGCATTAAAGCCTTGGAAATTATTTGCTGAACTTTCGGAAAGGAAATTTAATGTATAAGATAAAGCAGGAACTTTCTCAACGTGATGTGCCTTTTTTAAATAGACTAATTGAATAATTGCTTATCTGTGAAAGCGTTCCATGCCTGAGTGACATAATTCTCAAAGTGCCTGATGATGATTTTCCCTATAAGCAGGAAACAGATTCCAAATCTGCCTAACAGTGTATTTCTTTAAGAATCTCGAATGCCCAAACTATCAGTGCATACACTGTTTCTAAAACATTTATGTCTGCTTACTTATATATATATATATATATATATATATATATATATATATATATATATATATATATATATTGTTGTGGTAGGATCCCCCTAATTTGCATAGTGGAGTACCGACGATATAAATATGGTTGGTACCGGAAGACATGGAGGGAATCACGAGATCCAACTAGAGACTCTGCCCGACTGCGACTTAGTCAACACATTCTCCAGGAACGTCTTCCCAGAAATATACAGAAATACTATATGTAAATATTGTGTACACTTTCTTGTTATAATACATTCTTGTTCTAAGTACATTTTGTGTTGCATTATTATTCCATGCATTAGTCGAGATTCAACAATGAGTCAAGACTCAACAATGGCGACGAAGTAGAACGAACCATACGCCAAGTTTCAACATATATATATATATATATATATATTGCAGACTGATTCAATTACGTTTGTGTAGACGTTCTTACTTATTTCCTGAATATAAACGTAATCGAGCCAATCTTCAGAAACGCCAACGTACACATTGGCTATTCTGGGTTGGGTTCAATCTTAAAAATAAAAAAAATATCACCTGAAGAAGCCAAGGGTGTACAACGGCCGAAACGTTGTCAACGTGACAATAAAGGGGAGGAAAACAGTTCTAACATGGTAAATAGTGTAAATATTTACAATATTTCAACTCAGAAATGTAGACATGTTAAGTGCGTCTTTCAGTTTACAATAGCACGTAAGTCTTTGTAATTTACCCCTGAAGAAGATCTTAGAAAAATCGTCGAAATATATGTGTAAAAAAAAAACAAAAAAAAAACTTGAATGGATCAATATAAATACAAGTAAAGACAATATGACTATATTATTCAACATAACATATAAATATATATAAACAATAAAATATGCTACCTATATATATATATATATATATATATAATATCTGGATAAAATAAATGAAACAAAATTGGGTGTTTTTTTATGAAAGTATTTATTTCTGTGTTTTTGTATATATTTATTTATTTAATATTTCAGACCACCTAGGTCTTTCCTCAGAAATCAAATGAGATACTGTGTTTGTGTGTTTGTTTAGTATCTCATTTTATTTCTGAGGAAAGACCTAGGTGGTCTGAAATATTAAATAAATAAATATATACAAAAACACAGAAATAAATACTTTCATAAAAAAACACCCAATTTTGTTTCATTTATTTTATCCAAATATTATATACAAGAAAGTATACGTGGCCTCTCATTATGCTATATATATATATATATATATATATATATATATATATATATATATACATATATATATATATATGTATATGTATATGTATGTATATATATATATATATATATATATATATATATATATATATATATATGTATGTGTGTGTGTGTGTGTGTGTATGTGTGTGTGTGTGTGTGTGCGTGTTTTAAAAATCCGTGTGTAATTAATCCAAGTGAATCCCAATACCATAAAATATTAAATCTGAGCCACAAAGTGTGTTCAATATATTAATTACAGAGCATATATAGGAAAATAACACATAGATGAAATTCAATATCCCGGAAAGAAAGCTTAAAATTTTTAAACTTAAAAAAAAAAAACGGGAGGAGAAAACTATCGAAATGGAAGGAAAGAGAAAGAAAGAAATAGAGAAAAAAAGAACCCGTCCAGACAGAGTTAATTTTTTTTTATTTTTAAGTTTAAAAATTTTAAGCTTTGTTTTCATTTTATCTTCAACATGTTTGGTGTAAACTTTGGAAGATTAATCTTTTACGGGTATTAAATTCTAACGGGGAGAAATGGCCGGAAAAATGAATTGAATTTCATCTATTTGTAAATTATCTCTCTCTCTCTCTCTTTCTTTTTGTCTCTCTTTCTCCTTGTCTCTCTCTCTCTCTCTCTCTCTCTCTCTCTCTCTATATATATATATATATATATATATATATATATATATATATATATATATATATATATATATATATGTATGTATATATATATATATATATATATATATATATATGTATATATATATATATATATATATATATATATATTTATGGCCACTGCTCGTGCACATCTGTGTTCAATACTCACAGACCGCACCTCTCTTTTGTCTCTCTTTCTCCTTGTCTTTCTCTCTCTCTCTCTCTCTCTCTCTCTCTCTCTCTCTCTCTCTATATATATATATATATATATATATATATATATATATATATATATATATATATATTTATGGCCACTGCTCGTGCACATCTGTGTTCAATACTCACAGACCGCACCTCTCTTTTGTCTCTCTTTCTCCTTCTCTCTCTCTCTCTCTCTCTCTCTCTATATATATATATATATATATATATATATATATATATATATATATATATATATATATTTACGGCCACTGCTCGTGCACATCTGTGTTCAATACTCACAGATCGCACCTATGTTGCATACAGAAACTCTGCTGAACCGACCTTATAGTATCTTGTGTGAGAGTGCGTTATCTGACGTGACCAACAGTCGGACATATGACTTGCGAATTCATTCTTGCACAACAAGGGACGGCGCCCAAAGATTTCCGTTTACCCATTTTCATTCATAAGGCTTGAGCTCAACACGAGGTATGGTTTTCTGACACATTCCAAATGTGACGTACGCTGGGGTTAATTCATCTCCCTAGGCTTTAAATTAATATGTCCTCTCTGTTTAATGGAATGCATATATATATATATATATATATATATATATATATATATATATATATATATATATATATATATATATATATATATATATATATATATATCATTGGAAAAACTCTATGCATCATTAAAAATTTCGGTAATAATTTATTTCAGATAGAAAACTGCTTCATCAGACCGGAGTTAAAAATGGTTTAAATCATAGAGACAATTAATACAAAATTGTAAGGGGAAATGGAGAAGAAAACCCAAAGACGTATCAACCCAACGAACATGGCTGCTAGAGGGAGTACAAAGTTACAGCCAGTGAAATACATTAAAAATGAATCAAATTTATATCCTCATCATCATCTAGACTTCCTCTTATCTCTTCAAGGACTTTTCTAGGTCAACACTTTTATTCATTTCGTCTTGCAATTTTTAACCTATTATCTGGATGATTTAAAGGCTGTATTAGATAGATAGATAGATAAGAACTCTGATATGCATAGATAGATAGATAGATAGATAGATAGATAGATAGATAATGAACAGACTAAGATAGATAGATAGATAGATAGATAGATATGAATAGACTGAGATGGATACGAATAGAATCAGATAGATAAAGACGTATATATATGTTAAAAATATAATATAGCCACAATTTCCCCATCGCATCTATCTCTCTCTCTATCTCTCTCTCTATCTCTCTCTCTATCTCTCTCTCTCTCTATCTCTATCTCTCTCTATCTCTCTCTCTATCTCTCTCTCTCTCTATCTCTCTCTATTTCTCTCTATCTCTATCTCTCTCTCTATCTCTCTCTATCTCTCTCTATCTCTATCTCTCTCTCTATCTCTCTCTCTCTATCTCTCTATCTCTCTCTATCTCTATCTCTCTCTCTATCTCTCTCTCTCTCTCTCGTCGCCATATTATATTTTTAATTTTGTGCATCTCCCTTGTTATGTTTATATTTTGTCGCTTGCATTCTGTAGCAGGGCCAGCTGGCCATCCTATATGAGAAAAATAAGAACATGACAGAATTCACTTCCCCCGAAATTTTGTAATGGCATGACATACTGCTTGGCATTCCCGCCAGAAGTTCCAATACGAAAATTTCGGAATTTTTTTGTGTGTCAATCTAAGTACATTGCAGAGGATTCGGAAAGAGTAGGATGGTGATTACGAAGGTGTTTCGATTGTTCACTAATTATGACAAGGTTATTCCGGAATTCATCATCCCAGAATGCCTCAGACTCAACAGGGACGCGTACATCTAGTGCCTTGAGGAGGTAGCACTGCCCTGGTTCAAGAGGTTGGCTGCTGGAAGATCCTATGTCTTGCAACGGACTCTGCACCATGCCACGCAAGCAGTATAACACAACTGTCAGACGATTTCCGTGGCCATATAAACACCTTACATCTGAGCAACTAACTCCCAAATTTGGAACTCCCTTCATATTACGTGTGCAGCTCGGCTGAGCGAGACAAAAGCAAAACTGCATTGTAACACAAAAGATGAAATGAGGGCAAAGAATAGCAGCATTCAACACCAATTTACACAAGGAAAATCTACAGAAAAAAATGCAAGAGATTCCGAAGTCGTCTAGACAACATGGTTGAAGCCAAAGTGGATATTATTGAATAAATTTACATCTTTAGCATTTCAAGGTATGTGTGTGTAATTTTGATAAATATGTTTGGTAAAATGAAATAGCAGTATTATTTTAATTTTTGTGTAATTTAGAATATATATATATATATATATATATATATATATATATATATATATGTATATATATATATATATATATATATATATATATATATATATATATATATATATATATATATAGTCAAACCTAATGAGCCAGACAAACCTACAAAGGTTTCAATTAGGTAGATCGTCAGGGTCAGCTGACCCTGATGATCTGCCTAAGTGAAACCTTGGTAGGTTTGTCTTGCTCATTAGATTCGACTAGGTCTGCTCTACGTTTGTATTGAGCTCTTTAGTTAGTTGTTTACTCGTATCGGGTTTTTTTCTTGGGGCTTTGAACCTGTACCTGTGCGATTATTTTCGACACACTTTCAAGTTCCTGCCTCTTTCTTTTTTTAAAACCGTTTATTCCCTTCGACATTGATTTAACTATTGGTAAATCAAGAATTCGAAGGTTTTTCGAGACGAGTATAGTTACCTATATATATATATATATATATATATATATATATATATATATGTGTGTGTGTGTGTGTGTGTGTGTGTGTGTGTGTGTGTTATGCTCTCGATAATTTCGGTTGAGCACTGTTGAGAGAGACCGTAATTTTAAACAACAGTCGTCTCCGCTAACGCAAAAGCCAGACAGCCATAGTGCGCGATTCATTTAATCGCGCACTATGGCTGTCTGGCTTTTGTTTACATTCGTAAAAATAATACTCTAGAATTTCCCTTTCCATCTGCCGTACTCTGATAGTTCAGGGTCGAAGCCCGAACTAATCGGTCGAATTTTGATCTCGCCTTTATCAATCGGATGTCTCGCGCCATATAAATGAATTGAGCACTGTGGTTGTCTGGAGACTGTCTACATTCGTCAAAATAAGACGTTAGAATTTCCCCATTCCTCTGCTGTGCGCTGATAACTCAGTGGTAGAAACTCCGATTGATGCTAAATCAGTCAGGTTTCGATGGCCTGGCCTGGAGTAATTGGATGTTTAGCCGGTGGGATATGTGAGTGACACACACACACACACACACACACACACACACACACACACACACACACACACACACACACACACATATATATATATATATATATATATATATATATATACACACATACACAGACACACACATATATATATATATATACACATATAATGTAGTTTTAAGGTGTGCTATGCTAATGGGATAAAGTGCTCAATATAAGACATAGAGCGTATGTAAATATAAAATTGAATATTGAAATCAACAATCAGAGGCGACAGGCTGTTTCAGGCTAGACGCAATAGTCAGTCCACATCTACATAATTTAGACAGCATATATATATATATATAAATACATGATACAGCAACTCATCACAGTACCAAGTGTATATAATTCAAAACTCACCTTGTGAGAAAGCAGATTTGAAACGATTAAATCTAAAATACATAGACATAATAAGTCTAATTGTTTATCCATACCTGCTTGAAAATATACTGCTAAAATATAGATATATCAAACTACTAGATACAGCATCTCATCGCAACACCAAAATTTGGCATATCAAACGTAAACATTTGAGAAGGCAAATTGGAAAATATTAGAACTAAAATACATAGACATAATAAGTGTAAATTATTTAACCATACCTGCTTGAAAAAATGTTGCTTAAATATACATATATCAAACTACAAGATACAGCATCTCATCGCAATACCAATATTTGGCAATTCAAACGTAAACATTTGCGAAGGCAAATTGGAAAATATTAGAACTAAAATACATAGACATAATAAGTGTAAATTATTTAACCATACCTGCTTGAAAAAATGTTGCTTAAATATACATATTTCAAACTACAAGATACAGCATCTCATCGCAATACCAAAATTTGGCAATTCAAACGTAAACATTTGCGAAGGCAAATTGGAAAATATTAGAACTAAAATACATAGACATAATAAGTGTAAATTATTTAACCATACCTGCTTGAAAAAATGTTGCTTAAATATACATATTTCAAACTACAAGATACAGCATCTCATCGCAACTCAAAAATTTGGCAATTCAAACGGAAACATTTGAGAAGGCAAATTGGAAAATATTAGAACTAAAATACATAGACATAATAAGTGTAAATTATTTAACCATACCTGCTTGAAAAAATGTTGCTTAAATATACATATATCAAACTACAAGATACAGCATCTCATCGCAACACTAAAATTTGGCAATTCAAACGTGAACATTTGAGAAGGCAAAAATACAT
>OZ038510.1:36737037-36744537 GCA_964036315.1 Acanthosepion esculentum
ATATAATAATAATAATAATAATAATAATTATTATTATTATTATAACTGGCCACTCATAATCGAGGATATCTGTCCTCTAGGGCGGCTAGTCAATCCCTATTGAAGACTTCCGCTCAGGCGCATTTGTGTTTGTCCAACACCCACAAAGCCCATCTGCGGTTGATAAAGCAACTAAGCTGAGCAGACCTTAATTACAGTTTATGGGAGAGAAGCGTGTGATATAGCGTGATCAAAAATCTGAACAAGGCCAGCACGCTCAAACCCTCGGTCACGATGACATGTGGATTCGTGCTACCATGACCATCGACGGCTCCCAAGGTTTCCGGCTACCCAATTTCACTCACAAAACTTGGGCCAACGCATTGGTATGGTTTTCAGGCTCTTTCCAAAAGTGCCACACGCTGGGATCGACCTTTAACATAAACAAGTCACATTCCCTGGCATATCGACTATGGATCTCTTGGTCAGAAAGCGAACGTTCTAATCACTCGGCCATACTTACATATATTTTTTTAAGCATTTCACCCAAAGCAAGGCGGGATGCGACTAGCACGCCAGGAATTTCAGAGAGCTGGAGCGAGAGTAAAAAGGCGTGATAGATGAAAGGATGAATTGAAGGATAGGGAATAGATCAAGGCATCTGGAGATGTCGATTGATATTATATTTGAATAGTTTGAGATTATATCTGTCAGGGAAACAAATAATAGGAAGGGAAATTCACAGAGGGGAGGCGCGAGACATGAAGCTATTTGGAGTAGAAGAGACGGCTACATTTAACAGTTTCGACAGTGAAAGGGTGGGATCGAGATGCTGACCTAGTAACACGTTTAAATTTATACAGTCTGGGAACGAGCCAAAGTAGTTCGTCGGAGCAGTTACCGTCAAAGTATTTGTATAAAAGATAGAGGGGGGGCAACGGCACGTCTGTGAGAGATCGACTGTAGACGAGATGCCAGATCAGGGCCAATCACATTGCATATCCGTCTCATACACACTCGCACATTCAACAGGATACTTATAAACTGACATAAAGACCCATGTACGTCAATAAATTTACATACAAACATAAACACTTGTTGGTGACGAATGATTTTCCAGCTCTCTCTCACAGGCGCTATGTGGCAAGCCAGTCGCTACTCTATCGCTACTCACACGAAAAGTTCTCGGACGAACTACTTCCCTTGTTTCCGTTGGTTTTAACCTTCACGCCAAGGACACGTCAAAAAACCTACATCCCCTCCGTATTCCATCAGCGAAAAGTTCCATTCGGACAGTTTCTTCCCGCGAACAACGGCTCCGTGGAACCGACTCCCAAGATTGTACTTCCCAGATCACTGTAATCTTAAACTGTTCATGTCTAGGGATAACAATCATCTCCCTCTCCTATCTGCTTAAATTGCCTCTTAACGTAACTCTCTACCTAGAGTGACCCGCTGGCCTTGTACAGGTAGTCAGCAACTGTTATTTCGGAAAGTGAGACGTTTACAACGAAGTTAGTTGATGTGTATAACGAGCTGATGTATACGTATATGCACACGCAAAACAAACTCACCAATTTACTTTTCAAAGTAATAGCGATTTTCCAATATTTGTGTCTTAGCAATGGGAATATTTCCCCTCTCGGTGAGTTTCGTTGCGATTTAGTTTGTATAATATATACATGAATCAACCTGGTTGTTACATCTTTAACTTTCAGTGGGAGTATAAAAATCTCATCATCGCAGTTGCCGTCTACATGATGACTGCACAAAACTCATGAAAGTTAATTTATGGCCGGTGACTGTTCAACTGGAATTTATTTCGAAATATCAAAGCACTACTATTTAATATAGCATTGAGATCTCATACTCCGATGTGCCTTTATAGTATGCACTTTAACAGGTTGGTTATTTATATTTCCTCTCTTATAAACCATACACCTCTCAAAAAACTTTCTAAAAAAACATTTCTATTTATTTTTTTCAAAAAATTCATTGAAACTTATTTAAAATATATTTCGGAAAACATTAGATTTGCCAATGAAAATAACTGGGATTAATATATGATCTTAAAAGACCTCTGTCTATTAATAAATATATTTTAATTTTTTTTTAGAGTAGAGGATCATGAATTACAAGGTAACCAAAAAATTCTGTCCGTTTTTAAAGGAAAAAAAGAAAACGCTTCACGGTATGTGTAACTTATATTTAGTCTTCGAAATAATCGCCACCGGCATCCAGCACCTTCTGCCAACGTGTCTCCAGCTGTTCAATGCCTTTGCGGTAGAACTCGAGGAGTTTTGACGCAAACAAGTCCGTGAGGGATTTGTGCAAGTCTGCTTCATTGGTGAAGGATTTCCCACGAAGATGATTATCCAGGGAGTGGAAGAGGTGGTAATCGGATGGCGCAAGGTCAGGTGAATAAGGTGGATGGCACAAAGTCTCCCACTCAAGTTGCTGTATGGTATCCCTGACCACTCGCGCGACATGCGGCCTGGCGTTGTCATGGAGGAAAAGCACACCTTTGCGATTCACCAGTGCTGGGTCCTTCTGGCGCAATGCCTGTTGCACACGTTTCTATTGATGCGAGTATAGGTCTCCAGTGACCGTTTGGCCCGTTGGTAGCAGTTCATAATGAACCACTTGACGACCTGTCCACCAGACACAAAGCATAATCTTGCGTGGGTGCATCGGCGGTTTTGCGGTGTGAGGAACAGAATCCTGAGGAGACAACCAATGTCTCGAATGCTTGGGAGTTTTGTACAGAACCCACTTTTCATCACTGGTAAGCACTCGATTGAATAAGGATGGGGTACGGTGGCGAGAAAGCAGCGATATGCAGGCTGCCACTCGTTGTCCATTGTGGACCTCCAACAGCGTTTGCGGAACCCACTTGCTCAGTTTGTACGTCTTACCTAGGCGGTGCAGGTGAAGTCTAACTGTTTCATCGGAAACGTTGAACTGTCTTGCAAGTTCACCACACGTTAGGCTACTGTCCTCTTCAATGGCCGCCTTCAGGACTCCGTCATTCAAGACCTGTGGTCGTCCACTGCGAGGCTCATCATGGAGAGACAAATCTCCCAACTTGAATTTTCGAAACAAATGCCTTGCAGTACTTTCATCCACAGTACTATCCCCAAACGCTTGACATGTGCGGCGACTCGATGCAGCTGCTTATAAGCCCACTTTGATGTCGTAAAGCAAACAGCCCCGAACGAGATCTCTAGACACTTCCATCCTTCTCACAGCTGTCCGGCTTATAACTGATGGCCGGGCACGGTGCGCGTGTTTTTTATAACGTCTGATGTTCCTACTTCCGGCTGTCCGAATTTGAAAACAATTGCTACACGCATTTCGTATATATTTCAACTTCAGTCAATGACTAATCAAAAAACGGACATAACTTTTTTTGGTTACCTTGTATTTAGTTAAAAGGAGTTTACTTAATCATATTTAAAAAATAAAATAGTAATATTAAACATAGAGATTTGAAGTAACGGAAAGGTGGTTCTACAGAAAGATGCTGAGAATACTATGGATTGAGTAGTGATTTTCTAAGCACAGCTTAGATGTGGCACAAGGTCGAAAGTATGGGGCACCCAGTGAGGATTGAACTCACTACTCAGTCGTAATAGACCTAGCAAGACACGCTTTCTAAGCATTACACCACGTCGAGGTGCCCAAACCATGGTTTGAATTTGTGAGCAACGATGAGGATGTAGAGAAAATGGAAACAAATAAGAAACGCATATTTAAACCCAGGAAGAGGCATTTGAAATTTCTGGGGCAAGTAATGAGGAAAAAGGGCTTAGCAAATCTGATACTCACAGTGCAGATTGCGGGACAGAAGAAAGCAGCTTGCAGCATTATTGATGGGCTTCAGAAAATGGATTTAAATGTTACTGTCTTTCTTTATTTTCTTCTTTTTGAGCAACTGACTTATTTTGTTAGTTTCTTTCTTTCTTTCTTTCTTTTTCTTCTTTTTGAGACACTACCTTACTTTGCAAGTTAATGGAAAAAATAACAAAAAGACAAAATTTATTAAGAGCTGCAAAGGACAGGAAGATGTGGAGGGCCTGATCGATCACTTACATCCTGGAAAGACATGCAACATAAAAGGACACTATTTACAATATTCGGACTATTGTCCTCATTTTTGTCACCATATTTATTACAACGTTTCCGCCGTTTTACGCTCCGGCCTTCTTCGGGTGGTTGGAATGTCGAACTGAAAGCTTTATTTCGCTCACTGGGGTAGACTGAAGAAGGCCGAATAATGTAAATAGTGTACATAATACCTCATCTCAGAAATATTGATAGAAACATAAAAGTTTAAATTTTAGCTCCGTCATTTTTTCTGGGGCTTTATTTCTACCATTCTACCAGCGCAGACGGGGCCCTATAATAAATACACATATGTTTGTATGTATATATACATACATACATACATATATATATATATATATATATATAAATATATATATATATATATATATATATATATATATATATATATATATACATACATATATATATATAAATATATATATATATATATATAATTATATATATATATATATATATATATATATATATATATATGTATATATATATGTGTGTGTGTGTGTGTGTGTGTATGTGTGTCTGTGTCTGTGTAATTTTAATAAGCTGTATCAATAATTCTTTCAAATAAGTTTAGTTAAATAATATTGAAATGTTCTGTCTGTCAAAATTTTATTAAATTTTTCATTAGTTTTTTATTTTATTCTATATTTGCTTTTTTTGTAAAAATGTAGAAAACAAAAACAATCCTTGTAAATGAAGGTAAAAAATACATTGGAATCTGCGCGAAAAAAAAAATTGAATAAAACGTACTTTGCAAAATTTAGCGATATCATACAGCAAAGGATTCGGATATTTGAAAAATTCAATAAAAAATTTGATAGAAAATGTCGATATTATTTAAACCAACAAGTTTGAAAAAATATATACAGGGTGAGATGAATAAATTGCCGTCTAAATTAAGTAAAAAATGAAAATAACGTTGACATCAAATTAGAGCAGATATATTCCCCAAAATTACACAAAAATATCTACAAATACTAAAGACTAAATTTATTCAATAAAACCGTAATTGATTTCAACCACGGCCTCCAGACGACTTTGGAATCTCCTGTATCTCTTTTTGACGGTCTCCTTGTTGTTGAATGCTGCCATAAGCCTTGCTTTTAGTTCATCTAGAAGATTTCTTGGCCTCATGCTCAACTGCGCCACACACATAATAATGAAGGGGTTGTGTTCTGCGGAGTTAGGTGCCTAGATGTTACAGGTGATGTGGTCGCGTTTTCTGAAAACAATGACTGGTTTCTCCTGCTTGTGTGACATGGTGCAGAGTCCACCACCTTCTTGAAACTGAGGCTCTCACGAATAGATTCGGGAGATTTTTCTTATCAGAACGTTCAGAGTGAGTTTCCGAGCTGACGTAACATCGTAGTCACCATTCGACTCATCCAACCCTATCCCAATCCTCTGCACTATCCAAAGATTGACGCACAAACAGTCTAAAATGTTCGTATTGGAGTTTCCAGAGCGAATGCTGGCTGATTGCATTGTTCATGGTGTTTTAGTTTGTTTTTGTTTTTGTTTTTTTTTTCAAAGACAGTATTCAACTGATCCTGCTATACTTTGCTGTGGACAAAATAAAAAGAAATAACATATGGGTGCGAATTTAAATCTATGAAATTTCGAATATTTTTCTATATATATATATTGTATATACACTGGCGTGCAAAAGTTTTGGTTCCACGTTGTTAAATGAATAACTTTTGCTAATTTTAGAACAAAATCCTGAGAGATTATCAGCATGCTTTTCACATCACATGATGATATTTGACTGCCAAATAACAAGTCGCAGAATTTTCATCAAAGTAGTGTATCGTAAGTATAATGTTTCTGAAAAAAAAGGCCATGCGAAATACTGGCCAAACATTTATCCTTTCACTTTTATTTTTAAGTTAAAATCTCATTTATTTAGGTTTTCTGAAAAGTGTTCTTTATTTTTACAGAAAGAACAGGACATCAAAGTCTGGAGTTAGTGATTAGTTGTGCTGCCGTTGGCGCTAATAATTACCTCAATTCGGATTTGGCATTGAGTGGAACAAGTTCAAGATTTTATCATTGGAATTCTTCCTATTATTCTTGCTAGAAAAAAAACCCCTACCTCTTGATAATTGAATCGTTTTCAATGGATCTCCTTTTTACTACAATTCTCTCTACAACATTTCAATTATATCGAAACCCGGCCTTCATAATGGCCATCCATCCATATGTTGAACATATTCATCTACATGAAACCATTTTGTCCCACGTGATGTGTGGCAAGTAGCAACGTTACACTGAAGAAATTCTCCATGTCCATAGTCTGGCAGAAGATTAAATGGTAACGGAATATTTTTTAACTAATTAGGTTTTCATCACATTTACCAATATTCTTCTACCATTCGTTTTTATTGCATACACTTACCATTACCATTACGTCTCCACAACAAAATTCTGCCTTCCTTGTGGTGTATCTTACATTATTTCTTTCTCTTACTGGTTTTATACATTCTCTAGAATATTATAATATAAATCTATTTTACATTTCTCACTAAAAATTACTTTCGTCCTCTTTCCACTATCCCATGGTAGATGTTTTGACAATTCAGTCTTCTTTTACAATGTTTTTTTTAAATTTTATTCAGTGGATGTCTGCTGGTATACGTCCATTCAAGTTGATTATTTTTTTCGAAATATTCTGCGTAAAATATCAATTGAATCTTCAGCTAAAACTGTATTTACATCTCATATTTGTGGCTTTTAATTTTGGTTTGCCTATCACAGTCGGTCTTTCCTTACTCTTGTCCAACTTTAAAGGTCATATCCTTTTTGGCACATGTGATAGATAGATAGATAGATAGATAGATAGATAGATAGATAGATAGATCTAAACTTGACCATGGATAGTGACGATAGTAGCAGTGAACCTCTTTTGAATGTTGTGTCCCCTTTCGTCGAAATTCCCCATCCGTCGAAATAATTTTCGCTGAGTCATTTTCCCCTTGAAAATCACACCATTCATCTTTGTTTCAGCAGACATTTTAGGCATTATTTTAGTGTGCAAAATCAAGCTAATGTGCAAATACAACGACTTGCTATGTCATCTTCCACTCAGGTTAAAAAGATGAAATAATTACCACTTATATTATCATGATTTTATCCTCTCAAATTATTCATTGTCCAATAGATTATCATGGCCTTTATTCAGCTTCAAGCTGATCAAAGCTGTGTGTCTTCTGTGATACATCATATACAAATGGCTACAACAGACTCTACTGATAAAGACATAGTGATAAACAATCTATGATAATAAATATAAATCAAATAAATACGCATAATCCTTGTATTGGGATGGCCAAAAACGCATTCCAAAAGCTAGGCAGAATATTACGAGACAGGAGGGTTTCGTTGGTAACAAAAAAA
>OZ038510.1:36747037-36794537 GCA_964036315.1 Acanthosepion esculentum
TGACCCAAGCTCCCCTCTCCTAATGCAAGCGCAACAGACATTTTCGACAAACCTTTGCTTAGCTCACCCGCTTGATAGCACGAAAACCCACACCCTTCAATCGATAAATTGATTGCAGATCAATCATTTAATCATTTCGACGCTGCTAACATCTGAGGTCCAGGTGCATCCCCGTGGGGCAATGCGAGAAATTAGACTGTGAATTAGTGGATTTGTTGGAAGGTTGTTGTCGGGTGATTATACGAAGGTGGTGATGTGGGTATGGTTATTACTTGTTAAGCTGCATCAAAAGGTGTTTGAGTCCATTTGTCGCCTCAGTCGGGAAGACCGATGAAATAGTATGCAAATGCTGATATTTTGAAGAACAAACAAATAATATTAATTTCAATCATTGTCCTTTTTTTGTTAACCTTGTTGGTGACGTAATGCAAGAAAATATAATAAAAATTAGATGATGTCCTATCGTTTGATAGATTCATTTCATGATCTGCAGTTAAATGTTTATACCTTCTCTGTGAAAATGTGCAGGATAGATGAATGATAATACATCTGACAGCTGCTAATTTTAAGCTGAGCGCCTGTTGGCAATTTCTTTTACATGTGTCGTGACCCTTCAGGTAAAGGACGAACATGACCCTCCACAACTTACTATCCTTAGTAGCTCTAAGCAATATTTGTTTCATTACAATCCGTTCGTCATATATTTTACTGTAAATTGCGGTGTGCAATTCGGCCGCAAGCTTTTTAGCTCAGAATTCTGAGTTATCCATGTGGGATACACGCTTAGGCGATCATGTATCTTTGACTGACGAGGCAGTAGGTTGCCATTTCTTTCTGCGGTAGACTAGTTGCCATCAAAGGTTGTAGAACCCGATCTATTTACCCATACCTGGGGTCGTGGTAAAGAAGAGGATTCATACCTTTCTCAAGTGTTTTGCACGTAAGTGAATTCAATGGATTCGACTGGAATTCGAACTCGGCTCTCCGATTCCTAAATCCGAGGTGCTATCCATTTCTCCACCGTGCCTCCTCGAGTTAGCTCTATACCTACTGCGGTAGACTACCAGTGACCCTAGACTTAGGTCTAGTATACATTAAACCTGTGGCCAATCTATAGATGGTTACACTATTTACCTGTATATCGAGACACTAATACAAATATCTTTCGATATGCATTGTATAACAGACAGCATACAAGACCCACCGGTATGTAACTGATACCGTATCGGTATAACCTGGCGAGCATTTAAATTTCCTCAGCAAGTACAGATAAACGCATTCTTATGACTGGCCGTTCGTATCCGAGAATGTCTGTCTACTAAGGGGGCTAGCCAATTCCCATTGAAGACGTTTTCTCAGATATATATATGTCTTTTCAACACACACAGTGGCCACCTGTGGTTTATACTGCAACTATGCTGTACGAAACTTAGAGTTATAGCATAATATGGAACGATCAACAGCCTGAACAAGTACAACCCGCTCAAATCCTCGACGACGATGGCTTGTGCTAGTTGTTCTAGTCAACATCGTAGCTCAGCTAACTGCCATCACGTAGATTCATCCTCTCACCAATTTTCATGCGTTTTGGCTAGCGTTAGATGCTTCTTCTTCATGAACTTGGAGAGCCTGAAACGATACATTTAGGGACCCGATCAGTAATAAATATGTTGGTCTCTGCTCCCGTGTACGCTGCGATTCCAAGTTTATACCCAGCCTAGATAACGCACTCTCTCCCAGAAACTGTAACTAAGGTCTGCTCAGCATAGTTACATTATAAAACCACAGGTAGGCTTAGTGGGTGTTGAACAAAGAAAAATGTTCCTGTGCAGACGTCTGCAATGGTGATTAGCTTGCCACGTTTGTAGTCTGGTATCATCGGATTCAAGTGGTTGCGCCATTTAATTTAGTTTTTAGTAGGCGCAGAGAACGCCAAGCTTCAAGAATATTTCCACTGGCAGTACATATATCCATCTCGCTATGGAAGGATCTCAGTTGTACTGTGCAGACGTCTGCAATGGTGATTAGCTTGCCACGTTTGTAGTCTGGTATCATCGGATTCAAGTGGTTGCGCCATTTACTTTAGTTTTTAGTAGGCGCAGAGAACGCCAAGCTTCAAGAATATTTCCACTGGCAGTACATATATCCATCTCGCTATGGAAGGATCTCAGTTGTACTGTGCTGTGTCCTTTTGCTGTTCTTTTGCAAAATCTCTTTAGTGACACCATGATGTACGAAGTAACTAAGTCTAAAGAGCAATGGTGAAAAGCCGAATCATATGATTTCGCTTGAGGCAAAACGGGAAATTCTAAAAAAGAAAATGAGGAAGACGTATAAGTAATGGATTTGTCGCGACAGGATGAGCGTTCTACATCGACAATAAATAAATAAGCAAACATTTCAAAATCTAAAAAATTAGTTATTGCAAAGTTTAAAATGTAAATGTTTAAAAAAATTAAGTGGTGAAGTCAATCTTCAGTATCGGAGACCAGGCTAGGCGATGCTAAGCAAGGTTAGCGATTGTATGGCTAACTGTTGTTGTCTCACCTTCTTTCTAACTTTCACTGTTCTTCGCCAGTTGGCCTGTGACTCGTCGGAACTTCATGATTTAGTACAGTTAATTTCTTTAGAGATTGTTTTTTTCTCACTTATTTTACATTTCTTGTTTATTCACACGCTTTTGATTATAAGAAACCCCAAAATACAAAAATAGTGGTGAGTTTTAGGAAAATAAGGGGAAATTAAGGGTATGTAAAGGATCGGAAATATTCCCATTAACTTTAATGGGGAAAACTGATTCGAGATACCAGTATTTTGAGTTACGTGTTTGATCTTGAAACGAACTAAACTCGTATCTCAAGGTATTACTATATATATATATATATATATATATATATATATATAATTATTATATAATTATAATAATTATTATAGAATTAATATATAATTATTATATAAGTATATAATTATATATATATATATATATATATATATATATATATATATATATATATATATATATATATATATATATATATATATATGTATGTATATTGTAATAAAAAGAAAGAACAGTAAGATATATAATCCGGTGTTCTTATGGATATTTTTATTTTTACAAAACATTGCTCAATGTAAATTTACAGAGCATAAATATTATAAGTTAACTGATTTAATATAAGGTTTCTTCGCTACACAGGAATTACCCTGTTTTAAAAACCGAAGCTAAAATCTTCAAATTTACTTATATAATTAAATTAAAAGAATTATTTCAGTTTCATCTTCAAGAGAATTTTGAAATCTAAAATTCCAAAATTCGCTTGAAGATGAAAATAAACTAATTCTTTTAATTTAATTATATAATTAAATTTGAAGTTTTAGCTTCGGTTTTGGAAACCTGGGAATTCCTGTGTATCGAAGAGACCTTATTTTAAATCAGTTAATTTATAGTATATATATATATATAAATATATATATATATATATATATATATGTATGTATGTATGTATGTATATATATACCTGGTAAGTGTTTTTTCTTACTCTGTGATAATTTAAGGAGACCCTGAGATTGATCTAAAAGATAACCTCAAAACCATCATCAGGCCGTAAACGTGGTCGATGCGTGCAGTAATATACGCAAGGAACTGAACCTTGATGACTGTCTACAAAAGACAACCAGGTTGCAAGAACATGTACCAAACTCCCAGCTTTCTAGGGTCAAAACACAATCATTTACATCCTTACAAGTGGCAAATTGAACCTTCGAACAAAACTCGAACCCACATACCACTGTTTCGCCGACGTCAATTTTATCGAGACTACAAAGCAATTTAGTTTCCGATTTCGTATTGGACGTTACTAACATAAAATTGCAACTTTAATTAAAAGTCATTCGGGACTATGACTGGAAAAAGTCAGCAATCAAACACTTCTCGCTTATCATCATCTTCATCGTCAGTCCGTTGACTATTTCGATCGCCGTAGGTAGCTGAGGGCGGAAGCAAACAGACAACGTACTCTATGTCGATCTGGCATGATGTTGCTTTGATTCTTCCTGCTCACGATCATTTCAGTGGGCTTTCATATCTCTTGGCGGCGCCCATCTGCTCTCCAAATTCTTGACTGACAGATCCCGGAATAAAGTCGGAGGTTGAACTCGGTCCGTACTCTAAACGAAAATTCCTCAGGTTTTAAATTCAGAGTTGTTGTCTTCCTAGACCGGTTGTCCATCTCCCGGGTCGATTGCTATATTACCCATAGCTGGGGAGAGAAAAGATGGATTCATACTTTTCTCAGCGGTATTAACACGTAAGTGAATGTAGTGAATTCGAGTGAAATTCGAACCCTGCTCTCTGATTCTTCAACCCGAGCCGCTATTACTGCACCGTACTTCTCTGCTATACGTTACATACGATCCAGTCTAGTAGAATTAAAATTCGGATGTCAAAACCGAGGAGAAGGCAACGGCGAACCACGTCAAGTTCATCACTGAGAAGTTACGACAATTTTCAGATAATAAAAAGAACCCGTGGATCGCCCACGTCTTGGAGGAACACATCGTAAAATAAGGGAACATTATGATCTGCTATTTGTAATGGACAATTGCTTTCAGTCTACAATATCTTTTGGTGAATACAATGCAAATTGTCGACCACTCAACATAAACCTTTCCAAGACAGAAACTATGATCTGGAATATGAATGAAAGCAGTGATGGCAGATGCCAGGAATCCTTCATAAAATATCAGAATGCGGAATTAATAAACTTCAAATAAAGCCGCATAAGGAAATTAAACAGAGAGTAGGCTGTGCAAATACTACAAAAGCAAAGAATTAGCCTGAAAACACAGGATATGTTCTGAAATACACTCGTCAGGTCGAGATATTTATATGAATGCCATGCATGGCGCTTAACATATCCGTAAATAACCGATTTTCAGATCAATGGGCAAAAATTGATTTCAACGTGTGAAGCCTATGGGTCTTGGCGAAGATCATCCTTCTTTGAACATTGTGGACTGGCGCTACATAATCTCAATAAAAAAAAACTGCACCAATTAACAGAAACCACGTCGCGTGAGGACTAACAACAATAGCAACAACCAAATGAAATGAATAGCAAAGGAAAACATTCACTGCCAATATAGCAGGATTGATACTGCATTGCAGTTCAGCACTGTTTAATTCATATAAAAAAATTACTACTAAGTGACTATGACTTACTCATTCAGTATTATCATTCAAACAGTAACCTTCTAACTTGTGTGGCTCTTGTGCATTTCAATGCGCGAATTTGGTATAAAAATAAAGAGGAAAAGAAATATTTTCGATAAAATCTGATAACCGCTGTCAAGAAAGTTGAAAAATAAATAGCGACTGTATTAATTAGAACATTTGTGAACCAAACCTGTCCAAAAAGATTTTAGCTTTAATGAATAATTTAGGATAACATTTTCCTGGGGTTTCAAACAAAATTTAAGCTTCATTATTTTGAAAGGATTAACATCTGTCAAAGTGGTTTTAAGCTACATTTGACCTTTTTATTTAAAGCCGCCATTTAAAGTCGAATCAGTTGTTGACATTAATCTCGTCTGTCCGTTAACGTTCGGTGTTCTTAAAAAAAACAAACAAACAAAAAACTGTTATCATTTTTTTTAGTCACGTAGATAAAGTCCGTAGCTTAATAAAATGAGAAGCATTCATTTTATGAGAGAATTATCCAGTTTTCAATGCTATATCTCCCTTGTCGAATCTTTTCAGTCGATCAGCGAAATATACAATGACAATTTCAGAAATAAAATCTGTATGCATTTTAAACAAATTTACGTAGATGATGTCCGCAGGAGAAGGAAATAAGTAGCGTCTGTTTTATGCCACAATTATACCTTTTTCATTGTACACATCTCTTTGTCAGGGCACTGGATCGAAGAGTTTAAAATCAATCAGCGAGATATATAATGAAACATTTTAGATCAAAATAGAGCTGACAAGTATGTTGGTGAATAAGTTACTGACGCGCACTATTATATGAAAAGTAACTGTGAGATATTAAGAAATCAGATCCACAATACTCTGTTACATAATCCATTTCCGCTTGGTCATCTTTCCCCATTATGGTAAAATTAATCCCTGGACGTCTTCCAGATAATCAGTTATTAGAGACACACCCTTTCTTCAAATCGAGGTCGAAAATTCATTATCGCGATATATCTAGCAGTAATATCGGGAAGCATAGCCGTAAGTAGCCTTTGATTAAGGCAAATAACCGTCGAGAACAAACCCATAAAATAATGTGTAGGCGTTTTCAGGTTAAGACTGGTAATATCATGCAGTAAACTTTAGCATTTCCTTTACAACAAAGTTCTTTAATATTTACTTATCTAACTGATTTAACTCCAGTGAAATGCCAACATATCTGTACATGTTTTATACTACGGGGTGCTATGGATTAATTGTCGCCTAAATTACGCAAAAATATATCGAAATACTAAAGAGTGAATTTATTCAATAAAATCGCCTTAGGCTTCTACCACGGCCTCCAGACGACTTTGAAATCTCCTGCGTTTCTTCTGGGCGGTCTCCTTGTTTAACACGGTGAATGCTGCATTAATCATTGCTTTCAGGTCATCTTTGGTGTGACAAGGAGTTTTGGTGATCTGCACCAACTCTTAATAATCAAGGGGGTTGCACACTGGGGAGTTAGGTAAGTCGGGGATGTAAGGATTGATGTGGTCACATAAATTGTCTGACAGCTATGACTGGGTTTTCCTGGTTGCATATCATGATGCAGAGTCAAGTTGCTAGACAAAGAATCTTCCAGCAGCCACACTCTTGATCCAGGGCAGCTCTACCTCCTCAAGGCTCTCAATGTAGTCCTCTGTATTGAGTCGGAGACCCTCACCAACAGATTTGGGACTTCTTTTCATATCAGAATGATCAGAGTGAGTTTTCTGAGCTGCCGTACCTTTGTAATCACCATTAGACTCATCCAACACTTTCCAAATCCCTCTGTACTGTTCTCAGATTGCCATCCAAAGTATCTGAGATGTTCGAATTGGAACTTCCGGCGCAAATGCCAAGCAGTACAGCATGCCGTTTCCAAAGTTCTGGCTGAGTGAATTGCGTCATGTTGCTCTTTTACTCACTGTCTCTGTTATACTGTGCATTTGACAAAATAAATAAAATAAAAAAAACAACGCGCATATGTACATAATTTAAATGATAAAATGGCGATAATTTACCCATCGCTCCCTGTACTGTAAAAACGAACATCTACGAAGTCTGTTCAAAAAGTATCTTAACTATTGCTATCTTAACGGAGATTAAGTACGCAGAGTGTAATCGCTTGGCATGGATTGAATTTAAATTCTATCGCGCATATACGCAAATTTATAAATGTTTCGCTCACTTTAGTTGCCTATAGCAGTGCTTGGAAGCAAAGCAGTTCGTGGACGTTCGCACCACACCACAGAAGTTCCATCAGTGAGCATGGCTTCTGCTGCTGTTTCCGGCGAGGACCAACATTCCCTAGGTTAGACAATCACCACATAACACTACTTGCGACTTTTTCCACTTCTAAAGTCAAATTAATTGAAAAGATGTCAATTAAATACAAGATGTCAATTAAATGTCAATTAAATACAAGATGTCAATTAAATGTCAATTAAATACAAGATGTCAATTAAATCCAAAAGAATTCAACGTGGCAGCTGATCGCTACCCTAAAAAAGGAGTCCAAGGAATGCTTTTCACCAATGGAAATAACCCAGGATAAAATATGTGGATTTAGAATGGGAGTCCTAATCATGGTAATCCCTTAACTTATGGATCCGAATGCGGAAGCCACACTAACTCTTTTCCACAACGGTCTATTAACAGTAGCTTCAATAATTTTGGTACACTCTTACCTGTCCATTTTTTGACATTGTCCAACCAGTTTTTGCGTTGGCGCCCTATCTTACGTCCACCTTCAACGGTGCCGTGGATGATGGTCTTGCACAGGATATTGTCCTTGAAATGTGTCCAAACCACGCCATTTCCTGGTATCCCACAAAACATTCAAACCTTTAAGGGGCTACTTAGAAGGAGAATAAATGCTGAATTGATACGCTCTGTAGTTCTCTTTTATAGCAGTTGCGATACTTTTTAAACAGACCCCATATCAATCTTTTTTTATTCTGATTTAGCTCTTAAACTTTCGTGTCAACTTCACATATGTCTCAATATCTTCTATCTAGTGAGGGTCAGGCAGATCAGTTCCCAGAAACTGAAAGCCCGACGCCGACACATGAGATTTGATTATAGTGGTGAAGGCTTTGTGCAGGGCCGTCCACACTTTTTGGAGCGACGAATACAGGGACCTGGTGCAGTGAGTGCCACAAGGTCCCCAAACGACCCTCCGCAGGTTTTGAATTCAGAGTTGTCCTTCTCCTAGACCAGTTGCCATCCAAGGCTATAGAACCCAGTCTGTCCTGCTACTTACCCATAGTTGGAGGGAGAAGAAGGGGATTCACACCTTTCCCAAGGGTATTAGCACGTAAGTGAATGTAATGTAATATATATATATATATATATATATATATATATATATATATATATATATATATATATATATATATATATATGTCTAGGTTTACTCTACTCACTGTAGTGAGCACTTTATTTAGTTTTTCTGCGTACTCGTATCGGGTTTTTTTTCTTTGGGCCTTGGACTTGCATACTGGACGATTATTATTTTCGGCTAACGTACATGTTCATGGATCTTTCTTTTTGATACCGTTTTTTCACTTTGGTATTGGTTTGATTATTTACAAATCAAGAGACCGAATGTTTTCCGATCGAGTATAGTGTCTTATATTTATAAGATTCTACTACGACTAATAATATATATATATATATATATATATATATATATATATATATATATATATATATATATATATATATATATATATATATATATATATATATATATATATATATATTTAAAAGACATGTTTATGCTTATACATTCTTTTTTATAGATAAAAATATTTAACTAAATGTTCTGTTATATAATAAACAGTATTAATAACATTTACCGGCCTGAATATCCGAGAAATTTTCATAGAAAATATTCGTCCTCCGACAGAGCGTTTACTTGAATATTTGTATCTATAAAAAGAATGTATAAACATAAAAATGTATTTAAAATAATTTTCGAACTTTGTACATTTCATATATATATATATATATATATATATATGTATATATATATATATATATATATATATATACATATATATATATATATATACACATATATATATATATATACATATATATATATACATATATATATATATATACATATATATATATATATACATATATATATATACATATATATATATATATATATAGTCATATATATATATATATATATATAGTCATATGTAGAAATATATTCTTAAAGTGTGCTATATTTATGGGATAAAGTGCTCAGTATCAGAGATAGAGCGTGTGTAAATATAAAAGTGGACATGGAAGTCAGCACTTCTATGTCCACTTTTATATAGTCATATGTATATATATATAGTCATATATATATATATATATAGTCATATATATATATATATATATATATATATATATATATATATATACAAATATATATATATATACATATATATATATATACATATATATATATATAGTCATATATATATATATATCTATAGTCATATATATATATATACACACGCACACACACACATTGTGCGGTGCATAATTATGAGGACAGCTGGATATGTAAACTTTAGCAACTGACTATTTTTTTCATATTTTGTATACTATTATATAGTATTAATAATATGATCGTTTCAAATAATTACTATGATTAGAAAATCAGTTGTCACATTATCTAAAATTATTGTAAATTATTATTATATTTGTGTATGCATGTATATTTATGTATGTCTATATGTGTATGGATGCATATGTATGCACATATTTGTACATTTATTTATATATATGTTATACGTTTGTACCAGTGTATGCATTCATGTGTACTCATGCGTATATGAGTATATATGAGGTATTTGTATATAATTGTATAAGAAAAACATACCACTCGAATAAATTGAACAAAAGTAAATACTGTTTATATATCAGTCCTTCGTACAATAATTGGTGTATATCAGAGTTCGCATGCAATTAATTATCAGCCCAACACCCATCTAAATCGGACGTGATATTACCGTTGATGACTCCGTAAAATCTGCTTTGCTTTGTTGGTAAGGTTCGGCACAAGGCTGGTGTCATATGATTTCACATTTCAGCAGATAATCACGTGGTGCCTCTCTCCTGTCTCTGATCTCGTTTCCGTCTCTTCCTGCCTCTCCTACTTAATTCGCTTCGCGCATTCGTATTTATGGACATTCGCCCAAAACAGGCACCGGGGCATAGCGAGGTAGGAGGATTTCGGTGAATCCCCTCCGGTTTACGTCATAACTTTGGGAAATCCCCTTTCTCCAACCTCTCTTTTATTATCCTCGTTCACCGACCTCTTCAGTGAGCGTGGGTGGTTCCTCCATCCTCCTTGATGTCTTATCTGCGCCTGCTACCGTGACCATTTTCCGTACAAGAGAACTCCGTTCCAAATTCTTTCGCTTCCAGCCCGCATTTGCAGCCGTGTATCAATCAAAACTGCCCCCGGTAACATTCCAGTCGTTTATGCGTGAATGAAATCCCCAAATCTTCCCACGGATAATCCATCTCGTTTCAGTGGTTCTCAGCACATAACACTTTGTTATATTGTAACAAAACTTTCTTACGTTTTACCGCGGCAAGGACAAGTAATAAGTATCACAACAGGACCAACTGTGTTCTGCTATTTTACCCATAAATATGGAGCCATACATTTCCCACCGGTATTAGCAGGTAAGTGAATGTAACTAACTCGAATGGAATTCGAACTCGGCTCTCGGATTCCTCAAACCTAGCCGCAGTTTAATATTTAAATGATGTAAAATGATGCTGGCATAATATATAGACATATGTATATAGTTAAAATACAATTTCTATCCTTCATGATTTTTCAGTCCTTAGCTATGATTAATTAATAATGAACATATTTTCGTTGATGACCGATTTCATCACGTTTCTTCTGTTAAGCTTGGAGAGTAATTAAAAAAATAAAAAGAAAGAACAGTAAGATATAAAATCCGGTGTTCTTATAGATATTTACACAATAGTGCTCAATGTAAATTTACAGAGCATTAATATTATAAATTAATTGATTTAAAATATGATGTAGCGAAAAAACCATATTTTAAATCAATTAATTTATAATATATATATATATATATATATATATATATATATATATATATATATATATATATATATATATATATATATATATATGTTGTGTGTGTGTCAGGTCATCCCATAAGTTCTGTCCGAATTTTGAATAAAGAAAACAAGTCACTAAATCTGACATTTAATTACAGATTCAATCAACAATGTATTTTCCCTGATTATCTGACTTCCTTCCATCTATTAACAAGCTTACTAATCCCATTACTGTAAAATTCTTTTGGCTTTGATTCGAAGAACTCAAAAATGTCAGTTTTAACCTCTTCTTGTGTTACAAAAGCTGTTTCTTCCAAATGATTCTATAAGCTACGAAACAAATTGTAGTCTGAAGGAGCAAATTCGTGAAAATTAGATGGATGAGGAACTTTCTCCCAACCAAGTTCTTCGATCTATTGTGACGTGATTCTTGCTATGTGTGGTCGCTCAATGTCCTGTTGAAACATAACCCGTTTTCGATTCACTGGAGCAGGCCTTTTTTTTACTCAAAGCTTGGTTCAAACGCTCTAATTGCTGACAGTATATTTGAGCATTAATTGTTGCATTAGGTGGTAAGAATTCAAAGTGGATTATTCCTTGGCAATTCTCCTCCTACTCTTTCTTCTCCACCTCATTCATTTTCTTCTCTTCTTCTTCTCTCCTCCTCCTTCTTCTCCTCCGTCTTCTTCTTCTTCCCTCCTCCTCCTCCTTCTTCCCTCCAACTTTTTCTTCTTCTCTTCCTTCTTTTTTCCTCCTACTCCTCCTCATCCTTCTTTTTTTTCTTCTTCTTCTTCTTCTTCTTCTTCTTCTTCTTCTTCTTCTTCTTCTTCTTCTTCTTCTTCTTCTTCTTCTTGTATGTGGCGTTTCCCCTCAGGGCGTTGAAGATCATGTCTTTCCTAATGCTTAAAAACAATCTATTAGCAAGAGAAGAATATTTAGAAGAAGATGCAAGAGTCAATCCGTTTCACGAGGCTCGTTCCTTAATCTAGACGAAGAAGAAGAAGAAGAAGAAGAAGAAGAAGAAGAAGAAGAAGAAGAAGAAGAAGAAGAAGAAGAAGAAGTAGTAGAAGAAGAAGAAGAAGAAGAAAACTATTTAAAAGGGGATTTCTACAATACAAGAAACATGTTTTAATCTGGCCATTAACGTTTCATTCCTTTCATTCACCGCCGTAGAGAAGGACATATGTCACGTAACAGTTCAGTAATCTAACTTCTCGTTATTTTCATGGCAAATCTACACGACTTAGTTTCACGAGTTCCGAACTTCACACCTGGGGCCTGGCCTGCCACGCACATATCATCTTCATTAGCATTAACCTCTTCAAACCTAGGATCAACCGTTATCTATCTTTCATATACACATTAATGCCTATATAGGGTGACCCAAAAAAACTTTAATTTTTGAAGTGCGTACTGCCAGACATGAGCAAGTGGCAACACTGCGAGACAGTGACCATGAGCAAGTAAACATTTCACCATTTTAGTAAAGAGAATGAAATTCACAGTATCCCATCTGAGATGTTGCAGCAGTCAATGAGGAATCTCTACAGCAGATTTCAAGAATATATTCGTACAGGAGGACGCCATCTACAGGACGTATTTTTAAAAAATGAAAATTCCATAATTGTTTCTTAAATGGCATGTTTTAAGGTTTCAATTACTATGAATTAAATATTTTTCCCCATCACTCTTGGTTTTATTGGATTGTTAAAAATGTCACCCTACATTTGACATATATATTTGACATATATATTTGACATATATTTGAGAGCAAATATCTTTCATTGAATGCAACCGACAAGAAAGACTGAATTGAATTTTTATAAATTTTTTCCCTGAATCCCAGCATTTTCCCATTTTAAAGGAGTTAAGGAAATATAAAATTTGTCTATAATTTTTATTGTCCCAAAGTCTTTCGGCCACTTCTATAGCCATTTTGAATGCTGTTTTGGCTCTGTTATTTTTATCCTGTTTTGACTGTTACGCTGTAAATTGCGTTTGTATTGTTTTTGATTTTGGAAAAGAAGCGTTGATTTCCTCAATACAAAACAAATCAATGAGATAAAAATTGACGTAGAGATTTGTTCTAATCACACTAATGAATGCCACAAAGAATACATCAGAGAAACCTAATGAAATTTAAATAATAAAAGATTGTATGAAAACAAAAAGGATATTTTTTCAAAACAACACATTAAATGCATTCATTGCTCACCGTAACAATAAAATTTTTATATAAAAAAATCTACTCCAATTAAAAGAGAAAACAAATTCCTGAGAGGAAAAAGTTTAGTAATTGTTTTAATCGCGAGATCAACATAAGGTAAATTTTCGTCCATGATATTTACAATGTTTCTCTATTCTTGGCAAATCTCCTATTAGGAAAATATGGGATATTCAATAACAAAATACCTAATGGCCTAATTGCCCGGCTTGGTATCAAATGATTAATCATATATATATATGTATATATATATATATATATATATTATAATATTTATTTTAAAAATATGATTCCTTCGCTACATAAGAGTTCTCATTCATATATATATATATATATATATATATATATATATATATATATATATATATATATATATATATATATACTGGATTCACTCAGTCTTAGAACCAACAGCCAGACTACCTGCACATATCATTTGATAATAGTCTTATGCAGAACCAACCATAGGTTTTGGAACAGTCGAATACAGAGAACTGGTGCACAGTATACCAAAATGTGTCCAAACGACCCTCTCCCACTTTAGAATTTACAGTTCGCCACCTAAGGCTATAGGAACCAGACTGTTCTGTTATTTACCCATAGCTATTTACACAGGGATGGTTTCATAGCTTTTCCAAGGCTATTAGCCCGTAAGTGAAAGTAATGAACTTCAATGGAAATCGAACTCCCTTCTCTGACTCCTCAAACCTAGCGGCTATCCATTACGTCATCCTACCTCCCATATTTATACTTATTTTGCCAACTATCCAGAAGATTAATTTTTCTCTAAATTTTCTCTTATTTCGGGAACAGTTCAAGTAGTTGGTGATCGAGGAAGACCAAAAATTCCTGTCTTTTTGTTAATTGGCTGAAGGCCATATCATGTTTAAACACAGGTCCTCCTACGCTCACCAAAGTTAAGCAACGTCGAGCCTGACCTAAATGGGTGACCGATTGGGAATAAAAGCTTGAATGTGCGGGTGGTGTAATTGGCTCGGAATTGTTAATCGGGGAGCCGAGTCCCAATTCTTGTTGGTTTCGTTATATTCATTTACGTGTAAATAATTTGGCAAAGGTATGAATACCCCGCTTCTCTTTCTAGATAGGGGTTAATTAGTTACATTTGTGTTACTTAGCCATTATTATCTCCAAAAGAAAATAAATTCTTACAATCCAAACATATTTACTGGCTTTAAGCAACCTGCAAATGATTGATAAGCTGTAGAAAACGAATCAATCAGTCACTGAATTTTTGCTGTCGGTTGATAATGTTTGCTATCGCACTCAGTAACCCTTTCAGTCTCAGTGGTTTTATCGCCATTCTTGGAGTGAAATGATTAAAAGTACATTATTCAGACATACAGGGCAACGCGTGAAGATGAATAAGGGATCGTTTATTATTTGGTATTCATTGGCACGGAAAGATTAAACCACGAAAACGTTAAGGTTGATTTAGCACTGAACGTGATAAATATAAAAAGCATGAGACGCCACCTTTTATTGTTTATAATTATATATAAAACAAAATATTCTCTGATATGGTTAAGAAGTCCGGTAAACTGTAATATATTCAGAAACGTGACTTCATTAAAAGGGCTATGGACGCCGTGAATAAATAACGCGACCCATTTTTAAGTAGTCTGACAAGATTAAATAACGTTGCCTCTGTCTTTTGAATTTCGATACACTATAATCCACACAGATTTTTTAAATCAATTCTTCCTAAGTTATGCCACCCTAAGTAATGTCAGGAATGCCACTAGTATGCAGGGTGTTACAGGGAGCGAAAGTGAGAGAAAAGACTGAGTATAGTGGGGGTTGAGAGAAGGACAAATTATGAACAAGATTCAAGAAGAGAGAAAATTGCGATTGACGTTACATTTAAATTATTTATGATTGTAGTTATCAAGGAAGCAAGTGCACGGAATAGATTTCCACGGGCGGGAAATATAAGAAATGAAACTGTTGGATTAGAAACGGCGGTCACATTTTACTATTTCAACACTAAGAGGGTGGGACCTATAGGCCAATCTAGTAGCACGCTTTAATTAATGTACTTGGGGGCACCCGGGAAAAACAAGTCAGAGCAGTTGCCATTAAAATATTTGTAGAAAAGACAGAGGGAAGCTACGTCACGTGTGTGAGAAAGTGTCTGGAGTCGAGATGCCAATTCAGAATCGATTACATTACAGATCCTTCTTTGGATTTTGTCAAGAACCTCGAGATGAATAGCAGGAGCACCAGACCAGATATGGCAGCAGTATTCAATGTACGGGTGAATGGTAAATTTTATATGTGCAAGATGGACTCTGACGAGAAAAATCTTCTGGCACGAGACAGTGACCAAAGTTTCCTTACAATAGATGCAGCTATTGATTCGATGTAGTTGCTCCAATTCAAGTTAGTTGGAAACGTGAGTCCAAGAGGGTGAGTTGTGTTGCTGTCCAGCTATGCTGAATGCAGACAGAAAAGTTTATCTATGATAGGTAAATGAGACCAGCTTTGTTTTGGGGGCGGTAAAATGTACAAGCCATTTCCTGTTCCAATTAACCACTAATTATTTAAAATAATGATCATTTGAAATTCTTGCCCATTCGATCATATGCTGCAATTAATCGAACTGCTACTTACGATTAACGAGCTTAACGACAAATTAGAATTTACTACCAAAGATGTTATGGGAATAAGATTGCAATTTTAAGTTGTTTTTTTTTTTAAATTTGATATTATTTGTCAACAAGTAATATACATTCTTAAGGAGGCTTGTGCGTCTTGCATTATCATGAAGGTCTCCCGTGGCCAAATTGGTAACGAGAGGCTACGGATATAGGTGTTCTTTTTCAGATGAAAGAAAGAGAATAATGTTTGGATTCCTATCGTGAGGTAGGTTTTCTTCTATGGCTTTTCTGTATCTAGGCCGACTGCAACTAATTTCACTGTTTAAGATTATAATTTTTTCTCATACAAGATTGATCCTTGCGAACAAAGAATAAATTGGGTATATGACAGATTTAAGCATAATCAAGAATTTATTTCAAGGCTGAGTTGAATGAGAGATTCTAAACCAGTGGTTCCCAAACGGGGTCGATATGGACACTGGGGGTTCATGTAACATTAATTAGGAACCACAAAAAAATGGCAAGATAGGGGACCATGGTATTGATTTAGTGGCTTATAGAACAATTTCACTTCGTTACGGTTCTTACATCTGAATTTCCATAGTAATCTACGCCATATTGAATTTCTATAGTAATCTACGCCATATTGAATTTCTATAGTAATCTACGCCATATTAAAATACTAAAAATAGAAAAAAACAACAACTGCAAAACTAGCAGAAAACACGATCAGGAAATGTAACTTACGTCACATGAACTCTACCGGATAATTTGGCTGTAAAAGTTGAATAAACACAGAGAAGGTTATATAAGGAAGGACCACACGCGAATACACACACACACACACACACACACACACACACACACACACACATATATATATATATATATACAGTGTAACACGGATATAAGAAGTCTCTTATATCCGGGTTTCTCTTATATCCGGGTTTGGTCTATTATATATACCTTAACACAGGCTCTAATTTGGGACCAGATAAAATCTCTCTTATAACCGGCTTTCTCTTATATCCGGGTCTCTTATATCCGGGTTACACTGTATATGTATAAAGGACAATTATAGAAAGATTATAATTTATTATATAAATTAATTTAATATATTAATATTAAATGATAATATTAATTTTAAATACTTATCAAATAAATTCAAATATTAATTTATTGATGAATTAATTGGTATAGTAATAGACTCGACATTGTGAAAAGGGGCGATCTTCGACTATAATTGACATCGATGGAACAGAATATAAAAAAAATCGCAGAGTAGCATGAAGCACAGGGAACTCATTGAATAAATCTGCACTAATTTTAAAAATATATATTAATTACTCACATATTTTAAAATAGTTTATTATGAGTAATTTTACTAGTGTACATAAATGTTCCATAGAATTTAGTTAAATACAAGTTTATTTTCATGAAATTAGTTTTACTTCAAAATAAACCGTATGCATTTACTATTTCTATAATACAGTTCCCAGATTTACCTGTTAGTAAAAAAGAAAATAATCTTTTTTTTAATCGAAGTGTTATAGGGTTCCACAAAAAAAAATCCATTGGTAAAAAAAGAGGTTGACAACCACTGCTCTAAACAATTAACAAGATCAGGTTCGGCTTAAGTAAAACGCTTTCTATTTCTGTCTATATACTATCAGACAGCTGAACTTGGTTTATCATGAGACTCTGTGGAATGCTCTTTTTACGTACATTCCAAAAGACTTTTCTCATTCGCAAAATACAAGACACCAGTAATAATAATACCACACAACAAAACCACAACATATTTTACTGCAACCAAATGTATAATAATTATATACAAGATGAATTTGCTATACGAAGAATCATTAAACATCATATTTTTGCCCTAAATGCCTAAATACATGTAAAGCTTATTATATAATAGCTTAAAAGACGGTTTATCGGGTGGAATTTAAGCTAGCTTCTGCGGAGGGCTCTCGTTGGGGCCTTCAGGAATTTGAGAGTCCCTAAGTTTTTCATATTCTCAGCATTGGAAGCTCGCCTGGATGCCGTTAGATCTGGGTTTACATTTGCACGAAAATTCCTTTTCTCGCTGCAGACTTAGCTCTTTTGATATCTAGTCCTCTGTAGGTGGACATTTCTTTGTGCGAGACATACTACTGCCATATACGATAGACAGCAATAAAGCACAAAATTGATCGCTGCATTTAAGTATTGCATTAATATTTAAGCATACCTTTCAAAAGTCCAACGATAATTTTTCTGTCCCCCACTTAATTTAAAGACAATATGATGTACGCAGGTCCTTAGTTTCGGTACAAACAATTATTTTTATTTCATGGCTAACTTTCGCTGTATTTCGCAATTAGCTGTAATTATTCTCAAATTTATTTACAAGTTATAAAATTTATTATCGTACAAAAAATTTCGTCGTAAAAATAATCACTTAAAAATAATCGAAAACTATCGCAGATATGTAAACTTGGAAATCCAAAATTTCTGTAACATGAGCTATTGAACGTTATAGAGTTATGTCCCTTTAATTGTAAAAGCGTGACAAAATGACACACTGATATTCGAATTTATTATACAGATTACAGAAAACGGAAAACCGCAAACCTTGTTATCATTAATGAAAATAAACCCATTTCATCTAAAGAAGCGATGACCAATATAGAGTCTCATTTGCACGGTGCTGTCTTTCTTGCTATACAAAACATCTATCTACCAACAATTTAAAAGAACCCTTAAGAAAAAAAAACAGTAAAATTCTATATAAATCATATTACCGGAAACATCTCGCTATTACACGTTTCTCTCCTACTATCAACCACAGCTTATCTAACAGTGGAAATGTAATTTCGATTTTTTTTTTATCAAAATTCTCACGCGAATTCCAAGGTTCGGAGTAAACGTTTCTATACAAAACAACATAAATGTAAAATACAATTTAATCAGACAAAACTAACAAGACCAAAAACAAAACCCCTTTGAAAAGGGCTAAAGAAGTGTCTGAAAGCCGTTGGAACAAAGACAATTATGGGAAATGTCTAGACTTCCTTACTCCAACAAAACGGAAAAATGTAAAGAGGTTGGAAAAACTAAATCATATATAGATTACCTAGAAAGTGCAAAAACACCTGACGTTTTTAATTCGCATGAAAGAATGGCACTCATAGTATCCTAAGTTTCACGCTCTCGCAATGTTCAGATGACTTGTACGGCTCACACACACACACACACACACACACACACACACACACACACACACACACACACATATACATACAAACACAGGCACACAAATATATATAAATATAAGGAGGTTAACCACCATCGTTAATCACTTTAGACATTGAAACAAATATGTATTTTTGTTGTGGTAACTTGCATGTTCCAATGTAACAGTTTATAATAAATATCTATTATTCTACTCTTGTATTGAGTCCTCTTTTAAATTAATGTTATGAACGTTTGGATTTATATTCTTTTCCTTCTTTTACATGTATATATATATATATATATATATATATATATATATATATATATATATATATATATATATATATATAATGGATACAAATATAAATACGGGCACTTAGCTGATTGGTGTCACAATCAGCATACTGAGTCCAGAATACATGGACACTAAAGTAATCAATCTGTCCACTCGTGAGGAGCAAACTGCAGTTGACCGATATATATATATATATCGGTCAATTGCAGTTTCCTCCTGGCGAGTGGACAGCTTGATTACTTGACCGATATATATATATATATATATATATATACTTTTTCCACTTTGCCATAATTCTTTCTTCTACGCACACACACACATACTGAGTCCAGAATACATGGACACTAAAGTAATCAATCTGTCCACTCGTGAGGAGCAAACTGCAGTTGACCGATATATATATATATATCGGTCAATTGCAGTTTCCTCCTGGCGAGTGGACAGCTTGATTACTTGACCGATATATATATATATATATATATATATATATATATATATATATATACTTTTTCCACTTTGCCATAATTCTTTCTTCTACGCACACACACACAAACATACATATATATTTATATATATATATATATATATATATATATATATATATATGGTGGGAGAGAGAGTGAGAGGGAGAGAGAGAGTCAGAAATGCAGTTTTAACAGGAGTATTTTGACTTTGCTTTGAATATTGCTGCCACATATAATTTTGATAAAATTCAAAGATTATGCATTGTTAATGGTCATCATCTGGCATCTCGGTTTCTGTCACATACTCACCTCCATAATATAGCTTTCTTGTGCCTTTTCTATAAATAATTTCATGGGAATTGTTCAGATGAACTTTCCTTTATCGTACCAAGGCTTTATGAATTTAATCGCCGTACCCGGATTGGCGCATGGTCTCTTCATTTTACACATCACATGGCGCGATGTGTCCATGTTCTATGCTGAAGATCTCTTCTATTACACTTCGTGCTTGTGCAACTCACTTCCGTCTTCCTGCTTTACAGTCAACTTTGATCTCCAAAAATTTAAATGAAATCTCAATTATTGTCTTCTGCTTCCTTATTAACTGCTTTTTTTTATTGTCCACTCCCTTCAAGAGTATTTTTTTAAATATCTTATTCAGTATTACTCAGCGAACCCTTCATGTTTGTGTCATTATTGCTTTGCTTGGGGTGAAATGATTTATATATACAGGGTGTGATAGATAAATCGTCGTCTAAACTCCGCAAAATTGAAAACAAACACTAACATCTCATTATAACATATATTAATCAAAATTATACAATATATCTTGAGATACTAAAGTGTAAATGTATTCATTAAAATCGCCATTGGATTCAACCACGGCCTCCAGATGACTTTGGAATCTCCTGCATCTCTTCTGGATGATATACTTGTTTAAGTTTGTGAATGCTGACATAATCCTTGCCGTAAGATAATAATCAAGAGGCTTGGAGTCCTGGGTGTTAAGATGGCCAGATGTAAGAGGGGAATGTGGTCGCTGAAAGGTTTTACTGCCTTTGTGGCATCGTACAAAGTCCTGTTACCTGATATAGAGTGTCCAGCAACTATCCTATTGAGCCAAAGCAGCACAACCTCCTCAAGACAACTGATGTAATCCTCCGTGTTGAGTGTTCCTGTTGGAAGATGAATGGAAGCTTAACGTCGCCATCACTAATGATCACTCCAAACACCTTCTCAGTCACCATTAGACTCATCCAACATTCCAAATCCTCTTCACTGTTCTCAGATTGACACTCTGAAGTGTTCTTATTCCGGTGCGAATTCCAAGCAGTACAGTGTACCGTTTCCAAATTTCTGGTAGAGTGAATTGCGTCATGGTGCTCGTTTTTCACACAGAAAGTGTCTAAATGACCCTACTATACTGTGCAGTCGACAAAATGAAAAACAAACAACGCCTATGCACGAAATTAAACATATAGAATATATATTAGTTAAAAATCAAATGCAGTGGACCTGAGAAGGAACGAATACATTGAGTCAAGAGCTTCGTCCACCGCTAGGAAAGTTGGCTCTCTGTGCTGCGCCAGGATATTTTTCTCGCCGGAGTCGATCCTTCAAATCTACAAATCAACCGTTCACCCATGCATGTATAATAGCTGAAATATATGGTATGAAGTCCTAATTGTCTCAAGGTCCTTGGTAAAATCCAAAGAAGGATATGCAATGTAATTGGCCCTTATTTGGCATCCCATCTGCAGCCGCTCTCTCACAGACGTGCTGTTGCCTCCCTCTGTCTTTTTTACAAATAATTTCACGGTAACTGCTCCGATGAGCTGCTTCCAAGACTTCATGAATTTAAGTGTTGAACTAAGCTGGCATCTCGCTCTCACCCTTTCACTGTCGAAACTGTTAAATGTAACCGTCTTTTCTACTCCAATAGCTTCATGACTCGCACATCTCGCCTGTAGAACTCCGTCCCTATTTCTTGTTTTAGCAATAAGCTGATAGCTATAATCTCCAACTATTCAAATGTAACGTCAATTGACGTCTCCAGACGCCCTGTTCTATCCCCTAACCTTCTCTTCATCTTCTCCTATATCACTCCTCTTTGCTCTAGCTCCAACTCTCTGTAACTCCTTGCGTGCTAGTGGCTTCCCGCCTTGATTGGGGTTGATAAGATGAAGAAGAAATAGGAAACGCCTGTCAATCTAACATGGTTCACTTTTATGACAGCTTTGTCACCAATTGGCGAGGAAACATACCCAAAGCCAAAACTTTAGTGTTTTCAGTATTCTTTGTATTGATTCTCATTGTATTACACAGGAACGATGCTAGCCATAACTTTGATTTTATTCATGTCACCCTAATTGAAAAATAATATAATTATTTAAGGAAAAATACTTTGACAGTTTAATAACTTTATTACAAACTATAAACACGTATCTAAACCATGACATTACACTACCGTGTTTCTTTGAATTACTTCTTATAGAATCTAACATATATCTATCTAATACAAAGTGTAACAGCCCCAGATTATTATAATACCTTCGCACTAAGCCGGCTGACCGCACAAAAGTAAAACAAATAGAACTCCTCCGACTCGACATACATATACAAAAGGGAATGTACATTACCATCCGATACTCGCTTAGACATAATAGAATCTTTACAAACTTTGATATAGAATTATCTACGCTTTTAATGCACCTGATACATGACTGACCAACGAGAAATTATCCAAACAAAATTGAAAAATTCTTTGTCTGATTTCTTAGAATTTATGAAGATGCTTTAATAAAAATGAAGCACGTTAATTGATAAACGTTTCTTATTTGATGTTTATAGTATCACACACACACATAATTATTTTTATTATAAGAGATTATAATAAATTCCTTTTTTGAACACATTCTGTTTTTTAATTATATTCTGTTAAGCACATTGTTTTTTTTTTAATTATAATCTCTTACAATAATAATAATATTTTCATCTACATTGTATTGAGCACTTTTCTAAAAGTAAATGCTACGAACAGTGGAACTTTACTCCGTCTGTTCTTTCTCTCACTTATGCGTATATATATATATATATATATATATATATATATATATATATATATATATATATATATATATAAATAAAAAGAAAGGCCTTTAGCTTCCATTTCTGAAACATGGTATCACTGTGTAGCGAAAAAAACATATTTTAAATCAATTAATTTATAATATATATATATATATATATATATATATATATATATATATATATTTATAAAATGAATACTCGGGTCGGCGACAGTCTGATTAAGGTCTGAAGATTGCCTTTAAGCATTAAACAGATCGTCCTATTGATTTCACTGTTGGCATTTACTTTTTTATGCACATAATATTTATCTCCCATATTGGGGTACGTTAACTCATTAGTGTAGCATATCTTAATACTATATATTTATCATATATATATATATATATATATATATATATATATATATATATATATATATATATATATATATATATATATATATATATATAATAACTACCCACTCGTATTCGAGAATACCTGTCTACTAGGGTGGCTAGCTATTGCAGACAACACACGATCTGTATTGCAGCTATGCTGAGTAGACCATACTTACAGTGTCTGGTAAAGAGTGTGTTGTCTAGCGTGACCAACAATTTGAACAAGGCCAGTACGCTCAAGCCCTTGGACATGTTGACTTGTGACTTCGTACTATCACAGCTATCGACGCTTCCCCCGCCCAGTGTTCCGTCTACCCAGTTTCACTCACAAGGCTTCCGTCAACCCGTGGTATGGTTTTCATGAACTTTCCAAATGTGCCGCACGCTGGGTTCGACCCCTCCAGTCCGATAACGTCAGGAAGTTTCCTTCCTAACAAATCGGCCATGGTGAGATTCGACATATATATATATATATATATATATATATATATATATATATATATATATATATATATATATATATATATATATATATATATATATATATATATATATATGACCAAAAAAAAAAGAAAAGAGGCTTGGACAGAAGCGTCTATGTTTTTAAATTTGGATTTTAACGTAACTATAACAACTATAACAACAGAGATATTTCGATTTCATTTTTGCCTTGAAAAAGTCGGAAGACGAAACGCGCCGGCAAGATCTAAGATTTTTACAATTGTCATTTTATACCAATATATCTTGTCCACAGTGTTGATCTGGGAATTTAACTAAATATATATATATATATATATATATATATAGATAGATATATTCGTATTGATATGTTTTTGTAACCTATATATATATATATATATATATATATATATATATATATGTATGTGTGTGTGTGTGTGTGTGTGTGTGTGACAAAGCCACTACATTTAGAATCTTGTTTTGTTATCCCGTTCTCATTTCTGTTGTATTCTTGTTTTGAGGGGGTGTATTAAGCCAATAAACTAAAGTATTTCCATTCTTATATCTTTTAAATGAAGTAAATAATCTTGAATTCATTTATTTCATGGAAATATTCTACAGAATGCCGATTCAGTGAAAAGAAGAAAAAAAAGTATTATGGGACAGAAAGCTAGCACATCTAATCGCTTGATAAAACACATTTGAATAAAATACATGCTTTAGCAAGAAACTTTAATCCCAATTCTGTTTTTATTTTTTTCAGTTTTACAGTATTTATACAGCATCGGTAGCGTGTTCATTTTTGCGCACGCGTAACACAGATTTCGCGATTGGGTATTAGCGTAAGCAAAGCTATCCTATTCTTTTGTACACGGCGCGTGTTTCTCTCGTTTTCACTGTTACTCGGAGCCTTAAATGCATCCAAGCTTAAAAATAACGACGAAATTTCACGAGGCGGCTTAATCAGTTTGAGTCGCTGAGAAATATATCGGCATGCGGGAATAAATCCGCTTGAATCCGAAAAGAAATTGTTCCATTTTAGTATTTATCCACTTTTGGTTCAACCTTGGATTCCAAGGTGAAAGGCGATCACTGGATCGTTTTATCCAATGAAATGAAAAGAAAAAATGAACATGATAATAGAAATACATTTAATTATATATATATATATATATATATATATATATATATATATATTTCTTTTTGGGTTTTGTTTCATAGTAACGTTATTCTTATAATTAATATTATGTTTCCTTTGATTTCTGTTGTATACACATTTTCTCCCGTGTCCAGTCCAGGTCATAAATGTTATCGTGACATTTTCCACTAAATTGAAATATATATAAAACAGCCTAAGATCATACCCATTTTACATATATGAAGACCTTCGTGATTCGTAACACGTATTCCTGAGAAATATTTTCTACTGTTTTTTTTTTTTATGTAGACGACGAAACGCGTCAGCAAATTTTTTAATTTTTTCCAATTTTCAATTTATACCAATTTGTCTTGTCCACAGAATTGATCTGGGAATTTAACTATATCGTCGACATGGAAAAAAAATCTCTTAGTATAAAGGAAATTTACATTAACCAGAAAAAGGCTTAGACAGAAGCGTCTATCTTTTTAAAGTTGGATTTTTTTAATGTAACTATAACAACAAAGACATTTCGATTTCATTTTTCCCTTGAAAAAGTCGGAAAACGAAACGCGTCGGCAAAATCTAATCCATTTGTCATTTTATGCCAATTCTTCTTGTCCACAGAATTGATTTGGGAATTTAACATTATTATTATTATTATTATTATTATTATTATTATTGTTATTGGGACATGCCTTTGTTTATAATTATTGCCTTTGCTTTTCGGAAGTACCAGTTGACCAAAATCTCAGCCAGAGAATACAAAAGACACATTTTTGTATCACCAAAGGAAGAGATGAAGTCCTACGCAAACGGAGAGAGGGGAAATTTAATTGTATTCATTGCATTGAGAGATCAACGCAAGATTTGAGAAGTATGGTTTATTTTTTTGCAATTCATTTATTATATTCCAGTAGGAATTTGAACGACATGATTGTTTGCTCTTTTTCATTCCCGAAGACCCAACGCCAATAGGTAAATTTATTTTCTAGTGATGCCACCTTCTGTTGATTTCTATCTCGAGATAATTGCATATGCTTATTTTCGCAAATGCTTTCAAAGGTGTGTTCCTTGAGATATTTGCCAGAAGTCACGTGTTTTCAATATGACTATTTTACAGTTATTTCTTCTTGACTTGCCTGGATTATCCGAATATTACGAAAGATGAAATCCCAGTAGAAGGCAAACACTTCATTCTGTAAAACGTGAAGAGACTTTTATTAGCTTCGATTCCCTTTGCAAGGGGCTCAATACACGACCATATTAATCATCTTTTTATTATTATCATGGCTCTCCACAATTTCCAGTCATATGTAGCTATTCATAAATTTTGTCTTTGGTTATCTCTCCTAAACCTTGTTTTGCCATACATTTATTCAAGCTCACTATATATATATATATATATATATATATATATATATATATATATATATATATATATATATGTATATATACTACAGTTGTAAATATTTTAAGATTGGTCCAAAATGTAGTTGTTTTAAAAAAAAGTGAGTCATGAATTTCTATTAGAAATTTTATTATGACAAAAAGAAAAAAAAAGCATTTTACGCTAAAGTTTTGCTCTCGTCAATATATCCTCCTTTAGCCTTGATTACTGCAGCGCAATTTTTTGGCATTCGTTGCAAAAGTTTCTCAAAGTATCATTTTTTCACTCCTCTGTCAAATCCATCCCATGCTAATTGTAGAGGTCACTTTAAACTTTTGAACTGTAGTGTATGTGTGTGTCTATATATATATATATATATATATATATATATATATATATATATATATATGTGTGTGTGTGTGTGTGTGTGTGTGTGTGTTCATTATCGGTCTTTATGCGTCGACATTTCTAAAACATATATACACACACACATACATATCAGCATTCGTGACGTCGCATTGGTTCATATGGCTCTGTCAGTGCCGATTCTTAAGTCCTGCTAACACCTTGAGAGCCTCGATCAGTTCCTTTCGCTTGCATTGCCTGAGTTGAATAGCAATAAGCGTTAAAGGTCGCTGCTTGTCACTACGTTCAGCCTGCAGCCATATGTAATTGCATTAATTATAACCCCTAGCCTGTTGCCGCAGAGAATTCTCTACGCTTCCCGGTAAAAACGGGGCTTTTCTCTTTGATTCTCCCACTCCAATATCAATCAGATTTTTTTTTAATAAGACGGCCCGTTTATTAATGTAAGTAGAAAACAAATCTTCAGTTTTACCTTCTTGTTACTGTGATTTCTACACAGCTGCAATATTGTAAATCGATACGAATAACAGAACCTTGTGTGTCGGAAATATATTCGTGTTTGAAGGCATTTGTTTAGGTATTTAGAAATAGGCATACAATTTAATAACTGTTGTTAAAAATAATATATTAGATCAATATGAAAAAAGAACGTAAAGAAAATATTTGCATTCGTATACGGTGATAATGCCGAAAAGTATAAAAAGCAATAAACAAATATTAAACATTTTATCGATCCTTTCTCCAAGGGACTCAATCGAGAACGAGGAATGCGTACTAAAATTAAGAACAGCAAAGCCGGTTTCTATATAATAAATATGAACATCAAAGGTTAATTATACTTGAACCTAAATACCACTCATACTTCTTACGAAGGGATGGTTGGAAGGGCTTAATATAAATAGAAAATAGCATTCACTTCTTGGTAATGTGAACTTATTCGTTATTATTTCTTGTTGATTTAGTATGTCTGTTTTGATCACACTTATTAAAGACAATTCTATTTCTATGCTGCCTTATGGGCATATCACTTTGAATCTCCGACCCCCGTGCGATCACCGAAGTTAGGAAACGTTGAGCCTTGCCAGTGCTAAGATGCATTATCGCTTGTAAATTCCAGCCGCTGTAAGCTTCGACGTTCTGGAGATGAAAAGGATACCGACTCAAAATCGTTAATCAGAGAGCCGAGTTTCAATTCCAGTTGGGTTCCTTATATTCCCTTACGCGCAAATACCCTCGGGAAACGGACGAATCCACGTGTTCGCGTCTTAGCTATGGGCTATTTAATAAGACTTATATGACCAAATCATTATTATCTCCCCACAAAAGTTATTACAATTATAAAAATATTTTCTAGCTTTAAATATCCTGCAAGGGGGTGATAAGCCGTAAAAATAGATCAATCAATCTAATTTATGATAATACTCTAAACGTGGTATTTGTTATGAATGTAATTATACTGAAAATTCTCAATTGTTGGTTTCTGTTTCTGACCAAGGAAGAACAGCACGAACACAAGAGTAGAAATAACGAAGATATATTACAAGGAATAATAATACAAGATGTGGAAGGTGTTAGTATGACTGTCAGTCTGGTTTGGAGGGAACTACTATCGGCTCGACTCGATTCGTCACTCTCTCTTGAGAGGCGTAGTATACATAGTGTTAGGAAGAGTTCATTCTGTAGTTATAGGTAAGGACCCATAACAGTTTCCATTCTCTTTCTTCTTTTGACTTTTCTTCTATTCTTCATTTGTTTCCATTCATGTTTGTCTTTCGACTTTCTTCTGTATATTCTTCTTTCTTTCTTTTTCTTTCTTTGTCATTCTTTCTTTTAATTTCATTCTTTCCATTCTATGTTTTCTTTTAAATTTCTTCTTCTATTTTTCTTTCTCTCTTTCTTTATTTCTTTTTTATTTCTTTCGTTCTTACTTTTAATTTCAGTGGTTCCATTTTTGACTTTCATCTATTTTACTTTCTTTTCTTTTCTTTCTTTCTTTCTTTCTTTTACTTTCTTTTTTCTTACTTTCAATTTCATTGATTCCATTCTCTTTCTTCTTTTGACTTTTCTTCTATTCTTTTTCTTTTTTTCTTTCTTTCTTTTACTTTCTTTCTTTCTTACTTTTAATTCCATTGATTCCATTCTCTTTCTTCTTTTCATTTTCTTCTTCTGTATCTACCTTTCTTTTTATTTCTTTATTTCTGTTATGGTGCAGGTTAGGACCAAGGAAGAACAACACGAACACAAGAGTAGAAATAACGAAGATATATTACACGGAATAATAATACAAGATGTGGAAGGTGTTAGTATGACTGTCAGTCTGGTTTGGAGTGAACAACTATCGGCTCGACTCGATTCGTCTCTCTCTCTCTCTCTCTCTCTCTCTCTCTCTTGAGAGGCGTAGTATACATAGTGTTAGGAAGAGTTCATTCTGTAGTTATAGGTAAGGACCCATAACAGTTTCCCTTCGATCATTATAAATCAGCAGCCTTAAAAGGCTACAAATTAGACTTTGTTTCATTTCCTTCCACTGTCAGAATTTCTTGAACGAGTATAACGACTTCATTATTCTCAGTGCGTGTAATCCCTTTTTAAAACATTTTTTTTATTCCTTTCACAAAAGATGGCGATTGACGAGGCATTTAATTTTTTGAAGATTGTAGATATCAGAAAAGCAAAAAATCGGCAGGGATGCCCACAGTTGGGAAGTGCGAGAAAAAAAAACTATTAGAGTAGGAGTGGTGGTTGCGTCTAGCTAGTTCAAAAATAAAACGATGGGACCTATTTTCCAATCTAGTAGCAGGCTTAAATTAATATAGTCTTGGCACTAAGTGAAAAAACTCGTTAGAGCTGTAGCCATGAAAATATTTGTAGAAAAGACAGAAGGCAATCGCGTCAAGTCTGCGAGAAAGTAACTGAAGTCGAAATGCCTGCTGAGGATCGATTACGTTTCAGACCCTTCTGCTGAAACAAAGCCAAATGAACCTCTATAATAAGGGTGGCTAGCTGGTATCCGAGTATGCCTGTCTACTAAGGTGGCTAGAGAATCTCCGTTGGTGACGCCTACTCAGGCACAGTTTGTTCAACACCCATTCTGCATCTTTGCTGAGCGAACCCTATTTACAGTTTATGGGAAAACGCTCTGACTTTGGAGTAATCAGCACTCTGGATAAGGCCATTACACTCAGAACAGGCCAGCAGAGATGAGCACAGGTTATTACAGAGGAGCACAGGCGAGAACAGGCTAGTACAGGCGAGCACAGTCCAGGAGTCCAGGCGAGTAGTGGCCAGCATAACCTAGCACAGGGCAGCACAGGCCAACTCAGGCTAGCACAAGCCATCGTAGTCAAGCACAGGCCAGCTCCGGCCTGCATAGGCCAACACAGGCTATCACAGCAGCATAGCCTAGCACAGACCAGCACAGGTTATAACAGGTCAGGATAGCTTAGCACAGGTCAGCACAGGCTAGAACAGCCCAGCATACCCTAGTATAAGCCTAGCACAGGTCAGCATAGCTTAGCACAGGCCAGCACAGGCTAGAACAGTCCAGCATAGCCTATCACAGGTCAGCATAGCCTAGCACAGGCCAGCACAGGCAAGAACAGGCCAGCATAGCCTAGCACAGGCCAGCACACGCTAGAACAGACCAGCATAGCCTAGCACAGGTCAGCACAGGTTAGAACATCCAGCATATCCTAGCACAGACAAGAAGAGGCCAGCATAGCCTAGCACAGACTAGAACAGGGTAGGATAGCCTAGCACCGGTCAGAAATGGCTAGAACAGGCTAGCATATCCTAGCACAGACTAGAACAGGCCAGCATAGCCTAACACAGGTCAGCTCAGACCTGCATAGGTCAGCACAGGCTAGCACAGGCCAGCACATCCATTAACGATTCCTAAATAGTTCCGTCACTAACAAAGGCTTGTGTCAACAGGTATTATGGTTTTCGAAAAATTTTCAAATGTGCCGAATGCTAGGACCGTCTCTCCAGGCCGATAATATGAAATAGTCACCTTCCTGATGAATCGAACACGATGAGATTCGAACCCAGATCTTGTGGTCGGTAACCACTCGGCCACGAGTAGACAATCAGAATGAATGCAAGGTCAAAATATATAGATAGTAAAAAGAAAGCAAAAGACCTGCAAAAAGTATGGAGAAAACAGGTGACCTGCCTGCTCAAGTTGGTACAGACGTTCTATAAGTTACGACATGATTGGATTAATAAGAGAACCTAATGGGGAGTATATTTTAAATTTGGTTTTAAATGTGAAAGAGAAATGCGTGGAGTAACGGCCAAGAGGCATGACTAGAAAATAAGAGTAACAAGTTAATATGGTATTTCTCCATCCAGATAGATTATGTCACTGAAGCACAAATATCCGACCTTATTGTTATCAAGTTTGCCGTTCCATACGATGCAAGGGAGAACTCCAAATAGGCTCCAACGATAGAAGAAAAGACTGTTTTGGGAACTGGCTAGGAAGTTGGAAAAGGTAAGGAAGCTCAGTGTTGAAGTAAGACCTGTAGTAATGGGTGGGTTTGGAACACCACATAGAAAACCGTAAGACCATTCCGGGATGGTTTGAATTGAGAAGAAAATCGTATACCACCAGAGAGCTACTATCATTTTGTTATGGTAATTTAGCCAGCTATAAATAGGAGCAGGTACTGCCTTTTGAGAAGGGAAGTTTCCAGCATTGAGGATTTTTTTAAATCGTCTTTCATTCCTAGCACAGGTCAGCTTAGCCTAGCACAACAAATAAATATACAACAAACGATGAATTGTACATATGGGGAATATTTAGGATTTTCATAGAGACAATGAGGCATTATGGTGGATGTAAGAAAGGTAAGCGTTCGTTGTTTTCGTGTTAGGAACATTGTTTGTATGTTTGGGTCAGTGTTTGTGGCTAGCTAAGTTTAAAGTTAAGACAAATGAAGACCGTTCATTTCCCCATCATCCATTTTGGCCTTGTGTCACATTTTCTGTATTTAAACAGAAATAAATATCGGGAAGTTTCCAGCAGACAGCTCTGACAGTCGGACCGAACATTCTTGCCGTAACACTGTCGTTTGTGTATGTTTGTATTACTGTTTCTGTTAATATATTTATTTAACTCAATTCCCCTCTTTGTGTCTTTGTTTCTGGCCCTAATAAGGCCACAATTCCGAAAATCTACTGAAGGGTGAGTAAGAAGGCTGACAAGAAAGCCATTTTCATTAACGAAGTCGATGTATAATTGATTTAATAATAATATGGATTGGCGGAAAGCTGACATCATTTTACGTTTGAAATCGCTAGATGTCACCTACGTTCTCTGCTAACAGGTTCTTCTCCCGCATTCCTCGTACAAGAATGGTGGAAAGGTCTCATCAATTAGAGTTGAAATGGCTAGATGCATCCATAAGTTTCTTCTATCACACTTCTCACTCATAGAACTCTCTTCCGGCTTCTTACTTTCCAGCCGAATTTGATCTTCAGAAATTGAAATGTAATGTCACTCGTTATTTTCTGTATTCTTAAATTACTCTTCTTTTATTGTCCTCTTTCCTTAATAGTAGTTTTCTCTCATATTCTCTAATGCGTCGTAGAGGCTTTATTGCCTTGCTTTTGGTGAAATGTATATAATCAGGCAGCCAAAAGGCGCACACATTATTTTCATCATGTTTAAATAAAATGTAAGAATAATTTAAGAAAACTCAGGTATGTCTTAAATTTACTAATAGATTCAAAACACATCTCTAGGACAAATATTCGATTTTACAGAAAATTTTAAAAATGTTATTTCTATTTCTCTTATATAATGGCATGCGAATATTTTAAAACTACCTAAAAGGTTTATTTATATCGGGAAATTAATTTTCCCTTTAAATTTGGATTAGCTTTCGGCCATTATATTTGAAATAGTTCACAGAAGGCATTTAAATAATTTAAAATGAATGTTTTGTTTCTTTTTTTCCAGAAAGGCCATTGTGGTATGTAGTACACGAAGATGGATAATGCCGAAATAATGACTGAATATATTAAGCCACTGTTTAATTAAATTAAATAAATTAATAGGGATTCGTATTTAAATAATTAAAGACCTAAAATACGCAAGTATTTTAGGGTTTTAATAATAATAATAATAATAATTACATAAGTATTTTAGGGTTTTAATTATTTAAATACGAAGCCCTATTAATTTATTTTATTTAATTAAACAGTAGCTTAATATATATTTAGTCCTTAATTCGGCATTATCCATCTTCGTGTACTACATACCACTATGGCCTTTTTTACCCTCTATTTTATTTGCATACGTTTTAACTACAGTATTTACATTAGTCGGACTATTGTCCTCATCTTTGTCGCCATATTTGTCAAAGATGAGGACAATAGTCCGACTAATGTAAATACTGTACATAATACCTCATCTCAGAAACTTTAACTAATCTATTCGCATGAGTTATTTGGACTTGAATGGTGTCAGTAATAGACGATAGCCCAATAATATTGCAAATAATAATAATCAGAAGAAAAATAATAAGAAGAAAATATTACAGATTAGGCCTTTAGATTATACATGAAATAAGAATTTGTGTAAAGGTCATAGCAACGTAATATATTTTTATAGCGAATAATATATTATTATTATTATTATTATTATTATTATTATTATTATTATTATTATTATTATTATCTGCCTTGATTTCTACTGTATTTCATTTACTTCCTGGTCTCATCCATAGACCTAAGGTCAGAAATGGCATCATGACATTTTCCACTGAAAATCCTTCGTAACAAGATGAAAAATAAAAAATAAAGCAACCCAAGAACTACATATTTTACTTTGATAAAGCAATCCGTAAGGTGCGCACTGTACTTGAAATAACATTGGTTTTTATTTCTTTAAGACATCGACTACCAGCGATACATTCAATGAATTTATCAGAAACTCTTCGCTTCAGACCAACTACGACTGGATTTATTGATATCTTCATGCTCCACATTTTTAGATATCTACTTCAAGATCCTTGTATTTTAAAGATCTCCAAATCCACATTAAAATCTTCAGAAACAGCCATGTCCATGAGAAAGAATGTTCTGACTCGGTCTTTGATCACGGTGTCTGGAACATGAGTTTCGATAGTTCTATTTGCGTGTACTTTAAAGTTCCATAAAAGTGTTACAAGTCCTATGTCTGTGCCCAAGGCTTGCCGGTGTTCATACCAATTTCTTGCACCCCCACCGCCGTAAAAATTGTTGAATCCCCTCACCGGTATTGGCCCTCCCTCTCATAACATATTTTATATCCGCTAAATGTTTACATCGTGCAGTCTGATACTAATTGCTCAATTGTTTTTTTTATATTCATCCCCGAATCTGCATTTGGGTTTAACAGCTTTTTTTCAGTATGTATGCGTAGTAATTTCTAGTTAGTAAGCATTGTTTCTCTGCAGCAAGAATAAAACCATCGGGTTCAGCGTTTACTCCTGCACTTCGTAAGCACTGATTAGTATAGGGGTTTAGTTTGGTACTGGAAGATTATTGGCCATGAAGAGGCTTATCTTGTCATCGGTTCTACAACTGGTCCATTGCATTTGCTTTTTTATTTCCTTACCAGGTATATTATGTTTTATTTTCTTTTTTATCCACTTAAATTCCCTTTTGAATTTGTTGGTTTTCTTTATTACTGAATGTTCTTTTTTTATGTTCTTTGACACTATTCACCGCTCCCATCTTCTTCAGTTTATAGATTTCATTGAAGACCGATCGTTGTAGTTCTGTAAGACGGCTCTAGTTGAACTAATCCTCTTCCTCATTCGGATCTGGGAATTTACAGACGAACAACATTGACCTTTGGATGATGCATGCTTCCTCGTTTTGACATCCATTCGCTTAAGGTCAGCTATGACCATTTAAGGATGTTTAAATATGTTGTGCCATAGAGACAGCCAAAATGTTTAGGGACTAATATTCTGCTTTGTCAATTCAACGTGGTATTTAATATTAAAGAGAAAACACATTTCAAGTACCCTATTATTATTATTATTATTATTATTATTTTTACTAGCCAAATTACCCGCGCCTTGCTGCGTGTCACACATTTTATAAGAAAGTACTGATTGATTTCAAATCATTACTAGCAGCATGGGCCGGCGTTACCCGTGCTTGATTAAAAAATCGTACGACTCATACAGCAATCGCTATCACTTGACATAAAATATTTTTGACCTTCCTTCTCTTTAAAGGAGTGTCCTTTGCCGTGCTGATGTTGCTACATGCCTTACTTCTTGTCTATCTCACACTGTGAATTTTTTCTAAGCTCTATACTAAACATCAAATCTGTTACGAAAAAAGAACTAAAAATGAACACAAAACGATCAGCTTTAAAAAAAGGACTCGTAACTGGAAAAACCGAATGAAAAAAAATGTTAACAACAAATACTTTTTCACACCCAACCCAGTTCTGCGGAATCAGAATCAACGTTGAGTTTAAGCAAGCGAATGAGCCAATTGGAGTAAAGTGCCATGCAGATTTAAATTTTTCCCACTTTTGACGAATGCAGCTATCGATTTTTTTGCATGTGGGCATGCTAGTTAACATTCGTGTCAATCAGCTGTTGGCTCGCACGCTGGCCAATAGAATCTTCCTGCCTATTCGTAGCTCTCACTCTGGCCAGTAGAAAATGGCCGCAAACTACATGAAAACTGCCGTAGAAGCATGAAAAAATCGATTATTTCCACTATCGATGGGAGTTGGGAAATCCAAAGTAGATCTTGGCCTTTAAAGTAACTTGGAGCATGTGGATGTAAATTTTGGTGCAAATCCGTCGAAAATTGCGGCCGTGCATTCGTTACACACACACACACACACACACACGCACACGCACACACACACACACACACACGCACACACACACACACACACACACACACACACAATCTGCCTTTTATAGATAGAGATTATAATTTGTGGCGAAAAATGATGCATTTCAGTATTACACAATGATCTTGCAGTTGTGATCTCCATCTTCTGATGTTTTCCTCCCTTATTTTGGAGAGGATTAACTCGCATGTTCAAATTTAAATTTAATCTAAATCAAAAGGAAATAAATTCAGAGGGGTTGTGCCCACCGAAGACCCCCTTTTATCAAAGTTGATGGACTATTTTTTAAAATTGTTAAATATATTATTTTCAAGGTTAGACATGCAGAAATTGCTGAAAGTCGGACACATAACTAAACCTAGAGAGACGCCATCCCTTTGTATACATATATATATATATATATATATATATATATATATATATATATATATATATATATATATATATATATAATATTTTGTGATCATAGAATGGGACTTCGGTAATGCAAATTAGCACGAGTTTTCATAATATCATTTGGTGCCATGCGTGATACACGCGTAGGCGATCATGTATCTTTTGATACATGATTAACTAGGGAGATTTTTTCCCGCATAATATACTCGGTCTTATATTAAGTGTAGCTAGAAATGGAGTAGCATTGTTGTTGTTTTTTTGTTTTTGTTTTTTATAATAATATCGATAGTTTCACTAACAGGGACATTAGTGAATAAATTTTCGACGTCAAGTGAGGCTATATTTTCTTTGCTAGGTTTTTCATCTTTTAGAATTTTAATTACTTCAGAAATTGATTTTATGCTGTATTAACTGGGAAGGTATGGTGTGATAATACATATAAATAAATAAAGGAATATACATGGAATGCTACGTAAACGCGCGCGCGCACACACACACACACACACACACACACACACACACACACATATATATACATATATATATATAAATATATATGTATGTATGTATTTATATATATATATGTATATATATATATATATATATATATATATATATATATATGTATGTATGTATTTTAATGTTTTTACGTTCTTTTCATAGATAAAATATTTAAGTAAATGTTCCGATTATAATAAACAGTATTAACGACATTTATGTCCTGAATGTCCGAGAAATTGTCATGGTTCCATATAGGATACAGGTTCGATTCCTGTCGGAGGACGCATATTTTCTATGACGCGCTTTTACCGATTAAGCCCCAGAGGTGGGTTTCGGTTAGCAAGGTCGATTTTTTACTGCTTTTAAACTACCATTCTCCATGATTTTCTTTCGTACATTCATATCTGCTCAATGCGTATCCAAATGTAAACAAATGATGTCACACATTATTTCCGACAATTATTTTAAGACATTTTTTTTATGTTTCTACGTTCTTTTTATGTTTTTTTTATATATATTTTTATTTTTTTAAATGTTTATACGTTCTGTGGCTCAATCGGTAACAACACGTCAGGGTATATAATGGTTCCGTATAGGATACAGGTTCGATTCCTGTCGGAGGACGCATATTTTCTATGAACATTTCTCGGACATTCAGGCCGGTAAATGTTGTCTAATACTGTTTATTATAAACAGAGCATTTACTTATATATTTTTATGTATAAAAATATCGTATAAACATTAAAAAAATGATAACAAAAATTGTCGGTCTTTGTCCATTTCATAATATATATGTATGTATCATATATGTGTGTGTGTGTGCATGTCAGGAATGGCTAAATTTGCTTAATGTAAGGAACACATACAATGAAGATCAAATATTTGAGACCCGCAGACATGAAAAAAAATTACACATACGTTTCCGTTACATGCACATTAACATTAAAATTATGTTTTAATCCAGTAGAGTCTCAATTCATACCCAGTAAATAATTATAAAGCCTGGAATTTTTCTTATTTACATTTTATATTAACTGTAATGAAAAAAAGGAGCTCAGCCAACATATTTCTACGAGCAGTGTATTAAAATTCAAAGAGCCGCCCGTGGCACATGAGCCGCAATTTGGCGACTCCTACCTTAGCTTAAATAAAGGGTTTATTTCAGAATTACCTGTAGGGTACTCTGATTGATATACACTTGATGAAAGCCAAAAAACACAACAAAAAGACTTAAACTTCGGATTTTGAGAGCCACAAGACATGAATAAAATTTACACATACGTTTTTGTTACATGTACATAAACATTAAAATTACGTTTTAATCCAATGGGGTCTCAATTCATACCCAGTAAATAATTATAAAGCCTTGAATTTTTCTTATTTACCTTTTATATTAACTGTAACGAAAAAAGGAGCTCAGATACCATAATGTCACGAGGTGCATATTAAATGTCAAAGAGATATTAAAAGGTCCGCATGTAACACGTGAGTCACGGTTAGGCCAAAACTGATATATATATATATATATATATATATATATATATATATATATATATATATATATATATATATATCACAAAGAAAAATTATACAAATAATTAAATAGTAATATTATATAGTAATCAAATAATATATATATATATATACATATCAAGTATGTGGTGTAGTTCAATTTACATTACATGAAACATTCATACAAAAAGCAGATAGTGAGGTTAATGATATAAATGGCAAGAATCACTCTCGCAAACAATTTTTAATAAAATACATTAACCTCGAACCCGTTGATCAATGTTATGATCCCTGTTTATAAATTCCAGTTGTATAAGGTCTTTTTTTACTACAAGTTTTCGATTGTTCATACAATCATCGTCAGGTATAGAAATAGATATGTCTTTTTTACATCCAGGTAATAACAGGACAACGAAAGTTAAGATGTACTCCGAAATAGTTTTTTTGGGGAAATGTGTTATTGTTAACTGTGAAAATTTTTGGGAGCGTGTCATTAACTTCACTATCTGCTAAAATAGTTATATATATATATATATATATATATATATATATATATATATATATATATATATATATATATATATATGAATTCTCAGATTGTCATATTAGTAAAAAAACGCACTGTCTTAAATTTTCAAAAAATTCGACCTTAGCGATTCGACTGCACGCTCCATACGTTTGTAATCTGTTAACAAGAAAAGATTTCAAAAAAACATATTTCGATTCGCATTATATTTTTTCGTCACGGATGCTACCTGAAATTTACCAAAAACAAAATAATTTCCATGCCTGAAGATGACTGAATTTACAGTCGAAAGTACTTGCGTATTAACGAAAGACCTTATACAGATTATAATTTTTTTAAAAACAGGGATCATAACATTCGTCACGTGATTTGTAGATTAATGCACCTTTAAAATTTTGTTTGCGAAGGGATTTCACTATTTTATATCATTAACTTTACTAATCTTCTTTTTGTATGAATGATTCACTGTAATATATATATATATATATATATATATATATATATATATATATATAGAGAGAGAGAGAGAGAGAGAGAGAGAGAGAGAGAGAGAGAGAGAGATATAAGATAAAAAATAATAAATTTATTATTTTTTATTTTATTATTATATATTTCCTTTTTCCAACATTTGTTTCTTTCTTTACCTTTCCGTAGCCTTCTACTCTTAACCATGGTATGTGTCAATTTTTGCTACTACATGCTATACTCGAGATGTCTTTAGCACTTTTACACCGATAAAATTTTAGTCTATTTTCATGTTTCGAATATCCAATGATTAAACTGATATATGGCTTGGCTCATAATACGATTTCCCCTGGAAAATACATTATCTACAAAAACATCTCTTGATGAGTAATTACCAATTTTTGTTTGTTCCTCGGATCGTTGATAAAGGACATAGGCATGCACGGATTTTCAGAAATTAAAACTGTTGTGGAGTAGCTGAACACCACCACAAGGCAGACTGGTCTAAGGCTAATTAAACAGCAATGTCACTAATTGAGGGAGGGAAGTTAAATGTTTATTACGTTAGTCTGTGTTCTCAAACGTGCACCATAACATTCTTATTATTATTTTCTAAAGGTGTTTCAACGTTTCCTATTTAGACATAATAAAGACCTTTCTCTCCGTTGGTTCATTTTTGCCAAATAGTTGATATTTAATAAATATTTCTCCTACTGATTATATTAGTATATTTTTGTTTGTCCTTCATTTTGTTAACCAACCTTTATCTATCTATCTATCTATCTATCTATCTATCTATCTATCTCTCTCTCTCTCTCTCTCTATATATATATATATATATATATATATATATACATACATATATATATATATGTATATATATATATATATATATATGTGTGTGTGTGTGTGTGTGTATGTGTGAGTGTGTGTGTGTATGTGTGTGTTTATTATAGAGCTTAGAAAAAATTCACAGTGTGAGATAGGAAAGGAGTAAGGCATGTAGCAACATCAGCACGGCAAAGGGCACTCCTTTAAAGAGAAGGAAGGGCAAACATATTTTAAGTCTAGTGATAGCGATTGCTGTATGAGTCCTACGTTTTTGGCGTGCCACTACAGTTTTGCTGGGTGGTGTTCACAGTTCGTCAGGCACGCCTGCTTATTTTTGGGCGTTTCATTTATCCACTCTACTCTCTCTCTCTCTCTCTCTCTCTCTCTCTCTCTCTATATATATATATATATATATATATATATATATATATATATATATATATATATAGAGAGAGAGAGAGAGAGAGAGAGAGGGGGGAGAAAGAGAGATAGATAGATACACGCATACATATTTGTGTATGTGTGTGTGCGTGTGTTCTTGTTTTTGCGTATTTTTGTGTGTGCGTGTTTGCATTTATATATATATATATATATCATTGTAAAGGAGAATTTTCATTTAATATTGCTATTTTTAGGGGGAATTAAAAGTTTCGTGTCATTCGGTGGTGGGGGGTATGGGGCAAATTGTATGCTAGGATGCTTAAATGTACTATCACTATTTTTACGTTATAGACAGTTATTTTTGGCCGACTCCGGTGATTTACTGTTCTTTGTATAGCAGATCATGAGAGAAACATCTTTACAGAAACTTTTTCTTCTAAAGGGAGGGGAAAAAAAACGTAATAAAAACGAAGCTAGAAAATTAATTTGTTTTTCATGCTTTATTCTACATCGAAAACATACACACGCATACATACATACATACATACATACATATATATATATATATATATATATATATATATATATATATATATATATATATATATATAACTTTGTCGGTAATAACACCTCTGGTCAGAGATGAATAAACACGTCATAGTGAAATGCCTAATTGTATGAATAGCCGACTCGGACATGTTTTTTTAGCGTTTCGTTCATCTACTTCTTGAAGGTTTCCTTGTCAGTGCACAGAGGGGGGATATATTAAATGAAGATGCCGGGGAGAAGTAAAAGGAGGGGAAAATGGGAGTAAATAAAGTTTTAGTTTCAGTTCGAGTGATTTTTTTTTCTTTTCTGGAAAAACCTTATAAGTATTTTGGTCTTATGAAAAAAAAATCGATAAGTAAACGTGTAAATTTAAAAAAAAAAAATTTGTAAAATAGTCTGTAAAACGATACGTAATATATTGTCTTTTTGATTTGTTTGTTTGTTCAGGCTGGCTTTAAGCAAAAGTGAGTACCAAAATAAGTAAGGGGAAAATGTGCTTTGACATAAAAGTTTCAAGTTGGTGGTAGGAGAAAAAGATTGCGATAGAAATCGAAAGAAAGTGAAAAAGGCCGTTTGTAAGAGAATGAGAAGGAGAGAAAATTAGAGCGAATGAAGATATTAATTAAAGCAGGATGTAAAGAAGGAACGAAGAAAGAATGCGTGAGAAAAGAATATTAAAATAGGAGGGAAAGTTTTTCATTGAAAACCAGAAGAAAATGTGTATTGATGGAAAAATGATGAGTACAGGAGCGAATGAAGGAAAAAGAAAGCAAAAATAATGAATGAAATAAGAAATCAGCTAGGAAATTAAAAAAAGAAAGAAAGAAAAATAAAAGAATAAGAACGAAAAACGAAAAAAGAAAGAAAGCAAGCAAGAGTGAAAATAATAAAAGGAAACAAGAGAATGAAGAAAGAAAAAGAACGAAAGAGAAATATAGAAAGAAAGAGAAATAGAAAGAAATAAAAAGAAAGAAATAGGTAGAACGGAAGAAAAATAGAAAGAAAGAAAAAGAAAGAAAAAAAAGAAAGAATCCTAAATAAAGAAAGGAAGCAGGAAAGAAAAAGAAAGCAAGACAGAAAGAAAAAGAAAGAAGTGAAAAAGAAAGTAAAAGAAAGAAGGAAAGAAAAGTAAATAAAAAGTTTAAAAAAAAGATAGATAGAACGAAAGGAGAAAAGACAGAAAGAAAAAAGAAAGAAGAAAATGAAGAAAAAAGAAAGACAAATACTGAAAGAAATGAAGTAACTGAAAAAAAAGCAGAAATTAATTTATGAAAAGAAGAAAAATTTGATGTAAAAAAATTAAGAAAAAAAGGAAAACACTAAATGAAAGAAAAGGAAAGAAAACAGGAATAAATTAGAAGAAACATTTAAAGGAAAAAGAACTTGAATTAAAGAAAACGAAACAAAGAAAAAAAAGAAAAAAAAGAAAAAAAGAAAAGCAAATAAAATTTAAGGAAAAAGAAAACTGAAACAAAACAAATGAAATTCCAATTACTATATTACCAATTTCACGAAGTAACGTTTAAATCCACTAGGCTACTGTACCGTGTGACAATCAGGTGTGTAGATCTTATAAAATTAAATCTAATCTCAGTGTCGATGAAATAAGAACTTCCGTTTGAAATTCCGTAATGGTTAAGCATATCGACATACACCGGATGAATGCCGGGGCTGTCAATTTTCGAAGCGTTTTAATAACAATGACAGCAAAGATACTAGTCTGTATATGAATAATGGTAACCCATCCCAGAGCTTCAGTGACAAAAATCTAATAATGATAATAACGTAAGTACTTCATCAAAATAAAAACTATTTAAAAATGTTAATAAAGTAACATGCGCTCAAAAATTGGAGAGACGATATGATAGAATAACAATAAATGCAAACACTGAATATGTATCGCAGTTTTTAATGTGCCGCACATGAAACACAGGTTCCAGGGGTGTTGAATTCTTTTATTTGCGATTACCCGTGTTATCCTCAGGGTTTGTTTTTTTTTGGTGGGGGGTGTCCATGTATTTATTCAAATGAAATTCCAAATCAAGACATCGACAATTTTACTAATCCCATGTTATATATTAATATATAAATAAAAAACATCGACATCAGTTACCAGCAATATCTAGCAATTAATTAACCCATAACTTCGGGTGGAAAAGTGTTTTCTCGGGTAGGTGAATATAACGAGGCCAACGGAAATCGAAACTCGGCTCTCTGATTCCCAATTGCGAGCCATTATCCATTACCCCCACCCGCATACCCAAGCTTATCGCACTTGGCATTGCCAATCGGACATCCACCTAAGTGCTGAACAGGTTCGACGTTGCTTAACGTCGGGGATCGTACGGAAACCGATATTTCAAAGTGATATGACCATAAGGTTAGATTATCCCTTAGTTCGCATGGGGGATCAGTTAGTTATGTGCTATGAGCGATACAAGCGTAGGCGATCATATATCTTTAGATACATGACTGACGAGGCAGATTTTCCTCGCAGTAGGTTGCCATTTCTTTCTGCAGTAGACCAGTTGCCATCCAAGGCTATAGAACCCGGTCTGTTCTGCTATTTACCCTTAGCTGGTGGGGAGAGAAGGATGCATACTTTCCCTAAGCGTATCAGCCATGGTACGTGGTACACGCTTAGGCGATCATATATCTTTGAATACATGACTGACAAGGCAGATTTTTTCCCCGCACTATGTTGCCATTTCTTTCTGCGGTAGACCAGTTGCTATCAAAGGCTATAGAACCCGCTTTGTCCTGCTATATACCCATATCTGCTGAGAGAAGAAGAGGATTCATACCTTACCTAAGAGTATTAGCACATAAATGAATATTAGTCAGTTATGTGCTATGAACGATACACGCATAGGTGATCATGTATCTTTCGATACATGTTGACGAGGCAGACCTTTTCTCCGCAGTAGGTTGCCATTTCTTTCTGCAGTAGATCAGTTGCCTATCCAAGGCTATATAGAACCCGGTCTGTCCTGCTATTTACCCATAGATGGGGAGGGACTAGAGGATTCATACCTTTCCCAAGTTTATTAGCACGTCTAAGTGAATGTAACGGTTTTCGCCTGGAGTTCGGACTTGGACAAAAATGTGCTTTAAGAACGTCAAAACCTTACATCTATGCAGCAATGGCGTCTTTCTTTCCGGATTTGTTTCCCGCTTAAGTATAATTTTATGGACAAAAAAAATTAAATATCTGAAAGAGGTAAGGCAACACTATTAGTTGTAATACAATTTTTTAGGTTAGCCTTCTGCAACGTTTTGCCCTCGTGTAAATTAATGACTGCCTTATGCAAAGCAACACACTCGAATTAACCAATCATTTTTTTTGTCGTATCTGATCAGGTGATCTATCTAATTATCCGGACTGAAATCCTGACGCAACAGATGATTTCCATCTCAGTACATCTTTATAATCTTTTCGTTTACTGATTGCTGAACTTTCAACTGTAGGGGAACGATGGATATTTCCCGCTCTTGCAATCAACCATCATCTGACTTGACATTTCAAACACATGGCCTTCGACAAACGCACATATCCTTGTATATACGTGCACCGAAGAGGAATATGCACCGTCTAAAATGTGACTCTGTGTTAAAATTGGATAGTAATGCTTGTAACATATGAAACATGAAATATTTGTATAGCCATACATATACTGAATTAATACACATTAAGTGTTACTGTACCTAGAATTTTTATCATTAATTTGAACCGTCCGTTTTCGACATTTTTATGATTAATGTCGTTTGTTTTAGAAACCTATTATTTATCTCGGACATTTGTTAGAAAATTGCAATTATTTTTTTTTGTAAAGCTACAAGGAATAGATGTATTTTAAAAACCTATAATTAATAAAGACTTTAATTTAAAGTTTTATGCTTAATACCGGATTTTATCTAAGTCGTGTGGGCAGGGTAGTTCAATTTTAAATCATGCTTATTTAAATCAAAAATTTAAATCACGATTTAAATCAAATGTTTTTTTTTAAATCACTGATTTACAAACGTCTTTATTTAAAGTAAAACTATAAAGAAATAAAACATTTTTTCTTTTCATCTCATTTCTTGAAAAAGAAAAGAATTAAATAAATTTAATCGAATATTTAATAATGAACCGAATATATATATATATATATATATATATATATATATATATATATATATATATAATTATTTATTTGAATATTACAACATAAATATGTTATAAAATCACGACAAAAGTAGCCATTTTGTTTCAACACTTCTTGTATCTTGTCAAGTGATGATATAGAATATAGAATAAATGGTTTTAAAAGTTTCAAATTAATCAACGATCCTTAGCTAGGAGTAAACGCTGTTACATAAGCTAGAGTAGCCAATCAAGATACAAGTATAGGGTGATTCGAAAAATTTGACAACTAAGCAAGGTTATCATAAATATTAAAAGATTTATAAAATTTGAAATTAAAATTAAAAGTAAAAAATTAAAATTACCTATTTAGAAATCTAAATCAAATCTCTATTAAGTTTAAAATTGTAGAATTACCAAGGAGAAAAAATATAAAATAAAAATAAAAGATATATATGCTATTTAATTTGTATTTTCATTGTTGGTTATTGGATTTCACTCCGTATATACCAATCCTAAACTTGGATATATATATATATATATATATATATATATATATATATATATATATATATATATATATATATGAAGAAATATAGTCTTAAAGTATGCTATATTTATGGGATAAAGTGCTCAATATCAGAGATAGAGCGTGTGTAAATATAAAAGTGACCATAGAAGTCAACACATAGAGGCGACAGGCTGTTTCATGCAAGATGCAATCGTCAGGCAAGAGAAGACTAAAAACATCTCAGTTCAGAAGAAAATCACCCAGTGTCGTAATAACTTGTCCAAAGAAAAAAAAGCACAATGGAGTAAAGTAAGAAAAAACGTAAAGTGCTGAATACACTAAGTAGAGCAGAGTATAAAAAATCCTAACGAGCCAGAAATTATCTACCTATGTTTCACCTAAATGGATCTTCAGGCTATCTTTGAAGATCTTAATTAAAAAAACCTATCAAAATACAAAGATCTTGAAGGGTAAATCTGAAAAATGTGGCTCATGACATCAATAGTTTCAGTTCTACTTGGAGCACTCGGATTGATTGTAAAAGGTTATGATAGACACACTGAATGCAATCCTGCTAGCCCATGTCTTAAAGAAATACAGAAAATCGTACCTACAAATCGCTCGTTGCGAATGGCTTCATCTATGTAAAATATGTGGGTTTTTTTTCCAAAAAATATTCAGTGGAAAAATGTCTTGATACTATTTCTGACGTTCGTTCTATGATTCACACCCGACAAAAATAAGTATACAAAAGAAACCAAAGGAAATACTACTACTACTACTACTACTACCACTACTACTACTACTACTATAACTACTACAACTAATAATAATAAGATGATGATGAAGAGGAGAAGGACAACAACAACAACAACAACAATCACAGCTAATCGCCCTGACATCGTTATTATAGACCGCAAACAAAAATGCCTCCTAATTGCTATGGCAGCCCATACAGACTGCAATGCATCGTTGGAGATTTTCAAAAAGCTATCAAAATACAAGGACCTTGAAATCGAAATCTCAAAAATGTGGCACATGAGAATATCAAAAATTTTGTTGTAGTTGGAGCCCTCGGATTGGTTGGAAATGATTCCAATAGACTCATTGAAGGGATTCACTGTAGCTCATGTCTTAAAGAAATAGAAAAAATTGTTCTCACGAGTACAGCCCACACCTTACGAAGGGATTTATTTATGTGAAATATATTGATGTTTTCTTTTGTTTCTGTTTTTTAATTGCTCAGTGGAAAATGTCATGATGCCATTTCTGAATTTAGGTCTCTGGTTGGGACCCGGAAAGAAATGAGTACACACCAGAAATCAAAGGAAATAATAATAATAATAATAATAATAATAATAATAATAATAATAATAATATCTGCACTGGAAAATTTGCAACTCCAACGGGAAGGAAACTGAAAGAAACTGGTACAAACACCACCCAGACCCGGTTACGGAGATAGGACCTGTTACAATTCTATGGGACTACACAATACACACTGACAGAATAATCAAAGCCAACCGCCCAGACATTGTTATTAAAGACCACGAAGAAAAAAATACTTCCTCATTGATATGGCAGTCCCTGCAGACTGCAATGTATCTTTGAAGATATTCGAAAAACAGTCAAAATACAAGGACCTTGAAATAGAAATCTCAAAAATGTGGCACATTGGAACATCAACAATGCCTGTTGTAGTTGGAGCCTTAGGATTGGTTGGAAATGATTCCAGTAGACTAATGGAAGGGATCCCTGAAAGTCCATGCCTCAAAGAGATACCAAAACTTATTCTGACAAGTACAGCCCACACTTTTCGAAGGGCTTTATCGATGTAATATTTTTTTTTACA
>OZ038510.1:36802037-36839537 GCA_964036315.1 Acanthosepion esculentum
GTGGGCTCTTCAACATTGTCGCTCTTAATTAGAACCTCATCCAGATAAGCGGTCGCAACATTGTCGCTCTTAATTAGAACCTCATCCTGATAAGCGGTCGCAACATTGTCGCTCTTAATTAGAACCTCATCCAGATAAGCGGTCGCAACATTGTCGCTCTTAGTTAGAACCTCATCCAGATAAGCGGTCGCAACATTGTCGCTCTTAATTAGAACCTCATCCAGATAAGCGGTCGCAACAATGTCGCTCTTAATTAGAACTTCATCCAGATAAGCGGTCGCAACATTGTCGCTCTTAATTAGAACCTCATCCATATAAGCGGTCGCAACATTGTCGCTCTTAATTACAACCTCATCCAGATAAGCGGTCGCAACATTGTCGCTCTTAATTAGAACCTCGTCCAGATAAGCGGTCGCAACATTGTCGCTCTTAATTAGAACCTCATCCAGATAAGCGGTCGCAACATTGTCGCTCTTAATTAGAACCTCATCCAGATAAGCGGTCGCAACATTGTCGCTCTTAATTAGAACCTCATCCAGATAAGCGGTCGCAACATTGTCGCTCTTAATTAGAACCTCATCCAGATAAGCGGTCGCAACATTGTCGCTCTTAATTAGAACCTCATCCAGATAAGCGGTCGCAACATTGTCGCTCTTAATTAGAACCTCGTCCAGATAAGCGGTCGCAACATTGTCGCTCTTAATTAGAACCTCATCCAGATAAGCGGTCGCAACATTGTCGCTCTTAATTAGAACCTCATCCAGATAAGCGGTCGCAACATTGTCGCTCTTAATTAGAACCTCATCCAGATAAGCGGTCGCAACATTGTCGCTCTTAATTAGAACCTCATCCAGATAAACGGTCGCAACATTGTCGCTCTTAATTAGAACCTCATCCAGATAAGCGGTCGCAACATTGTCGCTCTGAATTAGAACCTCATCCAGATAAGCGGTCGCAAAATTCTGGCCCGTGAGCATTGTGTCCATCTTCTGCTGAAAAATTGCTGGTGCAACTTTTTACTCCGTCTGTTGAATTTGTACAACCCAATTTGTACGTATTAATACATAGAATGTTCGTACTCTCTTCTTGTACTGGGATTTGCAGATAATCATCCCTTAAATTTATTTTTGAAAATATCTTACCGCCGTTGAGCTTTGTAAATATTTCCTCTGGGTTAGGTAATGGGTAATAATGGTCTTTTATAGCCTTATTTAGCCCCGTCGAAAAATCTGCGCATACACGGATTTCTCCTGATTTCTTTTTTACATAGACTACCGTTGCTGCCCATTCACTAAAAACTATTTTTGAAAGGATCCCAGTTTCTTCAAGTCTCTCTAATTCTTTGTCGATTTTTTCTATAGTAGCAAACTGTACGTTTCGCTTCTTTTTAAAAACTGGTTGGACGTTTTCTTTTAATTCAGTTCTAGCTGTAAATTTGTTGCATCGTCCCAACCCGCTCGCAAATACCTCGGGAAATTGATTATGTAATTCTTCCTTTAACTTTGTCGCCTCTGATGGTTCACCGTCTAACTTTTTGCAAAATGAGCTGATAGGTAGGTCCCAGACATCGAATATTTGCATCCAGTCTGTACCTACTAGATTTCCTGTATCTTTCATTACGTATATCTTGATTTTTTTTGTTTTGTTTTCCCGTGAAATTTAACATTTACGATTATTTCACCTTCGAATTTTATACGCTTTCCTGTCACCGACTTAGCAATTTTTTGTGTATGTAACATGGTTGGTCTGTTAAGCTTTTTCCATGTCTGTAGGTAAATTATCGTTAGATCGGAACCCGAGTCGAGTTGCAATTTTATCTTTTTATTTAAGATTTCAAGTTCCACATATTTCCGTATGTTGGTATTGTCTTCGTCATGCATCCTAGTAGCTCTTATCCTACTAGTAGCTTTTCTGTTCCTACATTGGGATGTCTTGTGTCCCATTTTTCCACACACAAGACAGTTTTTATATTTAAAACGGCAATCCTTATTCCAGTGTAGTCATCCACATCGATAACATGCAAATGAGGGGGGTATGTGTGAGTTCGAATTCCTCGTCGCCATTTTGTTGTGGCAACGAGGGAGAATTTTGTTTCGATTCCCTTTCCGTGTGAGTTCGAATTACTCGTCACCAATTTGTTGCGGATTCCGGGATGAATAATCAATGAATAACAAACGCCAGGAATGGATAAGGAAAATAAATGTATTAACGTAATAATACAAACTGGTAATACGGGTTAGTAGATCCAGGAATGCGGGTTAGTAGCACTAATATATATACAGTCTTGGTATTGAAGTATCGCGGATGACTCCTTACTACGTCCTCGCTAACTGTGACGCTTGCCGCCGTCTCTGTGTGTGACTTACTCTACTACTACTGAACTCTACTACACTTCTGTCGTTCCGTCACGACTCTTTGACTGTTCGGGTATTTACTGGTAGTAGTATAGGTATACCTTGGGTGAGTCCATTTGTGTGAAACGGAGAGACCCCTTAACAATATCAATGTTGATTCTTCTCTGGATTTTATCAAGAATCACTAGATACGTAGCAGGCACACCAGACCAAATGTAATAACAATATTCAATGCATAGCGAACAGTAGGCATATAATATATATATATATATATATATATATATATATATATATATATATATATATATATATATATATATATATATATATTCCTGGAAACCTAATGTAGACTATTCGGAACATACTTGTTGACAACACAAATATAATAGGATCATCTATTTGCAAAAAAATGCTAAAAATAATGGAATCCGTTTTAATAAAATCAAAGAAGCCAACACTCAATAATATCAACTATGAACATGGACACAATATCTTGACCGTGTTTTGAAAATAAAAACATCATATATATAAATACATGCAACAGACTTTTTCTTGTTAACAGTTAAAATATATTTCAATTTTGAATATAGCCGAAAGCGCTAGGATAAAAAGAACATTTGGACAGTTTTTATATAATTTATCATCTGAAAAGAAAGACGAATATTAGATCACATGAGAAATTGTTTAAAAAACATCAAAGCATCTTGTCTGTCGCATTCAAGTAAATGTGCATGAAAGAAAGATTGCTGCGTAAATACACAAACTATATATATATATATATATATATATATATATATATATATATATATATATATATAGAGCGAGAGAGAGAGAGAGAGAGAGAGAGAGAGAGAGAGGTGACAAGAATATTGGCTCCTGAAAAAAATTAATTTCGGTTGAGCTCTGTTGGTTTGAGGTTTGAGTTTGTAAAGAGTGAATATTTTAAGCTAATATAGCATGACTCTTCGGCAGAATTGAGTCACTGTCAGTCACTGTTTATCTAATGATGAGATGTGAAACAGCGAAACAGTCTCTCTATGGATGAAAAAAAAAATGTATATATATATATATATATATATATATATATATATATATATATATATAGAGAGAGAGAGAGAGAGAGAGAGAGAGATAAGATAGATAGATTGATAGATAGATAGATAGATATATGACTCGTCAAATGAACCTGAGGTTTATGGTTTACTCTAATAGCAAAAAAAAAAAAAACTGCACCATTTATCGAAAGGTTGTTTGCGTTCGAAACTGATCTACTTGATATAATAAACAATATCCCATTTCATAAAATGAAAAATTACCTCCGAAGACTTCTGGACCGGATTGTAAAGGATATAAATAAAACTGATAAAGTATTTGTGAAGTCGAATAGAACAGAAATTGTTTGCTAATTAGCAAATAAATATTATAACACTGGTTAAAATTATGTTTTTAATTTTTTTTTTAAGCTTATCACCCCAAGCAAGGCTGGAGGCCAATAGCACGCAAGGGGTTACAGAAGATTTGGAGGAAGAGCAGATAGGAGTGGTAAAGGTGAGGATGTAGCGAAAGATAGTGGATCGATCAAGGCAAGGGGCTTACAGAAGATTTGGAGCGAGAGCAGATAGGAATGAAAGCTGAAAGGATGTGGAGAAGAGAAGTGGATAGATCAAGGCAACTGGAGATGTCGATTGACGTTACACTTAAATAGTTGGAGATTGTATTGAACAAAGAACTATAAAAAACGCTAATAATAATAATAATAATAATAATAATAATAATAATAATATAGTAGGAAATGAAGAGGACAAGTAAGATAATCACAGATAAATTAAAAATTAGTGATAGAGTCGGAAAACTGACCACAGAAGATTTCTACATTACCATCAAGGACAACAAACCTGACTTTGAGGCACATCCTCTTACCAGAATTATAAATCCAACCCGGCCTGAGATCGGTAAAACGAGTAAAAAATTCTTGGAAAGAGTTAACTAACACATAAAGGAATACATGGTATTTCCGCCAATCTAGTACTGAACTTAAATGGATGAATTTTAGGTGCCATAATCTAAGGTGCACGAAAGTGGTACAAGTGCAGCGATCTGATTTTCACGGGTTGGAAGGATCTTTTGAACACAAAATGGCTACAGTGCATTACGTTGTAGATGTTGCTTGGACTCTATCGATGCGTAACACTGCTCATTGGACCCTCTTGGTGCACACTGGTAGTGGAGCAGACATATTTACACTGTAACAGCAGCAAGAAGTCTGGCGTAATCAATCTCAAACTTCGATCACGTGACCACAATATCATCAACTATAAGAACGCTTGAGCAGAAGGCAGCGTGACAAATCTAAAGGTATGTTATGGCGAAATTTCGGATAATTTTTTGGCATAACTTCGTACTTGTCACCACTTGTTATGATATAATTACGGAACAGTTAGATGTGTCGCAGTTAGCTCCTCCTCAGTTTCCTTAATCCTTCAACAGGGGTCTCTCTCCCCTGACTATAAATACTGGCTGATCCTTCTCTCTATCTCATTTTTTTTTCGACCCAGGCCTTGGGCCGCTACCTCGCACGGAGACGAGGTAAAATCGTTCTTTTTCCATTTACACCAATATGTGACCTCTCACCGATAAAGCATTTCCCATATTCTGGGAACACTCTAAGGACAATACACGTACGTACGACACTCAACACAAAACACACACATAACTTCTCCATACAAACACTCTGTAACCCTTCATGTCGTTGTAATTTGTTATTAATATAATTGTTTGCATATATGTATCGGTCTTGTTTGTTTCTTTATCTTCTTTGGACTCCATTAAAGTCCAACATTCCCATGTAGCTGGACCGGCCACATTTCACACCACGGTCCGCTGCAGATGTGATGATAAATTCGACATTACAATTGCTTTGCCAAAAACGGAATTTCATGATTTGCCAACCTAATGCACACGAACAGTTGTACAATGGAACACGGCGAAGTTAGTATTTATTTAATTCCATATTCAATTCTTAATGAATAATTCCGTTTGAAAGCCACAGTTGTTTGTGATTTTGAAATGACATAAATTTATCCTCGGAAGCGACATATCTCTTCCAGCCATGCAGAACAATTACGGGGATAGCTCGGGTTTTGATATGAAATCTTTTTCGGCGAACTCTTATCGGAATATTTTTTTATGCCAACGTTACAGAGGTTCTTATGATTTCTTCATATTTTTTATACATCCTCCTCTTTATCATTATAATCATCGTCATCTTCTTTTAGAGTTCTTCTTCATAATCATTTACGTGTTTTTCTTCAACAATATCCTCATTTTCTTCTTCTTTTCTCCTTCATCTTCATCATTATTGTGTTATTTCCCTTTTCTTCAGCATCATCATTATCGTCATAATTTTCTCCACCTTCATCATCATCATCATCATCATCATCATCATCATCATCAGCATCATCAATTTCTTTTTTTAATTCTTGATCATCATCATCAATTTATTGTTTATCATCATCATCGTTACCATCAATTTCTTATTTTTCTTCTTCATCATCATCATCATCATCATCATCAATTTTTTGTTCTTCTTCAGCATCACCATCATATACTTTTTATCAGCATCATCAACATCATCTTTTTCGTTATCATCATCATCATCATCATCATCATCATCATCAATGTTTTATTTTTCTTCATCATCATCATCATCATCATCATCAATTTATTGTTCTACTTCGTCATCACCATCATATACTTTTTTATCAGCATCATCAACATCATCTTTTACGTCGTCATCATCATCATCATCCTCATCATCATCATCAATTTATTGGTCTACTTCATCATCACCATCATATACTTTTTATCAGCATCATCATAAACATCATCTTTTTCGTCATCATCATCATCATCATACTCAATGTCTTATTTTTCATCATCATCATCATCATCAATTTATTGTTCTACTTCATCATCACCATCATATACTTTTTATCAGCATCATCATCAACATCATCTTTTTCGTCGTCATCATCATCATCATCAATGTCTTATTTTTCATCATCATCATCATCATCTCCTTTTTTGATCATCATTATCCGCATCATCGCCATTTTCTCATCTATCATCATCATCATCATTTTCTTCTAGTTTTCGTCTTTTTTCTTCACCATCTTCATCATCATCATTATCATCATCAACAACATATTCTTTTTTTTCCCCTTTTTCATCGTTATCATCACATTCTACTACTTCTTCATCATTTTCCTTTTCTTCTTTTTTTTCCTGGGTAATTCTATCTAAACTTTTACTATGAAATTTGTTCACGATGATTAGATCTGGTTATCTGACATGGGTTTTGTGGAAACTTTCAATTTGAAAATCACAAAGAACATGACATTAGTTTGTTTTTTTTTTCATTCGCTGGCACAAATTTAAGTTTTATTTGACTTATTGTTCTGAGATATCTATTTAATTTCACGTCGCCCATTTTATTATTATTATCTTTTTTGCCAACGCGTTTTCGAAACTGCTCAAGGTCGTTCGAATATAATAGTATTAAAAGCCACCATCCGTTTCTTAGTTTCTTTTCACTTCTCTAGCAAGATGCGTGTTGTTTTGTTGTTTGTCTAACATTTCTTGCAGTCTTATTCTGCAGTCATCTGGAATCTTGATGAAAAAATTTATGCGACTGGTCTTATTTACTTTATTCCTGTTGATTAGAATTAGATTAAAAGTTGCTTATTTACTTCAAACCTACTTCTTTGTTCTCCCCTCACAGTCTTCTTTTTCGACATCATCATCCACAATATTTTTATAAATGATTATATTCATAATCTTCTTTGTGTGAAACTGACGCAAGTAATCGCTTTACAAAGTCTCTCTGTATAGGTACTAGCAATTTCACGAGCGTTCTGTCAATTCTCGCTTGCGTGGTGTGTTTCATGCCGAGCTGATCTTGCGAAAAATTAACCACTCTCGCCAATTCACATAGCTTCGAGACGGTGTCTTTCTTAAATTAAGGTGTTAAGGCGGCCATATTTCTTTTTTCCTTTCCTCCATTCATTTTAAACACCAGGGATAAACGTACCTGCTTTGCCACACTAGGTAAGACATTTACTCTTCTATATTCTTTAACATCATTTTCTTCTTCTTCTTCTTCTTCTTCTTCTTCTTCTTCTTCTTCTTCTTCTTCTTCTTCTTCTTCTTCTTCTTCTTCTTCTTCTTCATCTTCTTCTTCATTATATTTTTCTTGTTTTCTTCCTTCTTCTATTTGATCATCTTCTTGTCTTGACATGATGAATTCTTAGGAAAATTATACACATCCCCAAATTACTAATCAGTTATACATATATATATATGTGTGTGTGTGTGTGTGTGTGTGTGTGTGTTTGTGTCTGTGTGTGTGTGTGTTTGTGTGTGTGTGTTTGTGTGTGTGTGTTTGTGTGTGTTCTTTTTTAAACATATATTGCTAAATAATATAACATACACTAAATGTCTATTAAGTCTGATCATGAGCCGTTCTAAAGTTCGTATGTCTGCTTTAATTTCGGGTGAAAATAATGTTTATTATCAAGTTAGTCCTTGATCCATGCCTTGGGTTCACATGAGCCATCTTCAGAGTGATTATACGGAAATGTAAACATTAATATTTAAGAATATAAGTATAAATAATGATTTGCCACCCATGCAATATATATATATATATATATATATATATATATATATATATATATATATATATATATATATATATATATATATTTACACTTAATGTGTGCTATATTTATGGGACAAAGTGCTTAATATAAGAGATAGAGCGTGTGTAAATATAAAAGTGAACATAGAAGTCAACACTTAGAGGCGACAGTCTGATTCATGCTAGATACAATTGTCAGACAACCATATATATATATATATATATATATATATATATATATATATATATATATATATATATATATATATATATTGCAATCTATGGCCAGTAAAACTTTTTCTTCTTCTTCTTCTTCTTCTTCTTCTTCTTCTTCTTCTTCTTCTCATTATTATTATTATTATTATTATTATTATTATTATTATTATTATTATCTTTGATGTATGTTGAATACTCATTTCTTTCCCGTTACAAACCAGAGACCTAAGGTTAGAAATACCATCATAACATTCACTGAATATCTTTTTAAAAATATAAAAATAAAACAGTCTATGATATCATTTTACATTGATAAATCACCTTCGTAAGGTGTGAGCTGGACTTTTGAGTACATGTTTTGAATATCTTTAACGCGGTGGCTCCCTGGGAACACTTCAATGAGTCTACCGGAAACTGTCCTCACGTGCCACATTATTAACTTTCCACTGCAAGATCCTTGTATTTTGATAATTCTTTTGAAGATCTTCAAAGATTCACATTACAATCTGCAAGAGGTGCATCGTCAGTAAGAGAGCATATTTTGTTTTTGCGGTTTTTGATCACGATGTCTGCGCGATTAGCTTTCATCGTTCTTTCTATGTTTATTGTAAGGTGCCATCAAGTTTTTACGGGTCCTATGTCTGTAACAGGGTCTGGATGATGTTCATACCAGTTTTGTGCAGTTTCCTTCCCGTAAAAGTTGCAGATTTTCCAATGCAGATATTTGCACACTCTATCATACCGAGTTTTATATTCAGTGGGTGTTAAACACCGTGCAACCCGATAAAAGACGGTCAGTTGTTTCTGGATATTTATAACAGTATCCGCATTCACGTCAACAGAACTTTTCATTACGTGTGTTTAGTAATTTCTAGTTAGCAAACTGTGCTGCCAAAATTAAAACCTTCCGTTTCAGCTTTTAACCGCGCAATATGTGACAAATGATGGGTATGGAGTTTGTCTACGTCAACCTGTTTGGTATGGGTAGACTATTTTCCATGAAGAGGCTTATCTTGTTATTGTTTCTGAAATTGGTACATTTAATTTCCTTTTAAGGTTCTTTGTCGCTCAGTAAGTGTAATATAGTTTGCTAGTACTTCTTCGCCCACTTGAAATTCCCTTTTGTCTTTCTTCCTTTATAACTGAATAAAATTTCTTATTTCTTTGACACAGAGCATTTTCCAGTCTTCTGTAATTTCCAGGTAACATTATTATTATTATTATTATTATTATTATTATTATTATTGCCATTTTAAAATTTTAAACGTCTTGTAAATATTGTGTTTTAAATAATTAGTTGGCCATGTGTAATGTTATTCATTGGTTTTCTAATGCATCCATCGATAGAAGAAAAAGCCCAAAACACAAAGAATTGTTTTGTTTATCGGGGTTAAAACCCGTTCTGCTTGTGCACAACATAAATATGCCACGAATTCTCGAGAGAGAGACGAGCAACGACATTGCCAGTATTTTCATGCGTGTTAGATCTTTCATAAAACGTCGTCATCCAACATCAATTTATTCCGTTTAATGCACTGCCAATCTAAAAGCGATTATTATTATTATTTTCTTTTGGGGGGGGGTATTTATTTATTTTTTGTTTCAGTTTATCCGACGGATTCATGTTATTCATAAGTTTGAAGGTATGCATCATATTTGAAAATGCATTTTTTTGCCTACCCGACTCTCCTATTCAATTTTTCACACATTTTTCCATGCATTCTTCTTTCTTTCTTTCTTCTTTTCTTTCTGTCCTCTTTCTTCTATTCTTTCTTTCTTCAATTCTTTCATCCTTTTCTTTCTTTCATTCTTCTTTTCTTTCTCTTTTTCTTTTTTTCCTTTTTTCTTTTTTCTTTCTTTCTTTCTTTCTTTCTTTCTTTCATTCTTCTTTTTTCTATCTTTTTCTCTCTTTCTTTATTCCTTTCTTTCTTTCATTCATTCTTCACTTCTTTCTCTCTTTCTTTCTTTCTTTCATTCATTCTTCACTTCTTTCTCTCTTTCTTTCTTCCTTTCATTCATTCATTCTTATTTTCTTTCTTTCTTTCTTTCTTTCTTCCTATCTTTTAGTCATTTTTCTTTCTTTCTTTCTTATTTTCTTCCTTTTATCTTTCTTTCATTTTTCTTTTCTTTCTTTCTTTCTTTCTTTCTTTTTATTTTTATTTTCTTTCTTGCTTTCTTTCTTTCTTTCTTCTTGTCTTTCTATCTTCCTTTCCTTCTTTCATTCTTCTTTCTTTCTTACTTTCTTTCTTTCTGTCCCTTTTTAACATTAACTTTGTTTCATTAACCTTCCTTATTTGGTTCTTATTTTCTTTCTCTGGGTCATTTTTCTTTCTATCTTTTTTTTCTTCGCTTTTTTCTTTTATTTCCCCCTTGCTTTGTTATTAATAGTTCTGTCCAATGGACACGTGACTAGCCTCACCCCTGGAAAACAGAAAATAGCATATGAACCACATCACTAAGGGCGAAAACATAGCACTGGTTTTCGGGCGAAAAGCATTCGATACCTCTACATTCTAAATTTCAAAATTAAATATAACATTTTATTGCAGCTTAACTGACTTTAAACTACTTAGCAAAAATCTATTTCTTCTTTTTACGAAGCCCAGTTAAGGAACATCTAAGGCTGTCGCTGATTTAAGGGAGAATTAACTTTAGGGAGGTGATAGTAGTATATTTCCTAGACACGTCTAGAGACTCTCTCTCTCTCTCTCTCTCTCTCTCTCTCTCTCTATATATATATATATATATATATATATATATATATATATATATATATATATATATATGTGTGTATGTGTGTGTGTGTGTTGGGTGATTTCCATTGAACTTTCCGTGTATCATTACTATATATGAATATAAGCTTATATGCCAGCTTGCGCAACTCGTGGCGGTGTAATAATTAGCAAGCTTGTCTTGGTAGAACAATTACGATTGTGCGGTCCTAACTGGGTGTAATGTTTAGCAAGCTTGTCTCACTAGAATAAGCTACGCTTGGAAAATCAATGCGTGTCAGTTTTTCTTGTGTGTGTGTATATATATATATATATATATATATATATATATATATATATATATATATATATATAGTCTTAAAATGTGCTATAGTTATGGGATAAAGTGCTCAATATCAGAGATAGAGCGTGTGTAATTATAAAAGTCAACATAGAAGTCAACACTTAGAGGCGACAGTCTGTTTCATGCTAGATGCAATCGTCAAGCCACGAGTGCTGTTATTTTTCTCGACTATTTAAATATACGCGTCAGTGGTGCGTTGTGGGTAGTCTATTTTGGCTGTTATTTTACCGGAATTTTTTTGCTTGTTTTTTATTTTTCATTTTTTTTCTATCTAATGTATTTATTTATTTTTTATTATTATTTTATTTTTATTTTGATTGGTGTTTTTATTAATGTATTAAAAATGTGTTCATATAGCTTATTTAATAGTTTTGTTTTTGTTTGGGGAGTTAATTAAAGCTATTTGTTCAATTTCGGAGTTGATTGTTGTAGTTTGTTCTAACTATTAGTTTGGCAGGAACTGTTTTTAATTTGTTTATTACTTCATGTATTTATTTGGATTGATTATCTTTATTTGTTTTTTCTAACGGCTAGTTTATCTGTGTCCGTTGTTAGTTTATTTATGTATTTGGATGTATTTAGGTCAATTTATTTCACTTGTTGTTATTTATTTGTTACACTGCATATTTTCTCTTTTTGATTTTCGATTTTTAAGTCACGTAGTATATTATTTTTTTCATTTTTTATTCATTTTTTTATCGTTATATAACAGTTACAGGTATTTTTTTCGTCCGATTTTTTGTTTTGATTTTTATAGTCTAACTAATATTTTGGCCATAATAGTTTGCTAATTTGTTTATTATTTACTTCATTTATTGATTTTCTTCCTTATTTTTTATTCTATTTAGTCTATTCTAACAGGTGTGATTTGGTAATTTGTTTGGATTAATTTATTTTGCTTATTTTATTGTCATCTTGTTTATGTATTTATTTATTTTTTACGTTTTCGTTTTTAAGTAACGTAGTAAAAATTTGTTTTCATGTCTGCATTTTGAAATGAGCTCGGATCTTTTATTTAATAATTTATTTTGGTCTGGGAAAGTAATGATAGCTATTTTTTCCTCCAAGCAAAGTTTGCAAATTTTTCATTGGTTGTTGTAGGCTGATGAGCTTTTCCTTATTTTCCAAGATATTTTTGGTGTGGTGTGCATTTCGTTTTTAATTTCCCAGATATACTAAGAAAGCATTGTGCTGTTCGCATATTTACTATTTGTGAAAGATGTTTTGTGTACATAATTTCTTTGTTTCCAGGGTCCTTCAGTTACTCCTATGTATACTTTTTCTTCGTTATCTGGTGATTTTATCCTGGCTTGGTATATTACGTTGTTTTGTAAACAATTACCGTTTAAGGGACAATCGTTTTTTATTCTGCAGTTGCACGTGGGTTTAATTAGTTCGTGTGGTTTGTTGATAATTGTGCTTTTTTTATTATTTGTGCCATGTTCTTGGTGCAACTGTAGCTGATTTTTACTGTGTTTTTGTTGAATATTTTGTGTAGGGTGCTTGATTCCGGGAGGTGTTTGTGTAAAAGTTTGAAGAATATTTTCCTACGTTTGTTTTTACGTTTTTGCTGTACGGTGGGTTGAACCATATGATATTTCTTTTCCTGTTGGCCTTTTTTGCGTTCTGTTGTGAGTATGTGAGTGTTGCTGGGAATCCGCTATCTTTTATGGCTGTTTCGTATTCTTTCTTAGCTTTGTTAAATACAGATTCATTGAAGGAATTGTCGGAAAGCCTGCGGTTAATCCACTTTGGTATATGTTTGATTATAGAAGGCAGGTGGTTGGAAGATGTGTGTATATAGAGTGGTTTCTCATTGGGTTTTCTGTATGGTTTGTATGTGACTTTTCTTAGGATGAAGGTAAAATCTAGAAAATCTAGTTCGTTTAGGTTAGTTTTTATATCTATGTCAAATCCGTTATTTTTGAAAATCTTTATTATTGCTTTTCTAGTTTTGTCTGTGTTTTGTTTGTTACAGTTTCTTAAGATTATGAGACCGTCGTCCCTGTAGAGTCCTGTGTCATTTATATCTATTATTTTTCCTTATTTCGTGTAGTAAGTAAATACCTTTGATTTCGCATGTCTCTTCACCGTCAAAACTTCCCATTGTAGTGTCAAATATCCCATCTTTCTTTATCCATGCTTCTTCATGGTGAAATAGTAATGATTTACGGGAGCGCTTAATGATGTCGATTTCGTTTGGTTTTATTATTATTTGTTCCTGAGCTAAGTTGATGGCCTTATCTAGCATGCGTTCTGTTATGGATGGGTAAAATTCTTTTATATCTAATTGTAGGAATTGGCAATTTTATTTTTTTATTTCTTCTGTGGAACCAGTCAATTGTTGCTTTTGTGTTTTTCCACTGGTTTACTCATAACTTCTTCCTAGGTTCAGAATTAATTCTTTCTAGTATAGTTTTACTTATTTTACCTAGTTCGCTTTTGGCTGGGTTTATGAGTCTGCATGCAGGGTTGGTTTTGAAATTTTCTTTGTGGCCTTTTCGTGTGATAAAGGCCTGCGCCTTGCTGATGAACTTATTCGGTCATCTAGGTCTAATTTTTGGGCGATTGCTTTAGCTTCTTTATTGATATCGTGTTCTATTGTTTTAGGTGCCTTTTTCTATGTTTTGGTTATGTTGTTCTTGAGTAATTTATTGTGCGTAGGGGGGCTTAGTTTGTATAAATTTCTTGTTTTGTCAGCTGTGATAAATACATTTGCTGAATTGTTTATTTTAGTTATATCTTCTTTTAGTTTTTTTTTAATGCATCTTGTTTTTTATGGAATTTTATGTTTCTAACTAGGTCAATTAAGTCTTTTTCGAAGTCATCTAATTCTTTTTGTTGCATGGGTCATTTTTTTGTTTTGAAGCCATATTTTTCCTTAAGTATATTTTTATTGTGAAGGTCCTGATTTAAAAATTGATATTTCCATCTCATTCTTTTTATGAAAGTGTCTGTTTTTTCAATTAATTTTAGATTATATATGGAAGGGGATGTGATGGGTATGTTTTTTAGGGAGTAGTCGAGGCTAAGTTTTTCTATGTCCATACTGTGTTATAAATGTAGGGAAAGTGCTTTACTGATTATCAGGAGCTGAATATGATGAAAAATACGTGCTATATTTATGGGATAAAGTGCTCAATATCAGAGATAGAGCGTGTGTAAATATAAATACTCCAGCATACGTTCTATCCCTGAATTTGAGCACTTTTAGTTTAGGTTTAGTTTGTTAATTCTATTTTATGTTCTGCTATGTTTATCTACAAGATCATATAATTTACTTTTGCGGGTATATGTAAATAGAGGATTATCACTATAGTGGGAGTCGTCCTGGGTAAGACGTTAAACTACATCCGCATCCTGGGTAAGGCGTTAAACAACGTCCAGCAGAAGGCCTCTGATCAGGAGGTTTTGAGGAGCGTGGAACCACATCTTAATTGCTGGTGTTCCCAGGTCTACCTTGACCCAGGTTGTTAGCACCTATTTGGGTTCCAGCTATGGGAAAATAGTTAATTATTACCAGCAATACTTTTTTGAAAAAAATATTACCAGCAATACAATTTTGAAGGAAATATATTACCAGAAACAGATTTTTGACAAAACAAAATATTACCAGCAATAAAAAATTTTGTCACCATTAAATAACCCATTGCCGTAAAACAAAATAAACTAAACTATCGCGAGAATATGTTGATTATTTAGGTAAAATACTCTGGAAAGGGCCAGATTGAAAACACTTTAAGAAAATAGACGCTAAATCCTTAAGTTTGATGTTAAATTTACATCATATAATGTACTAGCTATGTGATTTACATCGAAATTAATTCTTAGAATACTAGAAAATAAACATACCTAGGAATGTTCAATTGTCTTCTCTGTACCCTATTCAGAAAACTTTTTCATTTTTTCATCGTCTTTCTCATTGCTTCCTTGTTTATCGAAAATATCGACAACAGGAAGATATATTGTTGGCCAAATTTTAAAAAAATACATAAATGGTAAAATAAAAGAAATTCTATTACATTTCAAAATAACATACGAGATTTTTTCTGGAATTTCTGTAGCTACATTTTATAGAGAGAGAACTGGTTATGTGAACTTAATGCGCGTTTATTAACATAAAAATGTTATATGGTGTCAAACTATTTGATGGGATTAGGAACACAATGATCATGACTATGATACGAGATGAATTCCAGAGGATATATTTTTTTAGGAGAGGCAGTTGTATATGTCATAGTTTATTGTAATAGTAGTATATCATTACAATCTATTCTATATGGGCACTTGGCCGAGTGGTTAGAATATGAGACCCTGGTTCGAATCTCATCAAGGTCGATTCGTCAGGAAGTCTTCTTCCTGACGTTATCGGACTAGAGGGTTGATCCCAGCGTGGGGCACCTTTGAAAAGTGAAAACAATACCATGGATTGACCCAAGCTGTGTGAGTGAAATTGGATAGACAGAACACTTGGGAGACGTTGATAGTTGGCCTAGCACGAAGTCATCGTGGCGGAGGTGTTGAGCGTGCTGGCCTTGTTCAAATTGTTGATCACGCTAGGTAACACGTTCTATCTCAGAAACTGTAACTGGGGTCTGCTTAGCATAGTTGGTGGGCTCTGTAGGCGTTGAATAAACACAAATGCGCCTCAGCTAGCGTCTGTAATAGGAGTTGGCTAACCGCCCTAGTAGACGGGTATCTCCGAATACGAGTGGCCAGCTATGCTATATATTCTATGAAGCTTATCTTACACCTTTTCTTATTCCTCATTAAAAGAGACGGCTCTCACAGTTTTTTAACACACTTTACTAAACACTACATCTCACAACTAACTAATTTGCATAATGCAGACGAGACGTGAAGCCAATTTGAAAGCTGACTATAAAACGCTACAGAAACTTATGAAATGCTCCAGATTGATTATAGTTTAACTTGTAAGAGCACAGCATCTTTTGGCATAATACCTTCAAGAACGACGGAGAAGCACGGAGGGACGACGAGAGAAGAAAGAACCTCATAGTTGATCGAAACAATATGCAGTTCTCTGTATGAATCACTCGGGTGTCTACAGAAATAATAAGCGTACAGTTTGAAGTTGGTGAAGCATTTGTACAGAGAATTATTCATTAAGATCTATACTTGCGCAAAATTTGTGTAAATTTTATTCACAGAATGCTCTGTGACAAACAGAAGGAAGGAAAAGTTGGTGACAGCAGGAAGATGGCTGGCGGGCATAAAACTGTCTCTCGTCCACACTAAAATCCACAGCGTCCTGAGTAAGACGATAAACTACATCCAACAGCAAGGCCTCTGATCAGGAGGTTTTAAGGAACGTTGAACCACCTCTTAATTGCTGGTGTTCCCAGGTTCACACTGACCCGAGGTGGTAACACCTGTTATGGTCCCAGCTATGGGTAAATAGTTAACCCCCAAATTGGGGTCAAAACACTATGAAAATGTAAAAATTGTTTTTTAATACCAGAATACTTTGTAAAAATTATTACCAGCAATACATTTGTGAAGAAAAATGATTACCAGTAATACATTATTACAAGCAATACAATTTTGAAAAAAATTTACCAGCAATAAAAACTTTGTCGGCATTAAATAACCCATTGAGGTTGATATGCCGTAAAACAAAACAAGCCAAACCTACAATCCAGTACTGACCTTTGGTTGCAACCCACATTGAGCGAGAACATCGGCGATAGTCGATTTGAATACATTAAGGAAAAGGATGCTGCGACAAGGACACAATACACCTTTATTTTGGTTGCCTTCCATATGACCATCACAAATTGGCAGTGCATTACAAGCGAATCGAAGCCAGAAGCTACTTTGAAGGAGTAGAATTATTTAGTGCGCTCGCATCACTATACAATGTGGCACAAGGTCAAGTTTTAAAATGGATTTAACGGCAATAACGTGGAAAAATCGTTAAAACCCCCATGTGAACTTCCCCTTATGGGGACTCATCCGGTGACGGGTAATGACACCAGCCCGAAAGAGAGGCACTGCCTGTAGAGATGGTCCTCTGAGCCTTGAGTTAATATTATTTTGAAACTTATCCCGTTGAAATCCCTGAAGGGGATCAGAATGTTGTGCCTCTTTGAAATTAATAAATTTCCCTGCTGTCAAATTCTAAAAACTCTGGAATGCACCCTGTTAAAAAATAACGCATTAGTTCCATACGCACCTGTTATTCAATCGGTATGAATTTAGGTATGGGTCGATAATAATAATAATAATGGTAATAATAATAATAATAATAATAATAATAATAATAATGGGCGCTGAAATACAAGTACAGCACGGTAAACCGGCTGAAGCTGCAACATATTTAAAAAAGAAAGCAAATAAGGATGCAACCGATTAGATACAGAAACAATGGCAAGATAAACCGCTTCATGGCCAATACTCTGCCCGTACCAAACAAGCTGACGTAGACAAAAACCGTACCCATCAGTGGCTACGTAGTGCAGGGTTGAAAGCTGCACATCCAGAAACCATTGATCATCTTTTATCAGGTTGCACGATATTGGCACCCACTGAATATAAAAACCGGCATGACAGAGTGGGACAATATCTGCACTGGAAAATTTAGATTTGTTAAGTGGGTCTTCTTCTTCTTCTTCTTCTTCTTCTTCTTCTTCTTCTTCTCCTCCTCCTCCTCCTCCTCTTCTTCTTCTTCTTCTTCTTCTTCTTCTTCTTCTTCTTCTTCTTCTCTTTGATATCTGCCGTATATACATTTCTTTCGGGGTCCCGCCCAGGGACCTAAGGTTAGAAATGGTATCATGACACTTTCCACTGAAAAAAAATTATTACATAGATAAAGCCCTTCGTAAAGTGTAGGCTGTACTTGTCAGAATAATCTTTTGTATCTCTTTGAGGCATGGACTTCCAGGGATCCCTTCAATTAGTCTACTGGAATCTTTTCCAGCCAATCCTAAGGCTCCAATTACAGCAGGAATTGTTGATATTCCCATGTGCCACATTTTTGAGATTTCTATTTCAAGGTCCTTGTATTTTGACAGTTTTTCGAATATCTTCAAAGATACATTGCAGTCTGCAGGGACTGACATATCAATAAGGAGACACTTATTTTGTTTGTGGTCTTTCATAACAATGCCTGGGCGGTTGGCTTTGATTGTTCTGTCAGTGTGTATTGTGTAGTCCCATAGAATTGTAACAGGTCCTATCTCCGTAACCGGGTCTCGGTGGTGTTCGTACCAGTTTCTTTCAGTTTCTTTCCCGTAGGAGTTGCAAATTTTCCAGTGCAGATATTGGCCCACTCTGTCATGCCGGGTTTTATATTCAGTGGGTGCCAATATCGTGCCACCTGATATAAGATGATCAATGGTTTCTGGATATTTGTCACAGATTATTATTATTATTATTATTAATAATAATAATAATTTGAAAAGATTCCGATAGATTGATTTAAGTGATCCCATGCCTTAGATAATACAAAAGATTGTACTCACAAGAACCTCACACCTTCTGAAAGCCTTTATATATGTAAAATATGTGTGATCTTAGGTTGTATACTTATATTTTTTTTACCAAAAATTTCGGTGGTAAATGTCATGATGCCATTTTTGGCGTTAAGTCTCTGGATAAGACCCGGATGGGATTATGGTATATAACAGAAATCAAAGGAAATAAAATAATAATAATAATAATTTATTTTTTCGGAAACAGGTTATATCTATGGTCCAAACTAAATAATGTATTAAGAAAGAGGTGAAAGCACTAACCAAATATTGAATCTATTTTAAAAGAGAACAATCCCGTGGAGCTTAATACTATTTTCATCCGCTTTGATATCGTCCGAGTCGAATTTACAGGTCATGAATGTCTATTTGTGTTGTTAATATAACAGCTGTATTTTTTTCTATTCGACGACATTGTTCTTTTTCATAAAGAAAGATTATATTAACAAATGTCCAATGCGTTCGTTATGTAGCGTTTTGTTTATGTCGCTCCAGAAAATCACTAGCCATTGGAATGAATATCTGGTTTCATTTTGTTTCTCCGAGCGAGGGTTAAATTTTCATCGAGAATCTGCTTTTGAGAGAACGGCATAGTGCGGAACTACTGCGTTTCAAAACATAATGTACATGGATTAAATAAGGAAAAGAGAGAAAAGCGTTCACACATTTCACTTTTAATTTTAGTTCCATCACAACTATTTTTGTAAAATAAAAAATTCGCAATAAATAAAGAAATAAAATGTGATGAAGTTAAAATAAAAGCGAAATGTGTAAAATTTATAAACATTTTATTCCGCTTCCATATTTAACCATTCTGTCGGATTTTTTTGTTCAGTTCCTAATTTATTTATTTTTATATTTTGGGTTGATACGAGCCGAATAAAATGCTGAAATATTGTAAAATTTAGGTAAAGTTTAGCTGATTCTTCTTCTGTTATATGCCTAGTCTTTTCAGGAGCTATAGGTTTATAGCTCTCCATAACTTCCTTTCGTTATATTTTATCTTAAATAGGAAAGGTTCACAGACATAGAAAAATAAGATGTAGTTTATTCCGAAGAATATGGGTAGAAAAAGGTCGGTTTTTAACGTGGGGCTTTTCGAGCGGGTACGGGCAAAAACTCCTAATAGACCTCACATACACGGGATCGGGTAGCTTTCTACCTCCCCAGACGAGACTCTGCCTGTAGTGATAGCCTCGTCTTAGGTCATCTCTGCCCGAAAGCATATAGTCGACAAGAAGAATAACGATTAATCGTTAACACCTCTCCCTCAGTAAGAGTGCTGTTTAAATAGTCTTAGATTAATCCATCTTGTGGGAGTGTTCAGCTACTACACAACACTTTGCTAGTTACACTCGCAGAGCTTCTCGCCCAAACCTGCTGCCTTGTGGAACAGAATCCCATAAGGATGCTTTCCCGACCAATAAAATTTTAACCTCTTGAAGACGAGGGTTAACCGTGATCTTTCCCACATATCCACATAAACTGCCTTACTTATTCTTCCCGCTCAAACAACAACCCCGCCAGTAACACATCTAACTTGAATGGTGCACGGCCCTTTTATCAACAGAACGTTAGTAAAAGGGAAAAAAGGCATGAGTAGCGTCTCCCTTGTTATGATCCCTCCTTGCTTGTATTCTGCAACCCATTTACGCAATATTTATGTATGTTACTCACAGTTTCCCACTGTCTCTCTTGCTTTTAATATGTCCTGTGTATTTCAGATTCACCAAGCCATCTCTACTCATTACGCGTATCAGATAGTTCAGCTTTCTTTCCGAATGGAAGTGTCGTTTCCTTGGCATTTCCCTCTGATGCAAACTGGAAGGTCCAGTCGATTTTGATCATCAAAAATTTAAATGTAATGTCAATCGCTATCTACTGTCTTCTTGATTCCTCTTCTCTTATTCTTCTCACTCCTTGATGATGTTTTATCATTTCCCACACTCTGTAATCTCTTCTGCCTTAGTGGCTTTATTGCCTTGATTATTGTGTGATGATAACAAAATCAATTTTAATATATATATATATATATATATATATATATATATATATATATATATATATATGTGTGTGTGTGTGTGTGTGTGTGTGTGTGTGTGTGTAAAAATCACAGGGTAAGTAATCTAAGTAAATCCTAATAATAAAAAATATTAAAACTGATCCACAAAGATATATATATATATATATATATATATATATATATGTTATAATTTAATTCTCTCATATATATATATATATACGTTATAATTTAATTCTCTCATATATATATATAAACATATATATATATGTATGTATATATTATAATTCTCTCATATATATATATATATATATATATATATATATATATATATATATATATAGCATAATGAGAAGCCACGTATACTCTCTTGATATGTATATAATATGGAGAAAACAACTGAAAAGTTGCAAATTAAAAAAAAAATTGAATGTTTTTTTTTGTGAAAGTATTTATTTATATTTTTTATATATATATATATATTTGATATTTCAGATCGCCCCGAATTATAATACACACACAAACACACACACACACACACACACACACACACACACACACACACACACACACACACACATATATATATATATATATATATATATCATTCTCTTTCACTCTCATATATCGCCTTGCGCAATGATTTGGATGAAAGATGAAAAGGGTTACATGGGAGTGAAAGAGATTGAAAAGACCTTAGAAGGTAACCAGAAAACAAATCCTAAACAGGGAACGAGGAACAAATGTCTGCTCCTGTTCAAAAGACTGAGTCGTGAAAGCAGGGCAAAAAGGCGAAACTCTCTACACCGATTAACGAACCTACCTACTCCTATTAATATATAAGAAAAATGTTTACTTCCAGAATTTTGTAGCCCAAATTTAGACGCGCGCATTATACACGGTTGATAGATGGGTATCGCTTTTCAATGGCCTTTCTATGTGCTTTCCTTCGTTTTCTTTTTCTTTTCACTTTCCTCTCTCTATTGATTCGTCCAGAAAGCATTAATTCTTCGCCGGTGACCTTTTCAGATATTTATCGTTTTCTTCCTCGCGTGCTGGCTTCTCCCGCTGATTCGAACTGCTTTTTAGAACATATTTTCACACTTCCAAAGCGTGCCAATCGCCTTTCATCTACTTTCGTTTCCCGCCTTTTCTCGCCTTGTCATTTCTGACACTTTCTCTTTTCCTTTTTTCTTTTTTTTTTTTTGTATTCGAATAGCATTCTCCACCGCCATATTTCTTTCTTCCTATTAGCATTCGATAAACTTCATTTCTTTTTTTCTTTCTCTCGCTTTCTCTCTCACTGCTTCTCTTTCACAACTCGCATCATGTTGATCGTAATCTTTATCCTCGATTTATTTATTTTTTTTTTTGTGCTGTTTTCTTTCTCTAAATTCGCCATTCTTCAATACACCTTCTTCTTTTTTTCTGGTGGCGCTTATCTTCCAAATCCTTCCTTCATTATAAATTCATGTCCCATATTTCGCTTCAATCAATCATAAAACCTTATATATTAAACTAAGCAACATTCCTGCGTCCTGCCGCCTCGTTGACTTTACACCTCAGCCATCCGTTCCATATCTTCATCTATATTTGAATTATTATCTCGCTATACGTTTATTTCATTTTCATACGAGATTTGTCCGTTGACTTTCTTCGATATTTCGATTACACTCTCTCTCCGCACGGCTCGTAAGCTCTCTTCCTCGGACATATTAATATTTGATGTAAATAATCCTATCAAATCTATATTTAATCAAGTCAAATGTTCCTATGCTCAATTGACCTTTCTTCCATGCGAAACCCTCCCTATTCACCCGCCGCGTTTTGGATTATTTCAGATGGCTGGCCAACAGCTTATCTGCTTAGCTGAGTGAGTGAGTATCTCTGGTCAATCGGACTTTCCTCCATGTTAAAAGCCACAGGACTTGACTGGTTAAATAGAAGAAGGGAAGACGATATAAAAAAGAGAAAAAGAAACATAGACTGAAATAAAAGAGAGAGGTTTAAGATAGAAATAGAGAGAAATACACGAGAATAATCTGCGTGTGTGTGAGAGGGAGAGATAAGATGACAGAGAGGGTGGAAATAAATTAATAATTAAATGAAGTCAAAATGAAAGAAGGCGTTGTCATTATGAAGAACCTGATGAAGAAGTAAAAAAGAAAAAGAAAAGACAAATAACAAAAACGAAGAATAGAAAGAAAGAAAGAGAGAGAGATGGCGAGAGAAAGAGAGAAAGAAAGATAGAAAAAAAGAAAGAAAGGAAGAAAAAGAAAGGGCAAAGAGAGAGAGAGAAAGAAAAAAGAGAGAGAAAGTAACAAAGAGAAAGAAAGAAAGAAAGAAAGAAAGAAAAAGAGATGGCGAAAGAAAGAAAGAAAGAAAGAAAAAGAAAAAGAGATGGCGAAAGAAAGAAAGAAAGAAAAAGAGATGGCGAGAGAAAGAGAGAGAGAAAGAAAGAAAGAAAGAAAGAAAGAAAGAAAGAAAAAGAGATGACGAGAGAAATAGAGAGATAAAGAAAGAAAGAAAGGGCAAAGAGAGAAGGAAAGAGAAAAAGAGAGAGAAAGTAACAAAGAAAAAGAGAGAGAGATAAAGACAGAAAGAAAGAAAGAAAGAAAGAAAGAAAGGAGAGAGAGAAAAATAGAGAAAGAAAGAGAGAGAAACAGAGAAACAGAGAAAGAAAGCGAGAAACAGAGAAGCATACAAAAAAGAGAAATCCGCAAATAACGAAACATAACAAAATATAGGAAGACAGAGAAAGGCAAAAAGGAAGACAAAACAAATAAAAATACACAAAAAAAGAAAGAAAGAAGTTAATACTACTAATACTACTAACAATAATTATATTACTACTATTAATAATGCGGTGAAGCTAGCTCGGACATAAATGTTGTCTAACACGTCAACCACCACAGTCCTGCATCAAGTTCGGAATGTCATTGGGGTGGAATTCTCTGCCATAATTTAAGGTTAGAATCTGTTTAAGGTTAGAATCTACTTTATATGCCGGCGTAAAAGGTGTCATTTTAACCATAAAAATCCCCCTTACCCAAAAATCCTATCCGTCTTATACGCCAGGTATAAAATGTCAACCTTAAAGGCTGTGGTTTATGGTAAGTTGTTAGCATGGGAGATGTGTGTCTCATCAAGCCGTTTAAAGATCGCATTCGAGAAGAATGGAACGAGTGGATGCGTACCGGGGAAAAGTCATCCAGGCTACCGTAATAACCTACCGAAATACAGAACCCACTCCTGAGATATTGTAGATGGTAATAGCTCACTGGCAATATCTCTCCTCCGTTGTTTCATTAGAATTTGAGTGAAAAGAAAGTATACGCTTACTGAACTTACTTAATAAATTTAATGCAATACATTTTAAAATACGAAAGTCGGGCTCTTGTAAGATGACCTATATTTCCTCATGGTAGAATAGCAGCTGTAATTACTGTTTATTACATATTTTAGCATCTAAAAAACAATGTCAAAGATGCCTAATCAATTCTCTGGCACCAGACCAACCTGAAAAATGCCAGATTTCAGAAACTGAACGTCAAAAAAAGCCAATCTAACAATGGGTATAAAGTAATTAATAATAACAAAACAAAAGTCATTGAAACAAAGCAAGTTCAGTCGACCAATGATGACAATTCCAGAACAACGTAACTATAAACAATTTTTTCTATCCTCTGCCAGCCGCTATGATGGAGAAAGCATTACCTCGAACCGTCGCCAGTGAGACACGCTGCAAGAGCCACTCCGTTTCGCGAGGATCGTTCCTTAATCGAGACGCAATCGCGCCATTTGGGGATCTTCTTATAAGCCCAGTCGCCTTATACGCAAGCATGTACGGTCCTAATAATAAGCTAATAAAATTATTATTATTGTTACTACTACTACTACTAATAATAATAATAATAAGGTAATAATATTACTACTAATAATAAGATAATAATGTCACTACTAATGAAATAATAATATTACAACTACTAGTAATAAGAATAAGCTAATAATATGACTAAAACTACTATTACTAATACAACTAATTATAACAAAATGATAATGTCAAGATCTGACGGGATTTCAACATCCAAACTGAAAACTTGCGAACGTCAAACCAGACAACAACTTCGATGAAAAAATAAAAATATAAAATTGACACTCCATCGATGTGGCTTTTTCCTGGTGACAATAATATCAAGATCTAAGAAATTTAGAAGCGTTAAAAATGTGCACTGACCACCGGATTGGCGTTGCCAGGATATGGGACGTTCAGGCTTTCAATTGTCCGTTGTACGCTCGGCCCTCCGCCAGGATCTGTCTATATTTCTGAGATGAGGTATTCTAACTATTTACACTATTTGCATTGTTCGAACTGCTGTCCTCATCTTTATTGCCATATTCAGGACGTTTCGACGATGTGCGCCGCAGACTTCTTCAGGATCTGTCAATATATCTGAGATGCGACATTGTAACTATTTACACTCTTCGGACGGTTTTCCTCATTTTTATTGCCATATTCAGGACGTTTCGATAGTTGCAACACCCTGCTGTCTTCGAAATCTGTTTATATTTCTGAGATAATAAATTGTAACAATTTACTGTTCGGTATGTTGTCCTCATCTTTGTTGTCATATACACGACGTTTCGGCCATTGTACACTCTGGTTTTCTTCATGATCTGTCTATATTACTGAAATGATGCATTGTAACTATTTACACTATTTATATTGTTCGAATTGTCGTACTCATCTGTATTGTCATATTCATGACGTTTCCGTCGCTATACGCTCAGGCCTTCTTCAGATGATATAAGTTGGAATTTGCCCATTGGATAAAAGCGTTGGTTGAAGTAATCCAGTGTTTTGAACCAAAGTGTTGTGAGTTCAATACATTTCCACAGCAGAGGTGAAGAAAAACTTGAAGAGTTGAGTTACTGAAGGGAAATAGCTGAAAACTGATAATATAAATAAAAGACAGGGCATGTGGAACTAGGACAATCTACCCCGGTGGACGAAATAAAGGCTTCGGTTCAAAATTACAACGTCTATCACCTGAAGAAGGCCGGAGTGTACAATGGCCGAAACATCGTGAATATGACAATAAAGATGAGGACAACAGTCCGAACAACGTATATAGTTAAAATACCTCATCTCAGAAATATAGACAGATCCTGAAGAAGTCCAGAAAGTACAACGGCGGAAACGTCGTGATTATGACAATAAAGATGAGGGCAACAGTCCGGACAATGTAAGCATTGTAAATAGTTACAATACCTCATCTAAGAAATATAAACAGATCCTGGAGAAGGCAGGAGCTTACAACACAGGAAACGTCGCGAATATGACAATCAAGAAGAGGATAACAGTCCGAACAATGTAAATAGTGTAAATAGTTAAAATACCTCATCTCAGAAATATAGACATATCCTGAAGAAGACCGGAATGTATAACGCTTGAAATGTCATGAATATGACAATAAACGCTCTGTCTTTTTTACAAATAGTTTCACGGTAATTGCTCCGATGAGCTGCTTTCGCTAGTTCCTACGCCTCATGAATTTAAACGTCCTACGAGGCTGGCATCCCGTTCCCACCCCTTCACCGTTGAAACTGTTGGATTTAGACGTCTCTTCTACTCCAATAGCTTGATGTCTCGCACATCTCGCCTGTGGAACTCCCTTCCTTATTCCAGTTTCCCTGACAAATACAATCTCCAACTATTTAAGTGTAACGTCAATCGACATCTCCAGTTGCCTTGATCTGTCCACTTTCCTTCTCCACGTCCTTTCACCTTTCATTCCTATCTGCTCTCGCTCCAAATCTTCTGTAACCCCCTTGCCTTGATCGATCCACTATCTTTCTCCACATCCTCTCCTTTACCACTCCTATCTGCTCTTCCTCCAAACCTTCTGTAACCCCTTGCGTGCTAGTGGCTTCCAGCTTTGCTTGGGGTGATAAGCTTAAAAAAAAATATGAGCATAACAGTTCGAAAAAATTTAAATTGAGTAAATTGTTACAATAGCTCATCTCAGAAATATGAACGGATCTTGAAGTCGGAAAAATGTAGATAGTGTAAATAATTACAATACCTCATTTCAGAAATATAGATACTAGATACTTACTATACTGTAGTAGACCTTAGTGAACCTGTAGCTCAAACACGATGCAATTGTATATATACTGTAGAATACAATATAAAGCCATATTCATGCAATATAAAAACATAAATCTAAAAATAAAACAGCACTGTAATGTATATAGTAAGCTTTTGGCCTATAGATGGGTGCAGGACGACACATCATCGCACACTCAACGCCACCGACTCAACACCAGCCAACTCATCTCTGTGATAACTCACATCCAGAGCAACCCACCATCAGCCTACTCAGCACGAAGACAACTCATCGGCATGCAAACTATGACATTTTTTTCGTCAACTTTTTTAAGTTTTTAAAAGTAATAAGTAAAAGTAATTTATTAAGGACCATTTTTCGAACATAGCTTTTTAAAAACTGATTAAAAGTAATTTATTAAGGATCATATTTTAATACATGATTTTATTTTTAATTTAAAATTTTATTGATCATTTTATGCATTTCCCCCTCAAATATTCGGTTGGAGATCGTTGTGAAAAAGAAGAAACAATCTGCAAAATTCTTTCATCTACCTTCATAATTTTCTTCTATTTAAAGGAAGAGGAATGACCTCCAATTAACTGCTCGAAAAATGAATTTCAGTTTCTTTACACCTTTTTGCAGCTCCATAATGAATCTCCATATAATGGGGTGCTTCACCCCCAACTGTGTGTACAATCTTCTATTTGCTGCTTCAGAATGTTTATTTGCCCGATCTTGAAAATTAAACGCCATTCAGTCAAATAGGCTGTTGTAACTAATAAATCACTGAGACAAACAGCCAAACTTTCAAAATCTCTACGATTCAAGGCCGATGTCATAGATGTATATCCTAGGACAGCCAACACCAGTCTGAAGCTATGAGTTCGATACCAGCCTTGAGTTGTCCACGCCAAATAGGTTGGTGGTCCGTTGACATGGAGTTAAGTAATTTATTAAGGATCATGTATCTTTCGATATATGACTGACGAGAACCCGGTCTGTCCTGCTATTTATCCATAGCTGGGTGGGGAAGGGAGGAGAAGAAGAGTATTCATACCTTTCCCAAGGGTATTAGCAGGTAAGTGAATATAATGGATTCGACTGGAATTCGAACTCAGATTTCCGATTACTCAATCCGAGCCCCTATCAATTGATTCACCGTATATCTAAAAACAAAAAAAAACAACAAAAAAAACAAAAAAACATACGTTTGCCCTGAATGTATAAAATTATGTACAAAATATCTGTAGTTGTAGGCACGAAATTGCTTTCAAAATTTATGTTGCTGAAGCCATAATGTTCCGTACAAAATATGTAGATTTCGACATTAAATAATCCATAAGCCGTTAGAGAAAAATCAACCAAAATCAACCACTACACAATGAAAAAGATTAGCCGGCTGTTGTAACTAATAAATCACTAACATAAACAACCAAACTTTCAAAATCTCTACGACTAAAAGCCGATCTGAGAGATGTGTATACTATGGAAGCCAACACCGATCTGAAGCTATGAGATCAACGATTTTTGAATTTTAGATACCTTAGTTTTAAATTTACTGTTGCTATCGCTCTTATTTTCTGATAAGTCAGTCAATCAGTCATGTGCCATGCGTGATATATCTAAAACAAAAACAAAAACATACGTTTGCCCTGAAAGTATAAAATTATGTACAAAATATCTGTAGTTGTAGGCACGAAATTGCTTTCAAAATTTATGTTGCTGAAGCCATAAAGTTCCGTACAAAATATGTAGATTTCGGCATTAAATAATCCCTAAGCTGTTAGAGAAAAATCAACCAAAATAAACCACTACACAATGAAAAAGATTAACCGGCTGTTGTAACTAATAAATCACTAAAACAAACAACCAAACTTTCAATATCTCTACGATTCAAAGCCGATAATACAGTGCAGGCCGTGTAACTGTCCGAGCCAAATAGAGTAATGCTAATGCAGAATTACTAGACGTACTAATGAAATGAGTTCATCCCATTAAAACATTATCGAGTAATGCGTTCTTTTTTTAAGGAACCAGGTGAGACGATCGAGTTTGAGTGACGATGAACGGCAAAATGTCAGGAGAGTTTATTTTGGAACAAGAAAAATGAGTAAAAACATTTTTTCGGCTGTCAATCAAATTATGAACTTTCAGGTCAGCGAATTTATAAATGTTGAGAGAAAAAAATAAAAAATAAAATGTTTCCAGGACACGGACGGAGAAAGATTTGAAGATGTTAATAGCTGGTTTAATAGGCATGTCAATAAAGTGAATCCAACTTTAGAAGCATTGAAGCAGAGGCGATAAATTAAGGCCAATATTAAATGGATTCTGCATGACCACAGATCTGCGCAAATGTAGCTGAGATTAATAATTTTCTACATCTATCTATCTATCTATCTATCTATCTATCTATCTATCTATTTATCTCTGTCAGTCCACATCTATCTATCTATCTATCTATCTATCTATCTATCGCTGTCAGTTCACATCTATCTATCTATCTATCTATCTATCTATCTATCTATCTATTTCTATCTGTCCACACTTTTCTCACTCTTTCTATCTCTCTCTATATATATATATATACATATATGTCTTGTCCACATCATGTATGCATGCTGCGTATATATATATATATATAAATATATATATATCGCTGTCAGTCTACACCTGTCTACCTATTTATGCCATTACACATATCTCTCTCCCTCTCTCTCTCTCTCTTTATATATATATATATATATATATATATATATATATATATATATATATATATCAGTCAGTAATGTGCCATGCGTGATACACGCTAGGTGATCATGTATCTTTCGATACATGACTGACGAGGCAGATTTCAGCTTGCTATTTCTTTCTGCGGTAGACCAGTTTCCATCCAAGGCTACAGAACCCGGTCTGTCCTCTTATTTACCCATACCTCGTGGGGAGAAGAAGAGGATTCACAACTTTCCCATGGGTATTAGAACGTAAATGAATGTAATGAATCTGACTGGAATTCAAACTTGGCTCTCTCCTCTCTCCTCTCTCTCTCTCTCTCTCTCTCTCTCTCTCTCTCTCACTCTCTGTATATATATATATATATATATATATATATATATATATATATATATATATATATATATATTTCTCTATCTATCTATCTCATTCACGTCATATATGTCTCATTAACTGGCTAGCTACCTAACAGTAAAATGTTTTCTCCTTTAATTAGTTTTTTTTTAAATCAAAATTGTGCTAAGTTTCCTTACGATGACAACTCATGCATTCAATTCGTTCTCTTTTGTGTCTATCTAATGTTTTATTTAAATTTCTTGAGGTTTCTCCGAAGTATTTCTGGCGGTAATTGATAGAGTTTATACTGTAAAATTCTCCATCTAGTTTTAGCTTATTATTTTTTGTATTAATTTTTTTTATTCTTGGAGACAAATTAAGTATTTTATTGTATCAATTAGGCATTTCGTTGTTGTATTAATTGATTATATTACTGTTCTGACAAATGTTATGTTGAGTTTAGAAAATTCCTTTCAATGATACTTGTGACAGAAGTGTCAGTTCGGAACGTTATTTCATTTTGAAATATTTCATCAGCCTTTTGTTTCTCATTCAATACTTATGTTATTGGAAGGGCATTTGTAGTCGCATCAAACTAAACATAAACTCAATCCGATGAATTCAAAACGCATACCACGGAAGATATTTTCACTATTGTATACCCAGCGAGCATACGTTCCGGTAAAGATGTTAAATTTTATTTTGGTTCGATTAAAAATCCTCAGAAATTGTCGATCATCGAATGACTTTAGGTAATATATAATACAAAAATAGCACTGCTCTCTTAAAATATTTTCTGGCAATTAAAAATCACCGGTAATACCCTTTAATTAACTATAATATTATAGCAAGAGCCAAGTTTTATAAAGGAAATGGAAATAAATGTAACTTATGACTTATTGAAAAACACTTTAATAACCCAGCTTATTAAACAAGAGAAACGAATTGATGGTTACATGTAGACATAAAAATAAGTATCTGCTTAAATACGGTGAACCAGATTAATTTTTACTTGTACTGTAAGTTATGGCCTATTTTTAATTTAAATAAATAAATAAAACCTTTTCTTGACTTTTTCTTTTTTATTATTAAGGCTTCCATTATTTTTTATTTTTTTTATATATATATGGTCGAGTTTATTATGCTCGTAATTTGTACTCGTATGTTTCGGATGGGGTCTGGTAAATTTGTGTGTGTTTAAATGGGTTCTGATGGAGCTGTGGTCGGATAGGTGTAGCGTAAGGCATCAGGATAGACATGTAGTCGTGTGATTAATGTAATTATTTATGAATTATGAATTCGGTTTGATCAGAAACACAGTTCCTTAAGTGGCATTTGAATTAACTCGTAAATAATGTTCGTACTTTGTAGATTGGATTTGCAGGTACGTTGTTATTTTTTAGGATAATAATTGCTCTTTCAAATTTTTGGAGGTAAATAATTAATCTAAATTTTTTGTTCGGGTAAACTGGTGTAGTGTATTTCTTTGTGATATTTCTAAGTGAAGATTCATCTTGTTTATAGTTGAGGTGCATTTGGTTTTTGTAGATGTTTATGTTAGTTTTGACTCTGTTTAGTATCGTTATTATTTAATTTGGAAAACTGTATTTTATTATTTAATTCATATATTAAATACATTATTGTAAAACTGACAGTGTCTTCTTATTCATTAACATTCTAATATACGAAATAAATCCGTTAATCAAAAAAAAAAATTACGACATACGCACAGCGCAGTCACACTCACTCATACAAATGAAGACATAATCAGCACAATGTAAAACTAACAGGACTATTTTGTAACGAATTCCTTCTACAAATATTTATTTTTTTGTAAAATATCAAATTGTTCTTTATTTTATAGCTGAGTTTACACAAGTTTGTGCTTTGAATCTGAGACTAAAATGAGAATTTCAAAATGATCGTTGTTTTATTGAGCTTACTTTTATCATGGCTGACGAACCCAGCTTGCTTCAGTGTTGATAAGGGCTTGACAAATCATACGACGGCTTCGTTCCAAGACATGTGATCGAAGAAATTAAGTTTAGATGAGGTCTATTTAATTATGCACCTAGATTTTTAATATTTCGAAGAAAATTTATTTGCAATTCTATTTTTTTTATTAGAACAAGGATTTATTGTAACCTCGGCTTTTGGTATAAAAGTTTCGTAATCATTTAAACTAGTAATACTTGTGAAATTAAATATTTCTTCTACGATGATTCATAATATAGAAGCGAATGATTGAAAAGGCTCCTTATGATTCCACTATTATAAAACGCTGTGGAGATATTTCACTTTCATATTTAAATACGTGATCTGAAGAGCTTTACCAAAATATTGCAATAACAATCATATATATATATATATATATATATATATATATATATATATATATATATATATATATATATATATATATATATATATATATGTGTGTGTATATATATATATATATATATATATATATATATATATATATATATATATATATATATATATATATATATATATATGAAGGCTGGTGATAATCTAAATAAAAAGTCGTACAATAATTTCAAAATTGAGAAGCTTTTACATTTCACTGAAGCAGACGTTATCGCCTTCTCTGCCTTTTCTATGAAATTCTTTCTTTCTTTCATTTTATGTGCTATTTCCTTTCAGGACATAGGCGATCATGGCACTCCACCTCCATCTATCCTTTGCAGCTCTCAATAAGTTCCTTCTCTCTGCTACCATCCACAGGCCGACGTTCGGTCATCCACTTGCTCATTCTCATTTTAGTCTCAGATTCAAAGCACAAACTTGTGTAAACTCAGCTAGGTATGTCATGCGTTGTTTTATTTTGTCTCTCTTTCGCTCGATTCAACCTGTGAGTATCAGATTCTCCAGGCCGTCCTTTCTCATTATGTGTCCCAGAAACTTCAGCTGTCTCTTCCTGATGTGAAGTATGAGCTTCCTCCTTGTTTGCATCCTCATTAAGACCTCATCGTTGTTCACACGCCCAGTCCGTGATATCCTTATCATCCTTCTGTAGAACCACATCTCCGTCGCCTCGAGTCTTTGAGGAAATGCCCAACATTCGTTGTCGTAAAGAAGGGCAAATGTCACGTAACAGATCAGTATTCTTTTCTTTGTTGCCAAAGAATTCCTCCTGTCTCGCAATACCCTGACCAGCTTTTGGAATATGTCCTTGGCCATTCCAGTACGTCTTAGGATCTCAGTGTCGCACTTATCGTCCTCTGTCAAAAGGCTTCCCAGATATTTAAACTTCCACGTCTACTTGATTCTAGAGTTCCCGACTTCCTAATCGCATTTCGGACTCATCTTTTTACTGATGACCATGAATTCTGTCTTTTTGTAGTTTATGCTTAGTCCCGACTTCACAATCTCCGACGCTACCTTCTGTAGGAGATTTTCTAATTTATTTTCCTTGTTTGCTATCAGTATTGTGTCATCAGCGTATCTTATGTTGTTAAGATTGTGGCCGCCAATGCTAAAGCCCGGTAGGTAATTCTCTCAGAACTGCCTCGCTGTATAGGTTGAACAGGTCTGGTGAGAAGACGCATCCTTGCCTTACACCCCTTTCTATTTTTGTATATTCGCTGAACTCGTTCCCTATGCGCATGCATGCTGTTTGCTGCCAGTATAGGTTCTTGATTATTCTGATATATTTACCGAATATATCAAGGTTGCTGAGCAGTTTCGGCAGATCCTTGTGGCGTAAGTTGTCGAAATAATATATATATATATATATATATATATATATATATATATATAAGTGGACATGGAAGTCAGCACTTAGAGGCGACAGTCTGTTTCATGCTTATTATTTTTATTTTTATTTGTATATACAAATAAAAATAAAAATAATAAGCAAAACAATTTGACCCAAATAAATAAGCGAACAAGCGATTTCCGGTAAATGGCGGCCATTATAGACTACCAACAAATTTTTACTACGTTAACCAAAAACACCGATCAAAATAAAAGAATAAATAAATAAATATATAAGATAAAAAATAAAAATAAAAATAAAAAAACAAACAAAAAAACAAGCAAAATAATTTGACATAAATAAATAAACAAATAAGCGACTTCCAGTAAAAGTAACCGCCAAAATAGGCTACCCATAATGCACCACTGACCCTTATATAAACAGCCGAGAAAAATAACAGCACTAGTCGCCTGACGATTGCACTAGCATGAAACAGACTGTCGCCTCTAAGTGCTGACTTCCATGTCCACTTTTATATTTACACACGCTCTATCTCTGATATTGAGCACTTTACCCCATAAATATAGCACACTTTAAGACTATATTTCTGCATATATATATATATATATATATTCGGTGTTTCGTCTTCCTTGAAGAAATTCATTTTAACATCAAAAAACTGATTTCAAAATTGGAAAGGATGTATATAAAAATATAATGGATACAATATGTCTATATTATTCAATGAAACATGTCTGGCTGAAGATATCCCACCTAAATATATATCTATATTTAATATATTTTTCTGTTTATACGTTATTTTTATAGATACAATGTATTTAATTAAATGCTCTGTTTTTAATTAAACACTATCAATTTCATTAACCGGCCTGAAATTTCGAGAAATTTCGTACAAATTATGCATTCTCTAACAGGAAACGAACCTGTTTACTATAGGGAAAACGCCATTTGATCCGATTTGCTATACCAGTTAGCGACAGAAAAGCGTCTGGTTTGCAAATTCCATATTACTTTTTAAAAACACAATCGTCGATGATTTTTCTCACTCGATCCTCTCAGCTCATGAAACGTATTTTAATGTAAACATCGACAACATATAATGAAATGAAATAAGGATGGCAATTATTAAATAATTACAACAGATTAACTTTAAGTTTTAAAATAAATATAACTGAGATCGTTCATGCGTGTTTTTTAACATCTGTCTCTATTTCTGAGATGAGGTATTATGTACACTATTTACATTATTCGGACCATTGTCCTCATCTTAGTCGCCATATTTATTAAAACGTTTCGGCCTTTCAGTATCTGTCGATATTTCTGAGATGAGGTATTATGTACACTATTTACATTATTTGGACTATTGTCCTCATCTTTGTCGCCATGTTTATTACAACGTTTCGGCTTTTCAGTATCTGTCTATATTTCTGAAATGAGGTATTATGTACACTATTTGCATTATTCGGACCATTGTCCTCATCTTTGTCGCCATATTTATTACAACGTTTCGGCCTCTCAGTATCTGTCTATATTTCTGAGATAAGGTATTATGTACACTATTTACATTATTCGGACTATTGTCCTTATCTTTGTCGCCATATTTATTACAACGTTTCGGCCTCTCAGTATCTGTCTATATTTCTGAGATGAGGTATTATGTACACTATTTACATTATTCGGAGCATTGTCCTCATCTTTGTCGCCATATTTATTACAACGTTTCGGCCTTTCAGTATCTGTCTATATTTCTGAGATAAGGTATTATGTACATTATTTACATTATTTGGACTATTGTCCTCATCTTTGTCGCCATATTTATTACAACGTTTCGGCCTTTTAGTATCAGTCTATATTTCTGAGATGAGGTATTATGTACATTATTTACATTATTCGGACTATTGTCCTCATCTTTGTCGCCATATTTATTACAACGTTTCGGCCTTTCAATATCAGTCTATATTTCTGAGATGAGGTATTATGTACATTATTTACATTATTCGGACTATTGTCCTCATCTTTGTCGCCATATTTATTACAACGTTTCGGCCTTTCAGTATCTGTCAATATTTCTGAGATGAGGTATTATGTACATTATTTACATTATTCGGACTATTGTCCTCATCTTTGTCGCCATATTTATTACAACGTTTCGGCCTTTCAGTATCTGTCAATATTTCTGAGATGAGGTATTATGTACATTATTTACATTATTCGGACTATTGTCCTCATCTTTGTCGCCATATTTATTACAACGTTTCGGCCTTTCAGTATCTGTCTATATTTCTGAGATGAGGTATTATGTACATTATTTACATTATTCGGACTATTGTCCTCATCTTTGTCACCATATTTATTACAACGTTTCGGCCTTTCAGTATCTGTCAATATTTCTGAGATGAGGTATTATGTACATTATTTACATTATTCGGACTATTGTCCTCATCTTTGTCGCCATATTTATTACAACGTTTCGGCCTTTCAGTATCTGTCTATATTTCTGAGATGAGGTATTATGTACATTATTTACATTATTCGGACTATTGTCCTCATCTTTGTCGCCATATTTATTACAACGTTTCGGCCTTTCAGTATCTGTCTATATTTCTGAGATGAGGTATTATGTACATTATTTACATTATTCGGACCATTGTCCTCATCTTTGTCGCCATATTTACTACAACCTTTCGGCCTTTCAGTATCTGTCTATATTTCTGAGATGAGGTATTATGTACATTATTTACATTATTCGGACCATTGTCCTCATCTTTGTCGCCATATTTATTACAACGTTTCGGTCGTTGTACGCTCCGGCCTTCTTCAGGTGGTTGGAATGTCGAGCTGAACCCTTTATTTATCACACTGTCACAAAATCTAACCAACGCCTTTATCCACTGTGCCATGTGTCCTTGAGGAAATGTTTCCTTGAACGAAACAAAAAAAACTACGGCACCTTCTTTGATGATTTCAACTTAACATCAAGAAACTAATTAAAGAACTAGAAAGAATTGGTATTAAAATAGATATACATAATATGTCTATATTAATCGCTGAAAGATGTTTGAATATATATATATATATGGTTGAATATATATGCGTGTGTGTGTCTGATAGAAATTATTAGGAGGATTTGAGATAATCATAATTAAGTAATTCATTGAGTCTAGAAGAATCCTCAACAGAATGCAGAATGCACTGGACAGCTGTTTCGTCCAATATTTTGGAGTCATCAGCAAATGGGCATTCACTACCAAGAATCGAACCCAGACCGTTACGATACGACGCAAGCTTGTTTTTCTAGACTCCTTGAATTGCTTCGTTATGATTATTTCAAATCCTCCTAATAATTTCTATCACTTGTAAATTCCTTGCTTGAACCGGTTTCTCATACTCTGGAGGGAGAGGCTTGGCGATAGTAGACGGAGCTCGTGAGGAGACAGTCCGTTGGGTTAGCGTAGAGATAGCTACCTCCAGGACCCGTTCGTACGCTTGAGTTATATCGTAACGGCTCGGGTTCGATTCTCTGTAGTAGACGCGCACTGCTGGTGAGTCACAAATATAGGACGCAACGGCCGTCCAGTGCTTCCTGCATTCTGTTGAGTATTCTTCTAGACTCGAAGAATTACTTAATTATGATATATATATATATATATATATATATATATATATATATATATATATATATATATATATATATATATAGGTGGTGCAGTTCAATTTATATTA